>OZ005661.1:175227692-175567573 GCA_963930645.1 Salticus scenicus
TAGTATACATTATATATATACAAAGAGTATATCTCTCTACATATATATCCATATATGTAGCGCACGGCGCAGTATGCCTCATATACATATATATATATATACATATATATATGTATGTATGTATAAAATGTATACTAATACGAGTAGTATACTGGCTACTGGCATCTGTCTCTTTCTGTTTCTATACTTTATGTATGTATGAACATTTTCCACAGTATATACATAGTTCACAAAGTACAAGCACGTGTTTTTATACAGACTGTTTTATTCTTCTTTTTTCTTTCAATATAAATTTTCAAATAAACAATAAAAAAAGAAAATTATTTTAGTCATATTACAATATTAACACTACTTTACAAACCAAAAACAATTCACAAATAATAATCTAATAGCTCGACGCTATAATTCACAAGTTACTTAGTTTTTACTTCTATCGACAGTCCCGAATGACTGCCCCTTTTTTTTTTTTTTTTTTTTACATAGAGAGTAAGAAACTGGAGGTAAGTCAATGCTTATTTCTCGTTTATTTTGAAGATATCCCTTTATTTATAAATATCTATATATCAATCTTTTTTGAAAGTATTGATTTATTAAACAAATTTTTTATCCAAAATATCATGATATACTTAACTTCTAGTTAAAAACTTTACATCGAATATGAACAAAATTATTATTTAAAAACACATTTTATTATAATTAAAAATTTTATATTAGGCTTAAAATTTTTAAAAAGTATACTTCACAAATAAATAAAATTCCCTCAGCATAATTTTCTTGAAACTACTACTAAATTAAATTAGTTCAATATCCAAAAAACAATTTAATCACCGGAGCAAAATTTCATAAAAGTGCAGAGTTTCTTATGTTTTTATTTTTACTTCAGCGCTAAAAATTTCTTATTTAATATACATTTCTTATTTATTTTGAGCAAATAAATATCGGAAGTGCTCCCACATGCTTTGAGCACTTTGGCAGATTAAGTTAAAGAAAATAAACAACAATACGTGCAACTGCAAACATGTTAATATGATTACCACTCAGAATAAAATACTTTCAAGAGTTTGAGCATCTCATAAACATGCTCAGAAATCAGTATTCGTCTATGGTAAATAAATATTTTATTCGATTCACTCTTTCGGGTATTTGCTTCTTCGGTAAGAAACATTGTAAAATGTTAAGGATTATCAAAATACAAGAAAATGTGTGTATCAAAATACTTGAAAGTTTAATGATATTTGATAAATAAATCAATTTTTCAGATAAAATTTAATTTTAAAATTTAAATTTTCTAATTAAATGTCAAATGATTTTAGGTATTTAAAGACAGCTTTTGAATAATTTAGGAAGCATTTAGTATGTAAATTATTTTTTATTTCTAATGAATGTTATAACTTTGATTAACTACTGATTAACTACTGCTTTGTCTAATAGTATATAAAACTTAAGATTCAATAATGTAAATCATCAAAGAACAGTAGATAATTTATGAAAACTTAATTTAAAAGGAAATTATTGAGACTTTATTGTTTGTTCAGATTTCAAAATAAAAGTAAACTTTTAAAATAGAGATCTGCTTAAAATATGTTAAACTGTTAGATGTTAATAAAAAAAAAAAAAATCTGGTGTGAAACAACCACACGACTTCCATTACCCACTATTACACGTATTATATGCATTTTTGAGAGATAATGTGATCAGAAAACATAAAAGTGACCTAAAGAAAAAATCGCTAGAGCTGTTTTTGGGATACCAACTTTTACAAAAAATCAATTATTGACCGAAAAACAATAATTACAAACAAAAGAATATTTAAAAGTGAGTTAATATGGCGAGTTTGAAAAAAATCCGTACAATCGTTTTTAAAGGAACGCCTTTGCGAGGCCTGAAATTGAGCTATTTGTACAGGACGCCTATCAATTTTCCTGAACTAACCAACTATATCATTCGAAAGGACATCTAATAGAGTGTTTATGTAGCAAGTTTTAAGAAAATCGTTAGAGCCGTTTTTGAGATACGGACTTACGGTCCCACTTCCGGTTCCCGATGTCCCACTTCCGGTTTTTCAATTTTCACCGAAATTTAGAAATTTCATCTGTACACCAGACGTATTTCGATTCTAAAGTTTCGTAGCTCTATCTTTATTAGTTTCTGAGCTATAATAGCCAGAAAATTCTCCACATACATACACACACACACATACATACACACTGACCAATTGCCAAAAACCACTTTTTTGGACTCAGGGGACCTTAAAACGTGTAAATCAGGTGAAAACCCGATATCGAATTTTCAGACCGAATACAATACTTCCATTACCTACGGTAGTGGGGTAATGGAAGTAAAAAAGACTAACTAATTCAACTTAATTATTATTTGCTCGTGTTATAGGATGAAAAAATCTACAGAAAAACTAATTATTGATCTTAAGATTTAAATAATCTAAACCATTAAATATTGTAATACAGTGTGATCAGTTTAAAAGTGTACCCGTGGGTTTTTCTTATAACCCTTAAATCTGACGGATGTGGCAACTATTCTAAACTTGAAGTATGATTGTTTGAACCTTGTTTAAGTTTGTGAGACAATTTCTAACACTGTTGGACCGTTGCAACTTTATTTGTGAGGCAAAACAAAAATAGAGAGGATCAATTTTTTTTATTCCTGTAATAATTTTGTTTTTGAAAAAACATAATTTAATTCTTTTTTTTTTTTTTTTTACTTATTCCTCACTGAAAATGTTTAAAATGTTCGACACCATTTTGAATGCAAACATGAGCACGTCGAACCAGATTTTTGACGCACTTCACAGCATTGTTAGTGTTATTGACGAGATTTCTTCAGCTATGATCTGTTTTATTCCATTGATGTTTGCAGGATTTCTCTGGAAAAGCCTAAGGAATGATAATGTAAAAATGATAATTATAATGTAAATGTAATGTAGAAATGATAATGTAAACAATTTTCATTAAATTTTGTTTTTCATAAATAAAACTATTAAAGGATTAAAAAAAAAAAAAAAAAAAATGTGCATCTCCATTTCTGTTTACCTCAAAAATGAAGTTGTAACAGTCCAAAAGTGATGAAAATTATCTCCAACACTTAAATAAGGTTCAAACAATTATAGTTCAGTGTTAGAATAGTTGAAGCGTCCGTCATATTTAAGGAAAATAAGAAAAACCAACGGGTACTCTTTTAAACTGATCACCCTGTGTATAGTAATGTGATCGAAAGATTGCGGGTTCGTTCCTCGAGCTCGCCGAAGACCGTCGTGTACGCTAATGGCGACTGCTGCACGTTAAATTCCGTCGTGGTCGCCAAGTTCAAATAAAAAATTATATCTCTGGGGGTACCGGAACATGGGTCTAACTCGCTCTGATCCGGATCAAAATTCGAGTTTGGCCAGTGCTGCCATCTTTCACCAGCTTATGGAACTAGAAGTCGTAATTCCTCCCTATGAGGCGTTCCTAATAACAGAAGACGCAATCCTCATGCCTTAAAATAAGTCCGGTAGTTCCACTACCGGGGCTCGGAATTTCCGAGTGGCACACGACAATAACATAAGTATTTGCTTGTGAGGATTTAATAAAGTGACACCTCACTGTACCATTGATATCCATAGTAACACATACCGTTGTTATAACGTTGAAAATAAGTCTGAACAGTTGAAATTTGGTTATATTGTTTTATGTTCATTGAAATTAATTTTTATCCCGCAATATTAAAGACAGAGAAAATTGAAATTTTAATCATAAGAAATTGTAATATAGGACATTTTAAATTAAAAATTAAAAACACTCTACTTTTGAAGTCACGGAAGCTCTCCAATCGGGACCTCAACCTTGCTCGACGTTTCAACGAACATCTCCTGGCTTAAACTTGATATTTTCTTATGTTATTGAAGCAAGAAGTCAACAAAAGAATTAGACTTCCTGCAGTAGATTAAACTGTAGGATTGTACCAAATAAAGCACCATACTGAAGTTAATAAAACCGGATTTTACATTAAAATGACAAAAATAAAAATAAAATGTCGAAACATATATAATAGATCCACAACAAAATTATGCAAATTAACAATGATAGAAAAATCAAAGTAGAATTTAAAAACGCTAAAAATGTTGTTAATTACCAGAAACACGCATACGCCATAAACAGAGAAACAGTCGAATTTTTAGCCAACGAGCGTTGCTGTAACTGTGCTAAACTCCAATAAATTATAGGCATAAGTTAACGCTGCCTTCTCCGTGTAAAATCCACAACAAAAGAATATGTACAAACCATAAGATTTTCAAAGCGTCTCGGAAGGTTGGGGGTCCAAACTGAAAAGCTTCTACTGCTTTAAATGCATAGTGTTTCCTACCACTTAATTAAAAATGTTTTTATCTAAACGTTTTGATGTAAAAAAAAAAAAAAAAAAAAAAAAAAAAAGTGTGGTTATGAATTTTCGGTTATACTACCGGCATTTGAAAATAAGTTTTTTAATCGTTTTCTCTTCAGATTTTATTTTACCATCGAAGTTACCTCTATAGTTATCATTTATTCAGTATAAGATGACAGTCATGTGTTTGGCAATACATTATATTTCAAGTTTCTTTCTAAATACAAATATTTAGCAAAAAAAAAAATTATGTGATGTTGGATTACTTTATAAATTGTGCGTTTCACCGACTGAACACAAAAACTGTTTTTTCTTGTTTCTTAAAAACAATATTAACTTATAGGATAAGTAAGAAAAAGAGTGAATTTTAAAAGGTGTAGGAGACTTATATATGTCTTCATCGGTAAACACTTCCTAAATGTTATCAAAATTAGAAAAAATGATCAAGTATGATTACAGATTAAAAGAAGAATATTAAAGAATGCTAATAATAATAATAATAATAAGGAGTATAATGATGACAAAAGAGGTAAAAGGTAATATAAGCGGTTTAAAAATATATAAATCCTAAAATTACCAACTAATCAAAAATTTAAAAATGTAAATTTAAGAAACAATTTTTGTGATTACCCAGCACAAGCGTTTACCGAACTGAGCATTTTATGAAATAACTTATATTATATTATGAAATAACTTATATAACCCTCTATAGATTTCATAAGAGTTTAAGTGTGTAAGATTTGTTGAGCTAATTTTGTGACACAACACTGATGTCATGCCATCTACAAACATGTGACTAGATTGATGTCATACTTGTTATTCATACTGAATATCGACTAACTGCAAAGATAGCATACTCAATTACTGTTTCAATTGTTAGGCATAATAGAAATTGAATGAATGTGTTGAAAGTTTGGACAATATGTATAACAGTTCAACAGTGGAATATTTTAAAGCCGTACAGGGCCCAATACTGCAGTGATAAATTGACCTATTTGTGCAGCACTCTGTGGCGTTGATTTCAGAGAAGTAAAAGTACTCAAATTTTGATTTAAAAACATGAAATAGTTTCACAAATTCACTCCACACATGAGAAATTCATGATATGAAACGAATTATTTATTAGATATGAAACGTCAATTAATACCAACTGATACATTCTACAAGCAGATGAAAAATCCTTGTTGTTAAAGCAGGAAAATATAGGGTTTAATTAACGTCTAGTGATGGCAGAGGCAAGGGTAGAAGGTACAAATACATATATAGGAAGATATATATATATATATATATATATTTTAACAAACATATTGGCAAATAGAGTTTCCACACACAGAGATGACACATTAGCTAAAAGCTTTAAAGTATGTTTAAAAATGACCAAAAAAGCTAAATAGAAGGTATAAACCCTCCCTTAATATCACCAGAATTTGAAAAAAATCAAAAACAAACACAATGACAAATATCGTCTTTTGGAAAACTGTAGTGTACTGAAAAGAACAAAAGATGCACATTACGGCTGCGGATTCTACTAGCTTGCGCATTTTCTAAATGCTGTATTTTAAAAACAGGACTTTTAGTTTACAGAGTGTAATTATTCTAATCGGAAATCTGGTTTTTGAAAGATTACTTTGAGCGAGCAAAAATCTGTTAATTCATTCTGATGCTCAAGTAATAATGTCTTAGACAACTTTAACAAGTATTATCATTTTAACAAGTGAGTAGCAGATACACAGGGAAGAGAATTTGAATGCAGAAAATTGTATTATAAAGTGTATCATACAGAGATGCTACACTAAACTTTCCGTTGAGACGAAGAAAATGGTTCGTATACAAGGACACCCAAGAATATTCAAATACATTACATATCTACAAGGGAAATTGCAGAAAAGTACAGTTCAATATATATAGAATGCACTTAAGTAAATGAAACGAATACATATTTTTTTATATGCGTAGAAGCATGTTTTATGTAGACTATAGAATGGAAATCATTCACTTTTCGTTTACAGGGCTTCATAAAAGAATTAGATTAGAGGAGCGACAGTACTTGAAAATTGATGGAAGTGTGTTTCAGGTTGTGCATTTTGCTATTAATATAGGATTATATTTATGTGCACCATGGAGTATGTACATAACCTTCAGATGATATACAGGGCTGCCAATATTTAAACCATAACATTATTTTCTATTGTTAGTGGAAGTGCCTTACTATAACATTTTACTATGTCCAGAAAAGCTGCTCAGAAATTCAAATTCATTCCTTATAGCCATATGATAAATAATATTTTTTACGCTAAACATTCATCGTTTTTTTTTTTTTTTTTTTTTTTTTAATATTTACACGGGTTGAACCTTCTGAATACCGAAGTCAAGTTTTTAACGTTTGATCTTTGTCTGTGTCACTTAGAGTAAATGAAAAACAAATAATTAAAAACGATCAAAATATTTTATTTTGAAGTTAATACGTCTGTTACTAGAGATGTTTGGTCAAGATTGATAAGATTCAAGGATTGCCACGCGTGAAAGTTGTTTAAAATGAACTTTTGAATTCAATAACAGATTTGAATTTTATAAAAATGTCTATACAATATTGAAAGGCAGGGTTGATTGAGTTGGTAGCCCTCTCATACAGGATTATTTGTAAAACAAAGCTGTTCCGAAGCCGATTTGAATTGTTTTAATGTACACTGCAAATATAAGGGTCTTAAAGTAAGACATAAAAACAACTGAAACGGCGTTTAAGACACGTAAATGTCTTAAAATGTACCTTAGACGTTATAGATATTTTAATTTAAGACAGAAATGTGTCTGAAATATCAATTCAGACACAAAAATGTCTGAAACACGTAAGTACGCGTATTTTCAGACAGCAAAACGCGTTTGAATTTTCAGACACTTCATAAATTCAGACACTTGCATTACTTAGAAATTTTTTCATATGGAATCTACTTTAAGAAAGTATGCTTATCCTACTTCTTTCCACAATCAATAAATATATTATCATTTTATATAATAAGCATTTAAACTACTTAAATTATGGTAGCTTTATGAAATTATATTTTTTATGGAATAATACTCTAGGGATGTGAATGATATTTGCATGCTAGTATCTTTAACACAATTCATAAACAACATATTTAGACACAAAGCTTATTTTGTTCCCCCCCCCCCCAAAAATATATATATATATATATATATATATATATATATATATATAAATAAATAAATAAATAAAAAATAAATAAAATAAATAAATAAATAAAAATACATAAAAATTAATAAATAAATCTTTGTCTTTAAAGCTTTCTTATATTAAAAGAAAAAGTGTGAAGACGGATCTAGGAAGTAATTTGTAGAGAAGAAAGCGAATTTATAAGTGAACAATCATGAATAATTTGTGCATATTTTTTTTTCTTTCTTTCTTGTTATCATTATTAATTTAAAAACATTTTTATTTCACAAATTCACCTACATCTAAAATCTAAATGCAAAACTACAAATTTTCCTGTATTCATGATTACAGTTCGTTTTTATTTAAATATCACTTTAAGGAAAGAAATTGTTATCATCGAGGGATGAAACCTTCACATACTTGTTATGCATTATTAAAAAATTCTGGTCCTCTAAATATGAAATTTAAGTTAAGATAATAATATTTATTAAGTTCAAGATACCATACTATCAATAATTTTATGGCAAAAAATTAGAAATAAAACATAACACTGCGATTAGTTTCACGAATACTGCTCTATATCACATCATAAAAACACGTAGAGCTAGCTGTATTCGACGGTAGCGTGATTGGTAAACGCTTCACTCCGATGGTGCTTGCCGAGGTTTCGGTTTTCTTAGACAGTATGCGTTCGAATCCCAGCGCCGGAAAATATCACTTTTTTTTTTTTTTTCTTCCCTTTTTTATATAAATATTTCATTAATGCTCTAAACAATTCTAAAATATATTTTTAACAGAAAAACATAATCGCACGGCTTATTTATTTATTTATATATTTATTAAAACGCATTAAAAACGGTAGTATTTTTAAGCCTAACATGGCGGTGTTTTTAAGCCTAAAACATGGCGGCGTTTTAAGACACTTGTAATATCTTAATTTCTGATGCAAAAAGATGTCTTAAAAAGTAAGACATTTTTTTTCACTTAAAATATGACCATCCATTTAAGACACTTTTTAAACTGAATTTAAGACATTTACGTTTACAGTGTATGTTTACATAACAGTACTCTTTATATCTTACCCTTTAATCTCCAATCTGTATTTATAGCATTAAATTTAAGTAAAAGAAAGTCGTGTGAGTGACACACCAAATTGTTTGTAATGTCATTATACCCAATATTATGCTAAACCTAAGAACAATTGCACACTTAGCGGAACGGTGGGAAGGCGTAGAGTGGGCGCGCTGAGTCTCCGGGTACTTGTACAACATCAATAATTACGTGCCGACTTAAATGTGCGTGTTGATTGCTTCATGAAGCGTTGTTTGTTTATATTGTTTTCAAAAATGATTGCTTGAGTTTTCATAATTTTTCTCAGAAATTTCTGTAGAATGGTAGTATTACATTTTTTGTCTTATTATTATTATTTTTTTTTTTATTAAACGATTTCTTATGGAATAGTTTATATATGTTACTTGTGGAAGTGGTTGCACGTGAACTGCACCTGCCTTTACAACAATAAATGAAACGATTGGGGACAAGATTGATTAGATCATCTAAAAAGAAATCATTCAAACTGAAAAGGAACTGTACTAATTTTAACTTAAACGTGTTATCTAGCAATAATATATCATGTTTTTTATTATATGGCCTTGTCCTTTTCTGATTCTTAAAAAAAAAAAAAAAAAAAAAAAAAAAAAAAGAAAACTTTTATTTTTCTGTTTATATTTATTTTTTTATTAATATTTTTAAATTTCTTTTATTTTTCTGTTTTTTTAAGTGCAATTATTACTATAAATAATCTCTAAGAAAAAAAGAGAGTTCAATTGAACACGTGTCATTTGTTAAATATATTAAAAACACTTTAAATAAACGTAAATTTAAATTTTTGTTTAAAAGATGTTAAAACATTTTTTATCCTAAGCTTTTCGCTTTAATAGTAAACGCATCGTCAGGGATTTTACAAAACGAACAATTAAAAATTCCTGACGATGCTTTACTATTAAAGCGAAAAGCTTTGGATAAAAAATTGTTTAACATCTTTTAAATAAAAATTTAAATTTACGTGTATTTAAAGTGTTTTTAATATATTTAGCAATTATTATTGTTAACAATTTAACTGTAGTCATAATTAAGCGTACTCTCTCCTGCGTACAAGCGTAATCTCTCCTACACTATAAGGAGAGATTGGGCAAAGTAGCTTTCTTGGGCAAAGTAGCTTGCTTTAATTTATAGCATAACGGCAAAATAGTAATGGAAATACATAGAATTCAAATGAATTCAAAATCATATGGCAATACTGCTTAAAGAAATTATTATTTTAAATTTTTTTTATATCATTCTTTTGAACATTGCTTAAACTCACCTTGCTTTATCTTCATGAAATGTTATAGTACGTGACACTATTATATACAGTGATACAGAAAAACCTTTTTTTTTTTTTTTTTTGTCCTCACCATAATCGTTAATGGGTTGGGTTTTGAGGTTTAAGGCCAATAGACTGCGCTAGGGTCCTAAGCCTGAGTGGGAGTGATCTCCGTGGGGAGTCTTTTTAAGGGGTCTTAAATCGTATTCGCGCAAGCGAAAACCACTGAAAAATTCGAATGGCTAGGCCGACGAGCGTGACTTCGGACTCAATCCGGCACATCAAGTCTACCAGCTTTGAGCGCAAAACCGCCCGGCCGCTGGTGGTTCTGTCCGTTAATGGTTTTTCAATTATCAACCTTCATTCCACTGTATTCATTAACCCTTGTTAAAAAGCTTAGGAATATTCAGTTTTATTCAGAAAATTTATTTGTAAGTGATTGACTTACAAAATATCAAAAGGTGACGAAAAAATAAAAACAGGTTATCAAATTATTAAAAACAATATATATATATATATGTTTATATATAATAAAACTATTCATCGTTTATTTTTTCCAAAATATTTCTCCCAAGAAACAATTGAATTATATCAGTTTTATTATAAGTTTTGTAGTTTCCTATATTTGATTGTCCTTTCTTTCTTTAAAATAAAAAAGTTCAAATTACAATAATTAACTACATATCGCTTTTTTTTTTCTTTTATGTTATCATTATTATTATTTCATTGATTCGAAAAATATGTTAATAAAACATGAAATAAGAAAGTTTCTTTCTCAATTGTTGCCCTCACTTTCACCCAAACCAAAATCAAAACGTAAGTTTTATTCAATTTTAAGGAACAAGTTGTTTTACAAATGTCAAAATACCATGTATAATAAAACTATTCTCAGTCCAATTATTTCAAAATCTAAAATGTAATTAAATTAAGGATGAAAAATACTCATTCAATGCAGATATTCTTAATGTAAATTAAATTATTTTTAAGTGTAATTAACAAAACAAAATCACTGTATATGTTATTTTTTTTCCTTCAGCATGTTGTTTTATTTAAGTTAATAAAAGAATACTAAATGTAAATAAAATTTATGCAAATAGCATATCATGCATTAAAAATTTCTCTTTAAGTAATTCTTAAAAAAAAAAAAAAAATCTAATTTTAGGGACTACATCATTGTATCTGAATATCATTTGCATACATATAGCTTATTAGGAAAGGAAAAACAGAATAATATCATTTATTATCCTGCTAAAAATTTACTTTAAATATTTGTATCAAGCTACCAGCAGTTTTTGTTCTCCAATTATGAATTATAAAAAAATAAATAAAATAAAATAAATAAATACTTCGTGCCAACTTTTTTTTTTTTTTTTTTGTTTCTTATGGATATTCAGTTAATAGAAATAAAAAAAAAATAATTGTTTTATAATGATATTTAGAAATATTTTGTATTTAAATATTTGTCTTTAATATTTAAATAACATTTACGGATTTTATAAATATGAAGAGCAGCACTTCTAGAATATATGAGTGAGTAATGCAATTTTAAACTATCTTAAGAAATACGTACTCACAACTACATTGTCATGATTTAGAGTTTTCGAAGGTTTAGTTTTAGAAGGTTGTCATACTTAACATATAGGATCATAAAACATTCTTCCATCACTATAATAATATAATCTGAGTTGTCTAATCTTCTAAATAGTAATATTATTTTGATTTCGAAAAAAAAAAAAAAAAAAAAATATGTCATCCCTTCATTTAGAACGAATAAGTAGTCATTTTCTGACTCACTAAAACAAAAATATAGATTTCCGAGTTATACATATAAACAAATATCTTGTATAGACGAAATGATCGAGAATTTCCAGTCTGTACTTTTTTTCATGGTAAAACAATATGATGAATATGATGAATTCTTTCTATTCCAAGAAATTTTCGCTTGATTTGCTAGAACTGGGCCATAAACCAAGAGTATGTGCAGTTGGTAAAACTTCCTTCTTCTGTTTGAATTTATTTACAGAGATCTTTAAATAAATGGGAAAACGCTGAAGAATTCTATTAAAGGATTTTACAATTCATTAGCAAAGGGAATTTGAATTTATAAGCATGGCATGGAACTATTTTTGCTGGAACCGCAATTTAGATTCTAGATGCCACTCACAGAATTTTTTTTTTTTTTCTTTTCGGGTGTAAGAATAACAAAATGTTACTTTGGGTTAAATTGAAAAATATGGTAAATGTGACAAAATTACAAAGCCACAATCTGTACAATTCCTCAAATGAACCTCTAAGTGAACAAACAAGTACATTGTGTATAGGATGGTCACCTCTCATAGTCAAACCATATGTAGTTTCTTGTTCAGGACATCACTCAATCTGTTCATCAGTGTACAGTAATAGTCACCAGTGATGGTCAAAATCTTCTAAACGTTAGACCGTTAAGATGACTCCCGACAATCACAAAAAAATGAAAAACACGGACTTCCTTGCATAGTTCGGTATTTGGGCAAATGTTGCATACTCAAAATTTGCCGTATTCCTACGAAGAGATAAAAATGTTCGTACGTTGATGATAAAAGTCCCCACTTTAATGATACATCATCAAAAAGAAAGGATAGACAGAGAAATTACTCTTACAAAAGTACCAAAAAGTCACTACAAATTAAAATGCCATCCCACATCCTGAAAAATGTTGCTAAAATTACCTACACCTAGGTACAAATCCCGACATTTGTCAATGCCGACTTGGGGCATGTGATACACATTGGTTTTGCTTGTTGCATAATTTCCTTTGTTATACAGTTTTGTTAAATATGTTGACAAAAAAAAAATCTGGAGTGACTCCACTCGACTTTCCGAACATTGAGTAACTAACAGTTTTGTAGATAAAATAAAGAAAGAGGTGTTGCTAAACAAACAAAAAGGATAAAACCATAACAGAGTGTTTGAGTATTTTTCTCCATATATCACACGAGGTTTTATTTAACGCTACTGAACTTTGAGCCCTTAGATCATAAGGATAAAGAATTTTTCATTGTGTCCCTGCAAAAATCTATAAATGCTAGATTCACCAAAATGCTTATAGTTAGTGCAACAGTGATTTATAATATTCATACAAATTTTCAGCTCAATTGAATAAGGCGTTTAGATGCTATCGCTGGTCTCATAGGCCATAAAGATAAAGAATTTTTCTTTGTGTCCCTGTAAAAAAACTGTAAGTGCTAGATTCACCAAAATCTATACAGTTGGTTCAAATGTGACCTATAACATGTGTACAAATTCTTTGCTGAGATTAATAAGGCGTTTAGACGCTATCACACTTTTAAAAATTTGGCAAAGAATTTTTCTTTGTGTCCCTGTAAAAAAACTATAAGTGCTAGATTCTCCAAAATCTATACAGATTGAGTATCTGTGACCTATAATATGTGTATAAAGTTTTTGCTCAATTGAATAAGGCGTTTAGATGCAATCGCACTTTTAAGATTTTGGTCCCTTGGCCATAATGATAAAGAATTTTTCTTTGTGTCCCTGTAAAAAAACTATAAGTGCTACATTCACCAAAATCTATAGGGTTCGTACTATGGTGACTTACAATATACGTACCAACTTTCAGCTTATTCGAACAAAGCGTTTAGACGCTAGCGTGTTCACTCACAGACATACACACATACATACACACACGCATACACACATACATACACACATACATACACACATACATACACACACACATACATACATCATCGTAAAAATAGTGAAAACGGACACGTTGGACCTCGAAACGTATAGAAACATCAAAATCTCGAATTCGGATTTTTGACATGATTACAATACTTTCCTCACTATAGTGTTCGGAAAGTAAAAAAGTAATTCACCGTTTTTAATGACTTTTTAAATCAGCTAATAAGATAAATGTTTTAAAACAATTTTAACTCTGCAGCTATTTTATAATTTGAGGCCACTGCGCAAATTCATCTGACAGTATTTTGCAATTATAATAACTAACATTGTCATTAATAATAAATTTCAAATTAGGCAAATAAACGACCACAGAAAAAAAAAAAAAATATATATATATAAGGAAAAAATTAAAGAAAACAATCAGTATAAAAGTGAAGAGAAAGATTCTGACACCAGTAAAGTTACATAGCAATTTAAATAAGAAAAATCTATTTAAACGGCACAGTTGTAATAAGTGAATGGGTATCTCAATCGTCAATTCTCTATAGTTATCAGTCGAATTTCTACCTAGTAACATACTAATGTTTGGAAAATAAAGTGCATCCCAAAAGTTTATAGACAACCGTTTTTTTTTTTTTTTTTTTTTTTTTTTTTTTTAATTTATGAGCGAATTAAACGAGTAAGAAAGACGAGATAAATTATGCAAATATGTATTGACGTAATAAAGTTAATAAAATACTTAAAGAACTTTAAACATTCATCAATTTAATATAAAAAAATAAAAACTAAATAATGCTGTCCCAAAAATATATAGACAACCGGTGTTAAAAATTGATTGAAGTACTGATCTCCAAATTTGCATTTTTCAAGATCATGTACTTGTGACGCAGTAGTAGATTTCTGAGATAAAAGCGAAGTTGGCTTTCTTTTTTCGACTGATTGTAAAGGTGTCTCACAGCGTGCAGTTTTCGAAAAATGAAATTTTGCAAATTTATCGTTTGAAAGCTCGTGGAATGAAAATTGTGGACATTACAAGAAAAAATGGACGCAGTAGGTCTATTTACCAAATTTTGTCAAAATGTGACAATTTTGAAAAAAATCACGTTTTGGGCGACTAAAGAAAGCAACTAAATGGCAAGACAGGGAGATTTTCAGATACGTTTCAACCCAGAACCTGTCTGTACGGTCAATTTCTAGAGAAATGACCGTTCCAGTATCAAAATCCACGGTGCATAGATGGCTTCAGGCAAGTAAATTTCTTATTTATTGCAAAATGCGTCGTTTACCAAAGTTGACAAAACGACATAAAAGCGTGTTCAATGGGTTCGAAATCCTATGAATTGAACAGATGAATGGTTGAACTTTCTGTTTAGTGATGAAAATATATTCAATTTAGATGGCCCTGATGGTTGGGCATATTACTGTCACGATATTTTCAAGGAACCGCAAACTTTTTTCAGCAGACAACAAGGAGGGGGCTCATTCATGGTGCGGGGAGCATTTCCCTTTAATGGAACTACCGATATTTTTTCATTAAAAAGTCGTCAATGTTTCGAAGATTACCAGAAAATGATAGAAGTACAGTTACTTCCATTTGGAAAGTTGCTAGGGGGGAATGAATGCATATATCAGCAAGACAGTTGCTCCATTCACGTGTCAAACTCTACAATACAATGGTTTAGATGAAACCAAATGAATGTTATGGACTGGCACGCCCTAAGTCCTCACTTGAACCCAGTGGAGAACCCTTGGGGAATATTATCTAGAGACGTTTATGCTAATGGGCGTCAATTTGCAGCAGTTCAAGATTTAAAGCTGCAAATTGAAAGAAGTTGGATTTCTCTAAAACCAGAATTCCTTCAAACTCTTGTTTTGGGCATGCCTGATCGAAGTTTTCAAGTGATTAGGGAAAATGGATGAAAAATTTGAATGTTAAAGTAAATGAAAAATAAATCGTCTCTATACTTTTGGGATAGTAAATTTCTTCTTTTTTTTTTCTATCACAATGTCTGTGATTGTAAGATATTATTTTTGTATAGTATTATTATTGCCTTGAAATTACATATAATTAAAAATTATTTTGAAATTTAAAGTAGCATAAAATGGTACACCATGATAAGTGTGAAAGAAAAGAAAAGGAAGAAATTCACAACAATTAAATCACAGAAAAATTATGATAAGTTATATCTATCGAAGTAGTATATGAACAAACGATTGGTTGGTTGGTTGGTTGGTTGGGTTTTACGACGCACTAGTGCAGCGCAGATGGGCAAATGGCAACGGTCTGGGACAAACCATCACAATTTTGATCATCCACGTAAGGGATGGCTCTCCCGCTTCTGTGACTCCCAGAAGTATAATTTTTTATGGGGACATGGAGGACATTGCGGCCACCACAGATTTTACGTGCACCAGCCACCATTAGTGTACACGACTGTCTTTGGCCGGCTCGAGTACCGAACTCGCAATCTTCCAATTACGAGGCCAGCGCTCTACCGACTGGGCTACCGCGGCCCTTGTGAACAAATGAAATACATATATATATATATATATATATATATACATATATATATAGATATCTATTAACAGGAATTTTATAAATATATAAGTTCAACAGATTAGAAAAACCAATAGGAGAATTACAAACCAATGCGCAAAATTGCAGCGAAAGGAAATGCAAAACTTAGATGTAGGAATTTATAAATGTAGAAATATATAAACAAATGAATGAAATAAAACCCGAAAATACACTGAGATCTTTCTCAGGGAGGCCCCTCAGTGTAGGGGTGAATGAGAAGTTTCTGAAAGGACAGTAGCTATAAGCTAATAACTATCCTTAGCCCCCAACTTCTCACCAAACAGAAAACCACCAATAACTGAAGAGAAATCAAACAAATATATAATGCATAAAACTACAAAAATATTTTATAAATTTATCAAATTTTAGAAGTTACAAAATTACATCAATTCATTAAAAAAATATATATATAATACACAAAAGAAATACTGAAGGTAAAATCGAAAGAATAAAATGAAATAAAAATACAACCTTTCATTTGAAACACAAACTATCTTCGGCCGACGGGGCTACTCGTCGGTTCTACTTCCACATTCAAGGGCGATATTTAAGAACCGACGAGTAGCCCCGTCGGCCGAAGATAGTTTGTGTTTCAAATGAAAGGTTGTATTTTTATTTCATTTTATTCTTTCGATTTTACCTTCAGTATTTCTTTTGTGTATTATATATATATATATTTTTAATGAATTGATGTAATTTTGTAACTTCTAAAATTTGATAAATTTATAAAATATTTTTGTAGTTTTATGCATTATATATTTGTTTGATTTCTCTTCAGTTATTGGTGGTTTTCTGTTTGGTGAGAAGTTGGGGGCTAAGGATAGTTATTAGTGTCGGGAATCTCCCGTTCATTCTTCTGCTTTCAGAACAAATGCCTTTCCAGACAGACGGGCGCCTCTTTTTCGCGAAAGGTGCTTTTTTAGAATCAGAAGCAGAACAGAAAAGACCTCGAAAGAGAAGGGGCTACGTTAAGAGCGTTGTGTTTACAGACGCCCCGGTCCTAAAACAGAACTAGAAAAATCTTCAGAAACTTTTAAAGAATTAGAATTAATATTTAAGAACTAATGACAATTTAAGACTTTAATGTTAAGAAAGACTTTAATATTTAATTGTACATACTGTAGATAGTTTTTGTTCTGTTTTCGTTTTCATTTTAAGTGTATGCTAACAAAGCATTAAAATTCTGTTTTCATCTAAGAAGTGCTACATTCATCAAGTTTTGTTTCTTTAATGGATGATAGTTGCCCCATCCACACCCGGACTTTTGGATTAGAAGATTTCAGGTGAGACCCATCCATATCTTATTATTTTGAAGAAAAAATATTTTATTAGAAAATTTAAGTAGTAACTGTAAGAAAAGAGTTAAGATTTGAAATATGCTGTATCGGGTCAGTAAGAATAATTAAGTTTTAGATCAGAAATCTGGTACAGCCATATTTTTTGGCATCCCATACACGGGATGTGGGCAGCTATATCCATTATTTACAATTGAAAAGATAGATAATATTATAAAATTTTAAATTTTGTATTTATTATGGCTAATTTAGTAATAGCTAAAAAAGAAAGAGCTGTCATAAGAGACAGTATAAATAAATTTATAGAGAAATTAAAAACTTTATGTGATGATATAGATCCAGATACTGTAGATTTAGAAGAAACTATTGAATTATTAAATGAAACTACTATAGAGTTAAAGATTAAAGATGCAGAGATTAAAACTTTAACTCAAGAGCTCCAATTAGAAGCCGAATTAGAAGCGGCTAATGAATATCGTGAAAAAATAATTACTTGGAGATTTCGAGCCAATAGAAAATTAAAAGAACTAAAGAAAAGTGAAACAAGCGTTTCATCAATAGAAAACGAAAGAAGACCTATTTCTAAAGAAGTAATGCACATTAAACTCCCACAGCTAGATCCAGTTAAATTTAACGGGAATGCAGCTGAATGGCTGACTTTTTGGTCGTCATTCGAAACGGCTATTCATAACAATGAAAATTTAGATCCTGTAGATAAATTTAATTATTTGAAATCATTTTTAGCACCTGACCCCTTAAAATGTATAGAAGGATTCTCTGTTACCGCGAGTAATTACATAAAAGTAGTAGATATTTTAAAAGAAAGATATGGCAAACAAGACCTATTAGTGAATGTACATTTGAATAAATTATTAAATATTGCCCCACTAAAACATTCAAGTGACATTAAATCGCTCAGGAAAATTTACGATGAAATCCAAACTAACATTAGAAGTTTAGAATCATTAGATGTTTCTTTGGATAGTTACGGCAGTTTATTGTCACCGATATTACTAAAAATATTACCTAAAGATTTAGCATTACAATTTAATATGGAATTTCACGGTGTTAATTATGGCGTGAAAGATATATTATCTTTCTTAAATAAACAACTTGTATCGCGCGAATGCTTAATAACTACCAGACAAGAGGATAGCGGCGCCAGTCATTTCTCCCCCCGAGCTCAAAGATTAGATAATCAAAATCGTAGAGATGTTTTTCTCCCCCGCGTTAATAAATTTGATACTCAGAACCGGAAATTGCCTACTGCTTGTGATTTATTAAATGAGAATAAAAGTGATAGGTGTAATTTTTGCTCAGAATCGCATTTAAGTAACAAATGTGTCAAAACTCGTAATTTACCATTTGATGAAAGAGTTAATCTATTGCGTAAGAAAGGATTGTGTTATTTATGCCTTCAACCTTCACATTTAGCTAGACACTGTGTATCAAAAACTTTATGCAAGTTATGTAATCGTAGACATTCAGACATAATGTGTAATGGAAATAAAGATTTGAAACAGGAAATAAGTAATTACGAAAGAAATGATCAATCTAAATTGGCGTTATCGAATCATAATTTACAAGCGAATGTTTATTTGCAGACATTAATAGTAGCAATTTCTAACAGAGATGATAGTAAATCATCATATATTCGGTTAATTATTGACTCCGGATCTCATAATAGTTACATCAGTAAGTTTGCAGCTGATAAATTAAAATTAAAAAGAATGAATAAAGAAACAATCAGACATGGTCTTTTTGGCGGCATGGAAATGTCAGCTGAACATAATCGATATGAATTTACGATCGGGAGTTTAGATAATAAGTTTAAGTGTAAAATACAAGCACTAGATCAAGAAAAAATATGCACAGGCGTGAATTTATGTCGCGATGATAAATTAGTAAAACTCTTAGAAAAGGAAGGTGTATATTTATCAGATGTCCCTAGAAATAATAAATCCTGTTTATACCAGAAAAATCCAGACGAAGTACATATACTTTTGGGAGCTGATATGTCCGCTAAACTGTTCACAGATGACATAAAATATTTTCCAAAATTGGGATTAACTACATTTAGAACTAAATTGGGTTGGACCATTTTGGGCAAGACAGAGGGTCACAAGAGTGAGCAGGACAATTCTTTGGCGGGTCTATCGTTGTCATTACACGTGTCAAACGCCAGTTTATCAGATTTATGGCGCCTTGACACTCTAGGAATTACTAATGAAGATAATAAATCGAAACAGGATTTAGAACAAGAAACCAAGAATCATTTTCTAGAAACTGTTAAACGAGATAAAAGCGGTCGATATGAAGTCAATTTACCATGGACAGTTGACCATTCGATTTTATCAGATAATTACTCGTTGGCAGAAAAGTGCCTGTACAGGACGGAAAATAAATTAATCAAATCTGATGGGAAAAAAGAATATGGGGAAATTTTTGATTTCTGGGAAAACAATCACATTATAGAAGAGGTATTGGACCAGAAAAGGGACAAGGTACATTATTTAGCACACAGACCTGTGGTTAAAGAATCTAGTGAAACCACAAAAATTCGTCCAGTATTCAATGCCTCAGCACACACTAGAAACAGTCCCTCCCTTAATGATTGTTTAACAAAAGGACCAAATCTTGTAGAAATTATACCTAGCATTTTAAATAAATTCCGTAAATACAAAATAGGAATTTCGTCCGATATAGAGAAAGCATTCCTGCAAATTAAAATAACAGAGAAAGATCGCGACTTTTTGAGATTTTTTTGGTTTAATAGCGAAAATAAATTAAAAATTTATCGACATTGTCGTGTGGTTTTCGGCCTAACTTCAAGCCCTTTTTTGCTTATGGCAACATTAAATCACCTTTTAGAAAATGTTCCCGAACAATGGCGAGAGACAGCTAGGCTCTTAAGAGATTCCTTCTATTTAGATAATTCCCTCCTCAGCTTGAATTCAATTCCAGAAACAGAAAAATTCATATCAGAATCTCAAGGAATTTTGGCTTCGGCACATTTCAATTTGAGATGCTGGCGATCGAATTGGCCCCAGGCTATGATCGACAAAACTGAAAATGAACCTAGGTTTGCTCCCGTGTTAGGATTACTCTGGGATTTGAAAAATGACAGTTTAGTTTGTAAAATCGAAGAACCCCTAAAGATAAGTGAACCCCTTACAAAAAGAAAACTTTTATCAGTTACCCAAAGAATTTTTGATCCTGTGGGATTCACAGCACCTGTCAGTTTAGTTCCCAGACTAATCCTTCAAGAAACGTGGATTCAGAAGGTGAAGTGGGACGAAGAGCTCCCTGAAACTTTAAAACAACAATCTTCTAATTGGCTGAAAGGAATAAACTTTTTATCCCAAATTAAAATACCTCGGTGGCTTAACATTTGCCCAGAGAAAGAAAAGAAAACATCATTACATGTTTTTTCTGACGCAAGCAAGCGAGCATATGCCACTTGCGTATTCATAAGAGTAGAGACCTCAGAAGGAATCAAGGTCCAGTTAATCAATGCTAAAAGTAGAGTTGCACCTATTAAGGAATTGACCATACCCCGCCTTGAACTGTTATCTTGTCTTATTGGCGCTAGGTTGGCCAAAAATGTACAGAACGATTTAAACTTACATGTAAATACCATGTTTTGGTCGGATTCAACCACTGCTTTAGGTTGGATTAGAAGAAAACAAGAATGGGGTACATTTGTACATAACCGAGTGTTAGAAATACGAAATCTGACTGAAGTTTGCAATTGGAGACACGTACCCGGAAATTTGAATCCCGCGGACCTCCCGTCTAGAGGATGTTCTTTTGAACAACTACAAAAATCGAGATGGTGGGAGGGTCCAAGTTGGCTTTATTTACATGAAAATGAATGGCCTCAAATAGAAGAAGACCCAAACGAAGAACTCATAAACAGCGAAAAAAGGAAGACAATCCTAAATCTTTTAGATAAAAAAGAAGATAATTTCAATCGATTTTATCAGTATTTTTCCTCTTACAAGAAAACAGTTAGAACCATTGCCTGGATGTACAGATTTTATCATAATTCAAAGACTACAGAGAAAATATCCGAATTGGATATTTCAGTTGAAGAATTTTCGAAAGCAGAAAAAGTACTTCTACGATTAGTACAACAAGAATCTTTTTCAGGGAGAACAGATCCAAAATTAAGAAATTTAAGGCCTGTTGAAGATAAAGCTGGTCTCTTAAGAGTAAAGACCAATATAATTCAAAGAAACGACAGTGAAAACTTCAGATATCCTGTAATCTTACCTTACAAGCATCCCGTCGTCCAAAGATTGGTATTCGAGAAGCATTTGGAGAATCAGCACGCCGGAGTCAGCACTCTAATGACACTACTTAGAGAAAATTTTTGGATAATGAAGTCTAGAAAATGCATTCGAAATTCAATAAGAAAATGCGTGATTTGCAGAAAACTTCAGACTTCCAAAATAGATGTTGAACCTGGAGTACCACCCGAAGACAGAGTACGAGAAGCAGCCATCTTTGAAGTGGTAGGCGTAGATCTAGCCGGTCCTCTACATCTTTCTGATGGATCAAAAGCGTGGATAGCCTTATTTACTTGCGCTGTCTACCGAGCCATACATCTTGAAGCCATTACGTCTCTGTCTACAGAAAGTTTTATTCAGTCTCTGAGAAGGTTCATAGCAAGGCGAGGCAGACCCTACATCATCTATTCAGACAACGGGAAGAACTTCCTAGGAACCAGCAATGCTCTTTCGAGTGTAGATTGGGAAACCATCTGCAAGGTAGCTTCCACCCAGAAGATCATTTGGAAATTCAACCCTCCTGCCGCACCGTGGTGGGGAGGTTGGTGGGAGAGGCTTGTTGGAATGGTTAAAGGAATCCTGAAAAGAAACTTAGGTCGTGCATCTTTGAATTACGAAGAACTTTGCACCATGCTATGTGACTGTGAACAAGTGATTAATTCACGGCCCCTAACCTATGTTTCCGAAGATAACACAGATCCCTTACCTTTAACTCCAATGATGTTCCTAAGAGAACTGCCAACATCAGGAGTACCTGACCTAGATGCTTTGGATTCTAAAGATCTTAACCGCAGAGCCAGATATAGGCAAATAATCAGAGAAAACCTAAGAAACAGATTCAGAGCTGAATATTTAGGACAATTACGTCAACATGCATCTAAGACCAAAAGATTCAAACAATTGAAAGTCGGCGATGTTGTCCTATTAGAAGATTTCAATAGGAAACGTGTTCACTGGCCTTTGGCAAGAGTGATCGAAATTTACCCAGGCAAGGATAATGTCATACGCCTAGCTAAGGTGAAGACCGAAAATGGATTTTTTCTGCGTCCATTACAAAGATTGTTTCCTTTAGAAATTGACAGTACCGAACTTAGGAATCACCCCACTTTACATAGGTCTCTCCAAGAAAATTTAAGTCCTTCGACTTCCGAAAACAAGAACCTCTCACAGAAACCGATACTCAACCCCAGAGAAAAGGAACCTGTGAAAGACCCTCCAGAACCTACCAGTTCCAGAACCCATGATCCCACTTCCAATCCCCCGGTGGTCTCCCGAACTGGCCGTGTGGTGAAACCCCCTCAACGACTTCAACTTGGATTGTTGAGTTCCTCCGATTAGTCGCAACTCAAGGTGGGAGGATGTCGGGAATCTCCCGTTCATTCTTCTGCTTTCAGAACAAATGCCTTTCCAGACAGACGGGCGCCTCTTTTTCGCGAAAGGTGCTTTTTTAGAATCAGAAGCAGAACAGAAAAGACCTCGAAAGAGAAGGGGCTACGTTAAGAGCGTTGTGTTTACAGACGCCCCGGTCCTAAAACAGAACTAGAAAAATCTTCAGAAACTTTTAAAGAATTAGAATTAATATTTAAGAACTAATGACAATTTAAGACTTTAATGTTAAGAAAGACTTTAATATTTAATTGTACATACTGTAGATAGTTTTTGTTCTGTTTTCGTTTTCATTTTAAGTGTATGCTAACAAAGCATTAAAATTCTGTTTTCATCTAAGAAGTGCTACATTCATCAAGTTTTGTTTCTTTAATGGATGATAGTTGCCCCATCCACACCCGGACTTTTGGATTAGAAGATTTCAGGTGAGACCCATCCATATCTTATTATTTTGAAGAATAAATATTTTATTAGAAAATTTAAGTAGTAACTGTAAGAAAAGAGTTAAGATTTGAAATATGCTGTATCGGGTCAGTAAGAATAATTAAGTTTTAGATCAGAAATCTGGTACAGCCAAAATTAGCTTATAGCTACTGTCCTTTCAGAAACTTCTCATTCACCCCTACACTGAGGGGCCTCCCTGATGAAGATCTCAGTGTATTTTCGGGTTTTATTTCATTCATTTGTTTATATATTTCTACATTTATAAATTCCTACATATATATATATATATATATATATATATATGAACAAATGAAATACATATATATATATATATATTGCTTACTAATTTTAATTTATTTCTTATTATTTTTTCAAATGTAGATAAAGAATGTAGTAAAAGAATTTTCAAAAATGCAATTGCAGGAGTGAGAGAAGGATAAAGTTATTTATTTATTTATTTATAAAAATGGCCATTAAAGGTTTAAAATAAATGTTACACATGATCATAATTTCTTCTGCTTATTAATATCATTATTTTACTGAAAAAGCTTTCCAAATTTAAGAATTCAAAGTTTTACAAATTTTAGAAAAGATTTTTTCGTTCATAATGATCATATGAGTATATAAAAAGAAAAACTAACATTTTGCTCAGGTAATATTCTGCAACTAAACATAATAAATTATTACGTTGATATGCGAGGATTTTTTTTTTTTTTTAACATTCACGTCAAAATAAAAACAAAAATAGTTTTAAAACTACATTGCTTAAAAATTCTGTCACTTAAGTAATGTTATACTCAAGTTTATATATATATATATAAACTTGAAGTATATTTTTAAAATTTTTAAATTATTGGAACTACTAGCTGGAACCCGTCGAATTCGATGGTCACTTTATTGACCGTAATGTTTCAAAAATCGTCGCAATAATCCTTAAATGCATTTCAAGTTAAAACATCTAATATAATTTGCGACATTTCACTTAAAAAAAAGAAATTCTGAAAAAAATTCTTTTAAATAGAAATATTGGATATTACATCACTTTCTACAAAGTACTGTCAATGTGACGTCAAACTGTCTCCAAATAAGCAGTTGCTATCTTTTATTTTCTATTTCCTTTAATACTAAGACTACATGTTAGCTGACCCGCCCGGCGTTGCCGGGGATATAATAATAATCTTAAATAAACCTTATATTGTATAACTCGACTCGATTTAACTCCTTTAACTCGATTTTCTTTGAATTTCTATTTTTGAATAAAAGCTTAAATAAAAATAAGCAACTGTAAAAAAAAAATATATATATAAATAAATAAATAATACCTCGAACCGAACGAAACTCTGCATTGTGACCCTGGTGCCTGCGGCAGCGCATACGCCGGTCGCTAATAACAAATAAATTCCCAAAAATTAACCTGGAACCGAACAAACCCGCCCGGTGCGACCCGGGCACATGATACCTTAAATGAACCTTAAAATTGTATGATTTTATATCTTTAACTCAATTTTGTTTGAATTTCTATTTTTAAATAAAAGCATCGCTAAAAACAAGTGAACTGTAACAAAAAACCTCGAACCGAACGAAACTCTTATTTGTGACTCCGGTGCCTGAGGCAACGCATACGCGGGCCGCTAATAACACAAAACAAATTCCCAAAAATTAACCTGGAACCGACCGAACCCGACCGGTGTTGCCCTGTCCCATGACAATAACCTTAAATGAACCTTAAATTTGTATGATTTAATATCTTTAACTCTATTTTGTTTGAATTTCTATTTTTAAAAGAAAGCATCACGAAAAATCCTCTGTAACAAAAAAAATACGTCAAACAGAACGGATCTCGGGCCCATGACCCCGGTGCCTGCGGCAGCGTATATACGGGCCGCTGACAACATGAAAAACTATTCAAATATTAACCTTGAACCGAACAAACCTCCGACTCGTGCTTCCGCTGCCGTGGCACCGTATAGCAGGCATGCTACACACTCGCTGCAAAATCCGCTTTCCTGCACCGCCAGGGGGCCCAGTGTTGTCTTTAAGAACATCACCAACGGTCAGGAAATACCAATACCTTTAAAATAAGATATAACAGGATAGGGACTACTACAAAATCACCTAGTTCCATTTTTCACCACCAGGGGGCTCACTATATTGTATACAAACATCCCGAATCAACATGAAATTTCAAGACCTTTCATATATGGTGTCACATGGTGGTGTCAACTGCAAAATCCTTTAGTTACACTTTCCACCGCCAGGGGGCACAGTGTTATCTGTACGAACATCGGCAACGGTCAGGAAATACGAAGGGCATTTAAAATAAGGTGTAACATGATAGGGTCTATCACAAAATCACATATTTCCATTTTTTACCACCAGGGGGCGCACTATATTGTATACAAACATCCCCAATCAACATGAAATTTCAAGACCTTTCATATAAGGTTTCACATGGTGGTGTCAACTGCAAAATCCTTTAGTTACACTTTCCACCGCCAGGGGGCACAGTGTTGTCTGTACGAACATCCCCAATGGTCAGAAAATACTAAGGACATTTAAAATAAGGTGTAACATGATAGGGCCTACCACAAAATCACATAGTTCCATTTTTCACCACCAGGGGGCGCACTATATTGTATACAAACATCCCCAGTCAACATGAAATTTCAAGACCTTTAAAATCAGATTTACATGTGTGGGTCAAGAATGGATTTCCCGCTCAAACTAATTTTCCCTTTCCCCTCCCCAAATCTACTTTCAGCCCTTTAAAATCGAAAAGTCTAAAATCGCAGAAATCGATTTTTTAGCATTCTAGTCTAGTCCCACCCCATGTACGATTTCTTCACTGTGAAATAATTTGGATCTGAGTTAAGCTCACAAACATGTTTTTAACTTCTGCCCCCTCCACCCCCCCTGGGGGGTGGAACCGATTGACATTTTAGTTTTCTCATTTGATGACACATCTACCTACAGACCAAGACCTTTTTGTAGCCACTTCAACCAAATTTCTACACCTAGCCGTTCTCTCAATTTAGTTGACACAGACAAAACACGTTTCAAATTAATATGTAGATAAGTCATGATATTTTAGGAAAAGAAAAGAAACTTTGTATGTAAATGCAGCTAAATGCGCAATCAAGCAATAATGGTTAAAATTCTAAATAAATAATCAAAACCTTTCATTATTTGAAAATTGTAAGTACGATAGCAGAGGAAAAGCAGAACCGCTTGTTATCATGCCTCATTCGCTCTAACTTTTGGAATAATTTCCTTGAAAATATCAACCCCAAAACAATCACTTAGATTATCTGTCTATCTACATGTGGATAGAGTAGTTTTTTTTTTTTTTTTCTTTCTTTCATGACAATTAATTTTGGAAATTCTCAAACAATTCGAAAATTGGACAACTGAACTAAAGCACATTTTTTTTGGACGAGTACATAGGCACGCTTGATCCACCATCATGTTTCAAAATGGCAACTATTTAAAAAAATCCAGTCGTGTATAAAAATGTATTTATAAAACATATTGCTTCAAACTCGCTATTTGCAATATACATAGCACGCATGAATATGACAAGAAAATTTATTAATTAACTCGTTAAGCCAGTATGTTTTCAAATGGTGAAGCACAAGTCTTGAAATTTTCATATCCAGATAATAAATGGCTTACGGATTTCCTGAAACCTATTATGTATTACATAGCCCGCACCAAAATCTCAACTAAGTTTATTAATTGAATTGATCTATCATTTCGTTTCACAATAGCAGTCACTTGAAAATTTCAAAAATATAGTAACACACACATATACAAAAAAAAAAAAAAAAAGAAAAGAAAACCTGTTTATAAACAGATTTGCATAAAACTCGGTACGTATACAAAGGATGTATCATTATTTCAACCAAATTTGTTAATTAAAGAAAAAACAAAGAAAAAACAAACACTAAGAAAAAACAAAATCCACTTACTCATTTGACTGATCGAAAAGTAATTGTTTGTTTTGAATATATATGCCCTGGGCATTGTTAAAATGTTTCTACCACACGGCATTTTCACGTGCATGTCTACCACTGCTCTTTATTGAAATGCCTAGAAAAAGAATTTGATTGGACAAACTGAAAGGCAAATGAATAAAAAAGTCCGCAAGCACATGCATTTCTATGTAAATAAATATGCTGATAGTGATTTTAATTTAATTTAATTAATTTAATTAATTTAATTAATTAAATAAATTTAGTAAATTAGATTTTATTTCTTTTTTTCTTTTTTTCTTTATATATTTTTTGAAGGATAGAATAATTATTAAAGTCATTGTTTACACAAAAACTTGGCGAAAAGCGGCTTGAATCCTTATAGGTTTGTAACTTTAAAATATTTTTATTTATTTGCAAAATTTGTGAGTACATAAGGGGTTTACCATTTCTCGCGCATGTGCAGTAAAATAATATTTGCTAGAAGTGTTCATATCTCGATGAATATTATACAAGTGTGGATTTTATGTTTCAAAACAATGTTTCTATTATACAGAGTGCGTAAGGTATTTGAGGACAGATTGACAATAAAACAAATTTATTCATATTTCTTTTAAAATTTATTATATTTACATAATTTTTTTACACAATGTTAATTGACCCTGTGTCTATACAATTATTCAATAAAATCCCCACTAGCGTCAATAACTAACTCAATACGATTTCGGAAACGACTGCATGCCCGAATCAAATGCTGTTTATTCATATTCATCATTGTAGACGATATGGCATCTTTCAACGCTGAAGTAGTGCTATGGAGATGTTTATTGGTATCTCTCTCAACTACGCCCCATACATAGTAATCCAGGGGATCAAGGTCCGGGGAGCTAGGTGGCCATGAATTTGGGGTGATATGGTCGTGGAAATTGACAGCCATCCAATCTTGAGTTGTCATGGCTTTGCGTGCTGGAGCAGAGTCTTGTTGGAAGATGTAAGGTCTATCTCCACGTACACTGTCAATCCACGGTTTCACAACTTCTTCTAAAACCTTGATATAAGTGGCAGCATTTATCCGACATCCTTCCTCAAAGAAGTGGGGTGGCATAATGTGTCCTTCATTGCTCACAACCCCCAAAACCATGACAGTTGCGGGAAACTCCGTGTGCATAACACGGGGAACCTCTGTAGGATCAGAGCACAACCACCTGTCATTTCTTCGATTTATTTTTTTTATCTTGATAGAAATTTTTTTTCATCAGAAAGAAACCACAACATGTTTGGAACTTCGGGGTGCTTGAGTTTGTCGAGGAAACGTTTTGATCGAATGAGTCTCTGATCCCGAGTTTGTGCCGACATAAACTGTCCTCTGCGCATAACGTAAGATTTATAACGGAGGTCCTCGTGCACAACTAGACGGATTAGGGCTTCTGATACATTAAGTTTCCTTGCAATGGCTCTCATGGACGTCGAAGGGCTTTCATCAATAATCTCCTGTACTTGTTGCACAAATTCTGGTGTTCTAATAATGTCCGAACGTTCCTTATGTTTTTTGCGTTTTGCAACGCTTCCAACATGGCCATCTGATGCTTCCAATTCGCGTCGGACCATATGTACGAATGATCGGGCGCAGTTGAGAAAGTTCGAGATTTCTAAATCGGTGTGTTTCGCGCATATAGAGACGATAACTGCATGTCTCTTCATTTCTTGTGTTATTTTATAATCTTCCATTGATGATCTGAAAAGAAAAAGAAGGAAAATATTTAATCTCCAGAAATTACAACCACATATATGAGTGTCCTCAAATACCTTACGCACCCTGTATTTTGTCAATTTTTCAGCAAATTTTGTAAAATTTTATGGAAATCCGTTCTAGTTATAAGCAAAATAATTGTAAAAAAAAAAAAAAAAAAAAAAAAGTAGCTTTTGAAAAAAAAAAAAAAAAAAAAAAAAACAAACAATACATATATATATATATATATATATCTGCCTAAATAACACTAAACTGCAAAAGAAAAATTTTATTTTTCGAGGCCTGGTACCATTCTTGCTGATTCTTATGTAAAATGACCTCCTGACTCATATTTTGCCCAGTCACCCACCGTTTTCTCGTGACACCACCCCCTCCCCCAATTTTTATCACTGTTAGGTAATTTTATGGCCATGAATTTAATTTGGAGAATGAAAAAGATTTAATTTAACACTTAAAAACAAAAATATATAATATTCAATAAATTACATTAGTAATAGATTTTAAAAAAAATCACAAATGTAATACATAATTTCAGTGGCAAATTCCCCCTAATTTTTTTCCTTGCCGCAAATGTTCATGTTTTAGAATTTTCCAACTCTGTAGCCCCTCAGAAGATATTTAACAGTTGAAATAATACTTCCCTTCTAAAAATCAAATTTATAGCCATAAAATTACCGAAGAGTGATAAAAAATTGGGGGCCGTCCCTAAAAAACGGCAGGTATTAGTTCAAAATGGGCGTCCTATTTGGATTCAGGAGGTCATTTTACATAAGAATTTGCAAAAATGGTGTTGGGGACAATTTTCATGCCGAGCAGCGGAATTGCGCAATTTCCGAACAAAAACATACAGATATTAAACATAGTACGTGCAACAATACATTAAAGATACAAGTAATTTGTAGTTTTTTGTAATACAGGGGGATGTGAAGTATTTTCATTTTTCTTCAATTTGTGGTTGGTCTCCTAATTGCACTCTGGAATAAATCGATAGTGGAAAATATGAGTTTTTAAATGTTCTTTGCATGTTTGAAGTTTCAGGCCATTTTGTCAAGTATATGTTTAGAAAATCGAAAAAAGCAAATCTAATAATTTGATCCCTTACTGCATATACATGCATATATATATAAGTCAAGTACAGTCGGTAAAAAAAGTGTCCGAACACTAGTGAAAATTCCTATGTACAAAAATTACACTTCATATGGTTTTGTTAAATAAATCTTTGTCGAATCCTGTTCTTAGTCAGTCAAAGACCATGAGTCGATAAGGATCTGTTTAACAAAACTGAATGAAGTGTACTTTTTTTACATAGGAATTTTTGCCAGTGTTCGGACACTTTTGTTACCGACTGCAATTAAATCGTTTAAAAAAGTTTATCGATGAAGGATTTATCAGAAATTACGAAGTTCTTTTGTGTCTTAAATCTGTGATAGGATATTTAAAAACAAGAAGCATTTTTAGTAAATCTGAAGTGTTTCTAAATCTAATATTAATTAATTAATTAAATATATATACATATATATATATATATATATATATATATATATATATATATATATATATATAAACTAGATTAAAGAGCTTTTTTTTTATTTTTAGTTAAAATAATTACTTCTTCATTAACCTAACCAAGTTATCTAAATTTATTGGGCATACTACCTAGTCTCTCTTAACGCAGAATGAAAGTCACTATTCTAATAATTCTCTATATTTGCTTTTAAAGTACGCTATTCAAATCAAATACTGATATTTCCAAGTATACTTCTTTATTTACATATTGCACAAGATCTTGAAATTTATTTACATTCCTCTTACATCTTCGTATTGAGTTATTTATTTGTTGAAACTTTGTAAATCTATAGGAATACAAATAGAATTGGAAAACATTAACTCTGAGTAAAATGTGGGTTTTAGACTTTATATAGAAAATAAATGTACTACGTATTATCTATGTAGATTACGTATCCACTAAATTTTTTAAACGTTTACTTATGTACATGTATATTCCAGATGTAATTTCATTTGTATTTAGTTTTTAAATTTGAAAGATTAAATGTATTAAAATCCGTAGTATTAATTCTTAAGTTTTTATTTTCTACACTGTCGTATTGTGCTATTTATTTGTTGAAACATTGTAAATATACAGAAATACAGATGGAATTAGGAAAGATAAACTGTGAAGTAAATGCTAGGTTTAGACTTTATATAGCAAGTAGGTAAAGTATAATTGTTTATTATATATGCACATTACGTGTATTGATCAAATTTTTAATACATTTACTTTTCGTATATATTCCAGTTGTAATTTCTTTTGTATTCAATTTTTAATTGTAAAATATTAAATGTACTAAAATCCGTAGTATCAGTTCTTAAGTCCTCAGATTCTTAATTTTTATTGTCGTATTGAGTTTTTTATTTTTTGAAGCTTTGTAAATCTATGGAAATACAGATGGATTTAGAACAGTTAAACTATGAATAAATTGCTAGGTTTAGACTTTATATAGCAATTAAGTAAATTTTTATTATTTATTATATATGCACATTACGTATTCACCAAATTTTAATACATTTACTTATAAGAACATATACATATTCCAGACGTAATTTCATTTTATTCACTTTTAATTCTAAAAGATTAAATGCACTAAATTCCGTTGTATGACTTCTTCTTGAAATCGTTCATAAAAATTATATTTATAAGGCAATGACTTAAAATGAAGGAAATTTCCATTTCATTGTATTTGTTGGCTGTAGGGTTCAAGTAGCGTAGACGCAGGCCAACTGACTAGGTTAGGGTCACAGGCCTGTAGGTGAAATGCCCTCCATTGGGGGGTCTTTCCAAAAGACCCCAGAACGTATTTACAGCCACATTTTATCTATATAGTATATATATATCTATAGACTGTAGGGTTTAAAAAAAATGCTCTCAGGAACATTTAAAATATAAGAACGTTGATTTATTTTTACTTTCCGAACACTATAGTAAGGAAAGTATTGCAATCATGTCAAAAATCCGAATTTGATATTTCGACGTTCCTGTACGTTTCGAGGTCCCCTGAGTCGGTTTTCACTTTTTTTTTACGATGATGTATGTATGTGTGTGTGTATATATACGTGTGTATGTATGTGTGTATGCCTATGAGTGAACACGCTAGCGACTAAATTCTTTGTTCGAATAAGCTGAAAGTTCGCACGTATATTGTAAGTCACCATAGTACGAACCCTATTGATTTTGGTGAATCTAGCACTGATAGTGTTCTTATAGGGACACCAGGAAGAATTCTTTATCATTATGGCCTACGGGGCCAAATATTTAAAAGTGCGATAGCGTCTAAAAGCTTTATTAATCTGAGGGAAAAAAATGTACAGATGTTACAGGTCACAGTTGCACCAGCTGTATAGATTTTGCTGAATTTAGCATTTACAGTTTTTTTACAGGGCACAAAGAATAATTCTTGATCATTATGGCCTATGGGACCAAATTTTTAAAAGTGCGATAGAATCTAAACGCCTTATTCAATTGAGCTGAAAATTTATATGAATATTATAAATCACTGTTGTGCTAACTATAAGCATTTTGGTGCATCTAGCATTTATAGCTTTTTACAGGGACGCAACGAAAAATTCTTTATCATTATGATCTTATGGGCTCAAAAATCAGTAGCATTCAATAAAACCTCGTGTAATATATGTAGAAAATACTCAACCACTCTATTATGGTGTTCTCTCTTTTGCTTGTTTAACAACTCCTCTTTCTTTACTTTATCTACAAAACTAACTGTTAATTACTCAATATTCGGAATGTCGAGTGGAGTCACTCCAGATTTTTTCTACTGTCTACAAATATATGAAAATTGTACCGGCAAGAAATCTATATATTTTATGTATATTTTAAATAATAAAAGATAATTTTAGAGCTGCAAAAAGTCTTTTTCAGAAGAAATAAAAATATGAATTAAAGCTCAAATTCCCTTTGCTACACGTGGATTCTAAATAGTTTTAAATTTTCAAACATTATGTACCGATACTTCAGTTTTGTAAATGCAACTGAAAGTATCTATACATTAATTCTTGAGTAATGCATTTATATAATCAATAAAAAGAAAGTGCAAATGAAACTAATTTCATGACATTTTAACTCGAAAATAAACTGATTAACGCTTGTAGAAATACTTAAAATTTTGGTTGAATATCAATTCACAAAGTGTGTATGTAATTGGTAATACATTCGATTTAAAATTTCAGAAAAGTAAGTTTGAATTAAAAAATAAATAAATAAATAAATAAAATAAATAATATTTCTTGAATCCTTAAAGTATATGTGCACATTTCATACACAATTTTTGTCAAAAATAAAATAAAATAAAATAAAATAAAAAATACATGACTACACAAAGTAGAAATTATTTTGAAGAAAAACTTAACGATATCTCTTACATTCTTACTTGAAAAGTTAAAAAATTTAGCATACATGTTTACAGTGGTATTATCGGTATTTTAATGCATGATATCCTATCTGTTCACTTTCTGGTATTAAGAAATTAGAAATATGTCGAAATATTTGCAAATTTTTCTGTGCAGTTAGTTTGACAGTACATAACTTCTAAATTATCACATGCAGACTTATAATTGTATTTCTAATTCTAAAAAATACTTTTCTGAGTATAAGGATTTTTATTATTATTATTATTATTATTATTATTATTATTATTATTATTATTATTATTTTATTATTTTTTACGTTTTGTGTAACTGTTACTTTTTAGACAAATCATAGATTTATTTATTTATTTATTTATTTTTTACTATTTTTTTTTTTCTCCTTCGAATTATTCCCGAACAAAATCTTAAAAAATGTAAGTATTTTTTAAAAAAGATTACCTCTCAAGGTGTATATATAACTTAAAGAGTGATCATTAAATATTTTATATTGGGTTGGCAAGAAAACACCTTCGCTCTGCAGAAATAGATAGCATTATGTTCATTTTGTTATTTGCACGTCAACAATATAATTTTTATGCATTCGAAATTGCAAAAGAGTTAAATGTATCACACGAAACGACGGAAAATCGCATAAAATGTCATTGTCTCATTAACCCATAACAATAATTTCAAACAAAATTATTAAAATTAGTCTTATCTTACTAAACACAGGATGTTGTATTTGTACAACTTCAGTGGAATAAGAGTATAGAATTAATACAAATAAATGTTTACGGATATTTCCTTGAGGGAGCATAAAACAGAATAAACTACAGATAACTATGAAAGTAATTATTTTATTACGAAAACATTTTTTTACAAGTTATGTAAACTCATTCAAATATGAAGATTTTCAAAACTTTTCACTTGAATTGCGTTTCAAGTTTGAAATTCATTTTTAAACTTAAAACTTTTTTTCAGATCAATTTTGTTTTTTGTAATAAAATAAACATCTACCTAGCTTTTTTTTTTAAATACTTGAAAACAATACTTAATATAAAAAACCTTTTTTAATAAACTGTTTAATAAACGGGTAATGGGTTAAAAGGACGTGGCACCTTTGACGGCACCACTCAAGTTGATTCCATATAAAACTTCATATTTCGATATAATATTTATAAATTGAATTATAATAAGTCTATTCAATAGAATCTATATTCATGCAACAATTCTTATGGTTTTTGATACATTTTTTACAAATATGAAACCTTTAAATTACGTTTGCTCAATTTCCATTTTTTCATGAATTTGTGATCTTTAAATCGCTAAACCTCTACAGATATTAAAAAAATATATTCAATAATTTTTTGTATGATTCATAAAATGTATTTAAAAGAATTAGAGATGGAAATACAAAAGTCTTTTTTTTTTTCTTTCTTTCTTTCTTTCTTTATTTTCAAAATCTGCTAATTAATAAATTTCAAATAAGCCGCCATTTTTAAAAATTCCCCTTAAACTAGATATTTAGCATTTGCATAAATTGAATAAAGTTCACTTAATGCAATGAATCAAAAGTTTTGATAGACATTTCAAATGTCATGCAATCGACCATTTTTTTTTTTTTTTTTTTTTTTTTTTTCAAACACTTTATCACTGGTCATGAGAAATGTATCGTCTATAATAACATTAATTAGAAAAGTTCATCGTCCAAACTTGGTGAACACTGACAAACCATAATTTAATCTGAAGAGCACCAGAAAAATTATGCTTTTATTTGGGTGGGATTGCAAAGTTAATGGGTATTTTTGAGCTTATTCAAAACAAGCAAACGATCAATTCACATGTTTACTACCAATAACTTTTACAATTCGAGGAAGTAAACAAAGAGAAAGGGTTAGAATGGGCAAATCGCAAAGGAATCGTGTTAACACATCTACGTTAACACATCTTTAGAAAGAAGTAAAAAAATATTCCAGCTTAGTTGGGAAGTGATAGACATCTCCTCTCCACACTAAATATTCCCGAACTTGCACTATCGGTTTATCATTTACTGCAAAATTTACAATCCTTTCTAAATGGTAAAAAATTCGATAATAACAATGACCTCAAATCGGATTTAATTGAGTTTTAGCTGATAAAAGACCAGAAGTTCTATGAGCGGGGATTCATGAAATTTCTAGAAAGGTGGTAAAATGAAGGGCATGAAATCAGACTGATCATAGATTGATAGTTCTCCTTGTTTTTTAGTAGCAAAAGTTAAATTTTATTTTACAATTAAAAACCGAAATTACTTTCTTGGTGACGCAATAACTTCGGACAGTTTATAATAAGGGTAAATGTACATTTTTAACATTGCATATATATATATATATATATACATAGAAAACAATTGACAGGAAAATATATAAAAATATAAGTTTTACTGATAAGAAAAACCAATAGGACAATTAAATTCTGAATTTAATGGCACTAACGTGGCTAATAAAAAGGACTGTTGTATTTTCAGCAAATTATGTTTAAAAAATAGAACTTTTAAATATAATAGAAGAGGTTGTAGAGGAAAAGGTAAAATTAACATAGACAACGATATCTTAAAAGCTTTGGATTCAATTAATAAGGAAAATATTAAATTCTGTGATATAAATATAATAAAAACCAAGGTCTTCAGTTTGAAAAATAAAGATATAAAGTGGTTCATTAGAAATAAATTAAAAAGCTATTGTTTTAAAAATATTTTAATTAAAGATATTATTTTGGATTTATTTAAACATAAAATTGGTAACTATGATTTGGATAAAGAGGGGAATTCGAAAGAACACCCTCAGGAAAATTTGGTTTTGTCGTTCAGAGATAAAATTTTTGACTCCATTAAATTTAAAAAAGTTTTGAAAGCTTGTGAAAGTTTATTTCCTTTAAAAAACAGTTTCAATATTAGGATTGCTAATAGTTATGATAAAACTTTAAAAAATTTGATTTGCAATTATAATCAATATAGTAAATGTATTAGTTTAATTAAAGAAGATGAATGTTATTGCAATACGGATAGTTTAAAAGATTTTATTGATCCTTATTATGGTCATATTGTCTCAGGAAATTTGAATATAATTGAAGATGATCATCTAAAAAGTATTATGAATTTGGGATCAAGCTTCAGGTTGAATTTTAATTATAGCCATAAAAAAATCATTGATTTTATAGAAAAAGATTTAGACATTTTTATTTTAAAAATTTCTTATAAATATAGCTGGCCTTTTGAGGATTTTAAACAATGGAAATTTAAATTTTTGTACCTTTTTAAGAAACAATTGCTTTTCCTTAGAAATTACTATAGTAGATTAAACCTTGATGAATTTAATTATAGTGCTGAACTTAAAAAAATATTGAAAATTTAAAAGATAAATTTATTATTGCTACTGTTGATAAAGCTAATAGTAATTTTGCTATTATTTGTAAAGTTTTTTTATAAAAATCTTCTTTTAAAGGAATATTCAAGTAATAGTTCTTTCAATAAATTAACTGACAACCCCTCTATTATCAAAAAACGTATATTGGCCTTTGATAAAAAACTAAATTTAAGTAGAAATTGTTTTAATTTTCCATACCTTTTCGTTACTGTAAAATTTCATAAAAATCCAGTTAAATTTCGTTTTGTCACCTGTGGTACTAATAGCTATAATGATAAAGCCGGTAAAATCTTGTTTAAATATTTAAATTCAGTTTTAAAAGTAATTAATTCTGCTACTGATTGTAACTTTATAAATAATAACCAGAAAGTCTTAGAATATTTCAAGAATAATTCAGAAAGCATTACTTCCGTAAATACCTATGACTTTGAAAATTTGTTTGGCAGTATTCCACATAACTTGGTAATTGAAGTTTTTGAAAGCATTTATGATGAATTTGGCAGCTACTTAAATTGTGATAAAAATTATTGGACTAATCTTATCAGGTTTTGTATTTTTGAAAACGTTTTGTTTAACGGGAAAGATTACTTTTTACAGCGGAGGGGGATCCCAATGGGAACGAGTTTTTCGAGTGCTTTCGCAAATTTATTTTTATATTTTTTCGAAAAAAATTTTATAAATATTACTTTCTTTAGATATATAGATGATTTAATTGTTTTTAACTGTAATTGTTTCGAAAATATCTCTAAAAAAATATATCCTAAGGAATTGGTTTTGAACCGTACAGATACCGATAAAATTTCTTTCCTGGATTTAAATATAAAGAGAAATGAAGATAAATGGCTAATTGGATTATATGATAAAAGAAAGGATTTTAATTTTAAAGTTAATAGTCTTACTAATTGGTTTTCAAATATGAGTAGAAAAGTTTAAAAAAATATTATGTTCGCACAGCTTAAAATAATTCATTCTATTTGCAATAATGAAGAAGATTTAAAATATGCTCTTGAAGACTTAAAAAGTACCTTGAAAATTAACTGTTTCCCGTCGCAATTTTTAACTGTGACTTTTCAGAGTTTTCCTGTCTCGGTTGGTTCTACTTCCTCATTTAAGGGCGATATTGAAGTACCAAAGAGTAGCCCCGTTGGCCGAAGATAGTTTGTGTTCCAGTTGAAAGGTTGTAATTTTTATTTCTTTTTATACTTTCTTGTTTACCTTCGGTAATTCTCTTTTGTATTGTATATATTTTTAAATGAATTGATGTAATTTTGTAACTTTTACAATTCGATAATTTTATAAAATATTTTTAGTAGTTTTATACATTATATGTATGTTTGATTTCTCTTCAGTTATTGGTGGTTTTCTGTTTGGTGAGAAGTTGGGGGCTAAGGATAGTTATTAGCTTATAGCTACTGTCCTTTCAGAAACTTCTCATTCACCCCTACACTGAGGGGCCTCCCTGATGAAGATCTCAGTGTTTTTTGGGGTATAATTTCATTCATTTGTGTATTTATATTTCTACATTTAATTTCATCCATTTGTTTATATATTTCTGCATTTATATATTACTATATATATACATATATATATATATATATATATATATATATCATCCCTTATTCCCTTATTAAAATATCACCTTAAGTAAGTCAATCTATCTTTTTTTTCTTTCACAACAAATTGTTTATTAATTCTATAGAATAATATAAGTGATTCGAAATAAGATTGACGCAGAAGATTGTGCACCAATGCGGAAAAAATCATTCATTTTAAATTTTTACTGCAGTACTGAGCAAATAAGCATAAAATAAAATAATAATAATAATACGTATATATTTTAATTCATGACAATTTTATAAAAAACGCTTAAGGAGTATACTTAAAAAATCGAATGATTTTATTATTTGATTATATAAAAAAAAAAAAAAAAAAAAAAAAAATAGTAATATAACTAGAAAACTGTAAAATTCGTTCTAACATAATTGCATAAGCATTTATGTAATTTTCAGTTATAAAATAAATGAACTGTTCAGAAAATTTTGAAAGCATTTTAATGCAAAATACATCACAATTAATTTATGCTTCGTTGCCAAAATGTAAATACAAATGTTGAGAGGCTAATGCTAATCAACCTTTCATATTTCTGCTTGGATGACAACGAATGGGCAACTTGACTTTCCCGTTAAAATAACAGTTTAGCCACTCTTATCTTCTTCCAGCGAATAATTTGTTTTCCATGATTTTATAAAAGATAATTTATCTCTCTAAATATTATTTAAATGATGATGCATGTTAAATGAAATGACGTGGAACTCTTCATACATATTTATGGTATAATGAATAAGAGTGTTTATAAAAATATTTTTGAATTCTTTTAATCGAACAATTTTTAAACAATTTTAGTTACAATAAAAGATGAAATCATATATGAATCCATTTTGAAACTAGTATGTTGTGACCACCAAAAGACTTTCTTCTATATTTTCCTATGTTAATTCACTAAACGCAATATATATATATATATATATATATATATATATATATATATATATATATATATATATATATATATATATATATATACATATATATATATTAAAACTATTACTTATTAAAATTATCTAAAAGGATGAATGCAAACAATTTTCATCTTAGAGAAAAATAGCATTAAATATCCAAAGACAGTTTAATTGTCTATAAATAGCATCTTAAAAAATGTGATGTGTGTGTGTAATTAAACTCGTAATGAAATTGGTGATACGTTGTAATATTTACCTAGATTTGTAAAAATTATCAACTGAAGTTATATGGATTATTAAATATTTCGTATATGTCTGTAAGTGTTCCAATAGGTATTAAAATTGAAATAAATCGCCAGGAAAATAAATTTCCATAGCTGTAGAGGAAATCTCTCCAATTAGGAATTTAACGTACACTAAAAATTGAAAACAAAAAGAAAAAGAAATCATGACTAAATAACACAGTATTATCTACTGAGATGAGGCCTCAAAAATCAAAAATGAGCATAAACTGACATAAAGAATAGCTTCAAAGGCTATATAAATTTGCTCATAAAAAATCAATAACAAAACTCGAGTACAACAATTGTAATCTCATTTCACGAAGGTGAATACAGAAATTTCACCAAATATAAGAGGACAGAAAAAGGAAAAAAAACTGTTTAACACATGTGCACAAAATATTATTCTTAAAAGATACTGTATTTAACCAGCAACAGATCCAATTCAATGTTAAAGTAAACTCGATATATATATTTTTTATTATTATTATTTGCTAGTAATAGTGCCAAACAAACATATTTCCATGGATAGATAATTGAATGCAAATACTAATAAACAAAAACAAAATAATGAATAAATGTGACTAAATAAAATATATGATGTATAAAAAATGTCAACCTTATATGTACAGTAAAATATATATATATATTTTTTTTCCTTTGCAAACAATGTATTTAAAATAAATAATAAAATATAATAATAATAACTATTACTATTAGAGCATGACCAATACGTAACAGAACTTGAGAAAAATATATTATTTGTCTTTTATAGAAATGACAAGCGTTCTTATTCATTTATTTATTTATTTTTAATTATTAATTTTTCTTTTTCTTTTTCTTTGTATTTTATATGAAAATGAACAAAAGAGAACTGATATGCACACAAAAGATAAGCTTTGTGCGAAACTTGATTAAGAGTTAAAATTTAGGTATGGAATTATAGATTTCAACTGAAAAAATGCGATAAATGTGAAAAGAAATGTGTGAATTTAGAAAAGTGTGTGATGATATAAGGACAACTGTGTGTAACAAATTACGACCAGCATAGATTCATATAACAATGCTATATACTTGATTTACATAAAATATACTATGTGTTAAAAATGTGAGAAAATATTTGAAACATACTTAAGTGATCAATGTTATTATTATTATTATTATTATTATTTATGTGTGCATGAGTAAATGCTTTGTGACAAGGAATGTATACAAAGAATAATAGTAGACCAGACAGTGGGGGGAAAGTTTACCCAAAATACAAACAATTCTACTCAATTTCTGTAAAATATGTTCAATTTTGTGTGTAATTTAAATAGCAAACATTTTGTGTAAATGAGTTATAGGAACAACAAAATTTTATAATTGAGTGTATTTGATTTAAAGTAATTACTACAAAATGTATAATCTTAGATTGTATAAAATAATATAAAAAGCATGAAAAAGGATATTCTTTGTAAAAATGTAGTATGAAAAGAGTTAGTAATTATTTATACATATAAAACTTAAATGTGTAAATCTCTATAAATATTCGTCAATTTTTATTTATTTATTAAAGAAGTCCATGACAATATAAAACTATCGAATCAGTATTAAATTGTTTATATGTAAATACGCATATGGATTTAAACAAAAATACCAGAAAGTAAATGAGAAACAAATACTTTACTTTTAATATTTTGACATGCATATCTGTCATCATGAGACTCTAATGAGGCTCTATGTCATAAGGGACTCTAATTCGATTAAAATAATTGAGAAAAATATGCGTGAATAAAGGAGAGACCTACAAAAACAAAATAAATTAGAGAAAACATAAAAAATGGTTTAAATGCTTATAACAAATCATAAAATAAAAGTTATAATTTGGAAATATCGACTGCTAGGTCAGGAGAAAACCGATTAATTTATAAATAATCTTAAATCTATAGTAAATAGATATCTTACGTGAATATAACAGTAAATCTCAAGATATTTGCTGCACAAATAACGCTTTTTATTAAAAGCTTTTAGATTGATGCTTAGAAAACCTAGAAAATTAAACAAACATTTCAGGAAAGAAAAGAATATTTATACAAATACATTGCTCTTAAATGTATTTGCTTAAAGCGCTAAAAAATCAGCTGAATGCCGTTAGAAATAGAATTTATATTCGGCAAATACATTTATAGGAAAGACATCATGCAAGAGGAAATATTTCTTTTAATGTCATAATTGATTTGGTATTCATAGTTCTTTTTCATGCATATGTAAACAAATGTGCTAAAAGCTCTTCAGTATTTTATTCATTTTATACTGAGATTTGCGATTTTCGAAATTCAATTTTATAAATACGCTTTGAACTTGCGCGTTTGCGAGATACATTATGTTGAATGTAATGAATGATTCGGGTCATTTTACCATGTTTCTATTAAATTCGATTCTTGTTCGTTTGTTTGTCCAGTACAAATCTTTCAATCGAATTTTAACCAACTTCCCGACTAGCTAGATATTTGAAACTTTCAGGACAGCTCAGAACACGGTGACAATATATATTTTTAATACTTTTAGTGAACTGTTTCAGGTCCCTACTGCATTCGGCAGCGTTTATATGATTTGACAGAAAATTTATTTAACTAACTTCCCGACTAGCTAGACATTTGAAACTTTCAGAATAGTTCAGAACACGGTGAAAATGCATATCTAAAATATTTTTAACCAACTGCTTCGGGACAAAACGGCAAAGTGAAACAAAAACAAATAAACATATAATTTTATAGTTATAAAAGAACATTTCCTATAAAATGTGGTGTTAATACTATTCACCTTACAGTTACAGGACTACAGAAAAGAATTTGGATGTATTAAGTACTAGAAGTGCATTTCAAGTTATATTATGTGTTTTTCGTACTGTGTTTCCCATATTATATTTTCATGCTGTGAATATTAATTAAATTTCGTATATGTAAATCATAGAAAAAGTACAGAGGTACCTAAATTTAAGAACTTTCTTTTGTCTGATAAATATGTTTTATGAAGTCCATTACTAAATTTTACGAAATACAGAAAAACTACTTTGGAATAATTACTTTTTAAAACCTTGTGTGACGTATTGTTTGAAGTCCAATAATCATTTTTTTTTTTTTTTTTTTTTTTTTTTTTTTTAATTAAGCGTATTGATGATACTTGCATAAAAGAATCAAGTAAATAGCGATGGCATTAACCTTACTTTCGTGCAAAAACTGTACCATTTTTACTACAATTTTAACCCACGTATATTGTAAAATTAATTGTAATCGAAATAAATAAATAAATGAATAAAATTCATTTTTAGAAGTAATATTCAATTTAATTTTGAAGAAGTCTGTAAAAAATGTCGATGAGATTCATGTATTATCTTTTCTGAAGGGCTTTCGGAAACCAGGACACACCGGCTGAATTTTCCAAAGTTTCTTGAATATTTTTTTTTTTTTTTTTTTTTTTTTTTTATAAAAATTATTTAACTATTGCTCTTTCAAATTCTTAAAATTTTGAATAAAAAAATTATTTATTTCATTTAAAATTAAATAGATAATATACACTTTTTTTAGTCATCTAAATCCTTCTAACCCCTTATCCCTAGCGTCAATGACCAGGTACCCGGGTACCTTTTTGCGTGAATCATCGTAATTTTAGTCCTTTCTAATTAAGACTCGGCAAAATCGCTTTTAATCCTCGTTATTTACATGAATCTGAACTGAAACTTACAATTGTAACCTTTTTTGGGAAATTTTATTATTGGGTTTTTTTGCATTAAACTTTCTTATACGATTACTCAATATCCAGGTACCTAGGTACCCATTATTGTTTCTCATCTACATGTAAAATTTATCTGATTTTTATTATGAAAAATATGATAAAGCATAATAAAAATTATTTATAATAGTAATAATAATAATAATAATAATTATTATTATTATTATTATTATTAGTAGTAGTAGTAGTAGTAGTAGTAGTATCTTGACAAATAAAATTACAGAAAAAAAATAGTTTTCAACACATATTATTATTCTTTATTACTATTATTATCCGGAAAAATATAATTACTGATAAAAATTAAGTGTCAACACATGATTTACATTGGCATATTGTAATAGAATGTTCATCACAAACTGGATTTCCGCACGTTTTACACGATTTTCTCGTTTTTCTGCGAAGTTTTTTCGGAGCAAAAATACATGCTTGGCAAACTCCAACAACTGGCTTTCTACATGTTGAATCACGTGCCTGAGAATCTGTAGTAGTACTGGAGCTGGACGGCATCTCTACTCGGTTTGAGGTTTTCAAAATGCTTTCTACTCCTGATCAGGTTGGAAAATGTCGCATGCACTGAATATTTGTTGACCGTTTCTGAATTGTTGGAAGACATAAGCTTTCACCTAACTGACGCAAAAATAAACGGCGGTCGTTCTTTTTATGGCTACGCATATCGACATTAGCTATTATATATAATATAAGCAGCTAGAACAGATATGTCCAAAATGTTGAAAAAAAGTGCAAGTGGCCATCTTTTCGTTTGTCTCTGAGATGTATACTTTCGAAGCATCTGATCCATCGTGTCAACACCAGACTTTGTTTTGTTGTAAAACGTAATGGTTTCTGGCTTTTGGCAGGCTCCAGAGGTGCTTCTATCATGATGTAAAGTAGAAAGTAATAGTAGAGTATATAGAGTATATATATAGTAGAGTATATATATATATATATAAACGAAGTGATTGCAATAGGCCGATTTCTATCGAAATCAACCTAAAATAATAAAATAGCATTTAATTTTTAGCTGATATAGAAATTTAAGTCTAAAAATTACGAAAATGCATTACATTGCATACTGCCTTGCAGATAATTCTTCCATTTCTTCTTAGTAAAGTTGTGATAAAACGTAATTACTTATTCATTATGAAACACCAAAAACCTGCAACCAATTGTAATGACAATACTAAGAAAACTGTCCGTTTCTTGCACACAAACTAAAATGAAACGCGCGTAAAACGTGGGGAAAATAACGAGGCTTTTTGTTCTTTCCGTAAAATCAGGGTAGATACATTTCACAAGGAGGGGGATAATAAAGAACACTTCCATTTACATATAAGGGGTGGTAGAAGGAAAACTGATTTCCTCTTTACTCTTTCGAAATTCAATGCGAGTACCGCGGTACCCGGTCATTGAGAGTAAGGGAAACGTTTGGTCATTGACGCTAGGGTTATACAAGAGACAATTCAATACATAATTCAATAACTTTCAATACACAATACTTACATTTAAAAACTTTCAATACACAATCCTACCACAAGTCAAGATTCATGATAATCTATGGGAAAATTTGTTTTTACAAATAGTTTTGACACTTGGAAATTAAAGCATTTTACGATTCAGACACTTATAAATTCAGACATTTTACAGTTCAGACACTGAGAATTTCAGACACTTGCGTTAACTTAGCAATTTCTTTATACGGATTCTCTTTTAAGTAATATGCATACGGGGTTTAAGTTTCTTTTCACACATGCTTAATTTAATAATATTTTTGTAATAAGTTATTAAGCTATTTAGACCAGTTAGCTTTGTGAAATTGAATTTTCAAGGAAAAAGAAATCCAATATGTAAAGGAGTAATCTTTACTGATTTTTACGTGACTGTTGCTTAATTTTTTTAATTAATTAATTAAAAAAGAAAAAAAATCTGCACGAGTTCCTACATATCAGTGTAAAACAACAAGTTTTCTAGTTTTCCTGTAAATAGATTGTTTCCGTTAAATGTAAGTTTAAAGAGAGAGAGAGAAGAAAGAAAAAAACTGAATTTTCGCACATTTATCACATATATTTCAAAAAGAAAAAAATACTAAAAATATACACATAAAATTTAAAATGGAAATGTATTTTGAGCTTTAGATATTTTGTCGATAACTTTGTGGACATTTTCGCATAAGCATTTACTGCATGCTCTAAGAAATTCTATATCCACTTTTTAATCTGTAATAAAACCACACGCAATATTATTTATTTATTTAATTTTATAATTTATTTATAAAAAATGGTTGCTTTAAATCACTTTAAGTGCCTTAAATCCAATCACTTTCATGTGTCAAACTAAAACATCTTGCATGTCTTAAAATTGAAGACACAATTTCATGTCGGAAAATAAGGACACCCATTTAAGACACTTATGTGTCTGAATGTAAGACATTTGAATATGCAATGTGTAATGTGTAATTCAAACAACATCAATTTTCTCTTTAAAGAAACATCTTCAATCAATATAATTTTCAATATGTTAAGAAAAGAAAAAAGGAAAAAAATAATAATAATAACAAATATTATTCTCTAAATTATTACCACTATTATTATTATTATTATTATGGTTATTTTATTATTATTATCATTTTTTTTTAAGAATAACGTAAAATTCTAAAATTATATTTCTCAGTAATTTTTAAACTTCCTATAAATAACTTGAAAATTGTTACATAACCTGGAATTTTTAATTATTGAATGATACTTATACACACGCATAGATAATACATAAATAAAATATTACCACTTTCATCTATATCTAACTTCCTATTTTACACCATCTACTCGTAACAATTTTTTTTTATTTTTATAATATTCTTACTAGAGATGATCTATCATCCCAAAAGTTCTAATATACATTAACCAAACTATTTTTTCTTCAGTTTCTCATTCTCTTAATAAGAATGTGCGTACGTTCTTCAGCCATAAAAATAGGTATAACTTTTTTATGCTTTAGAAATAACGCTGTTGAATTTCATTTTTTTTTTTTTTTTTTTTAAATATATATTACTTTTAAGCGTACTTGTAAAGAAATGCGAAACGATAACATAATATATTTCTTTATTTATTAGAGAATATAATATACGTAACGAATTCAATATACTATAATTTAAATACTGATCGGTGCAAGAATCTTTCCAAAAACACGAAGCATGCTGTTTTGAGCATCTAGTCGTTCTAAAGGAAACAGGCAAACAGTAATTTGCATCTGAAAAATTACTAACTTTTTACTTACTTCTATATAATTTTACACAAAGTTTATTCAATACAAATTATTTATTAAATCATCAAATTATTTTCCATTATAAATGCAGACGATTTTTATCTGACAAAATTATATTATCACTAAATGCCGAAAGATGTCAATTTTTTAGAAATAAAAAAAAATAAAATTTTTTCCCGTTTTTTTTTTTTTTTTTTTTTTTTTTTTTTGGTTACAAGATTTTAAAAAAAAAAAAAAAAAAAAAAAAAAAAAATCTATAACTTTGCTTAAAATTATCACAGATCTATTGTTCAACCATTCGTTTTATAGGTATTGACGAGACCTTTCGGAAGATACCCATCTTGAAACTTTGCCCCCCCGGTGGGGGAGGAACCGATGCCCATGCACAAAATTTTTTTCCTAGTTAACTACTACTATTATCAACGAGATCTTTCGAAAGATACCCGCATTGAAAATTACTCCCCCCAGGGGAGGGGAAGCGCGATGCTCCCACATGCACTATTTCTTTTTCCTAGTTAACTACTACTATTATCAATAACTCATACTAATTTTCCAACCACACGATTAAAATAACTCTTATTTATAGGAAATTTTGTTCTATACTGCCATGTTAAACATTTAGAAAAAAATGCTATCACAGCACTACCTGTGAGCCATTCTTCCACAAATCTAATCAGCACCAGTTTATGTCAGGGTCAAACTAAATACCAAGTTTGGTTAAATTTCATTCATTGGTTCGTGAGATACAGCGTTCACGAAATTTGTGATACACACACACAGACAGGCAGAGGGACAGACAGACTGACAGACAGACAGGCATTTTCTAAAAACAGTCAAGTCGTGTTTAGGACATCCCATAACGTGTAAATTCATCGAAAACTGGATTAACTCAAATTTTTATTTTTATTTATTTTTTTTTTTTTTTTTGAGTAATTGAAAGGTTTTTTTCACAACTGTTTTATTTAAAATCACGATTTTTGTGTTACGACATTTTGCCAAACGATCAACAATTTGTAGGGACTTCATAAAAATTACTATAATGGTTACATTTTACATCACTCCACATTTAAGTACACATCGCGAAATAATGGTTTAAAATAATTTATCAAACATATTAAATTAAATTTAGATATTTTATGTTGCGTATTTTCGCAGTATGGTAAGGGGTTATTAAATGTTTGTTGAATATTACCATTTAACTTTGGTTTAATTTTATTTTTCTTCTTACTAGAAAGAACTGCATTCGTTAACCTCAAACGATTTTTTTTCTTTGTGTGTGTGTGTGTGTGTGTGTGTGTGTGTGTGTGTGTGTGTGTATGTACAATTTTTATTCATGCATATTTAGTATTGTTAGTATTACAGTAGTAAAATATATAGAAGTATGCCAATATCAAATGTATGTTATTCTTTCACTTTTAGTAACACAGATATTTGTATAAGAGTGTAGGATTATAGGTAGTTTTAACAGTCTAACAGAAACACAAATAAATGAATATATAAACAAAAATTAGTATAGTCTTATTACTTTCCGAACACTATAGTGAGGAAAGTATTGTAATCGTGTCAAAAATCCGAATTCGAGATTTTGATGTTTCTATACGTTTTGAGGTCCCCTGAGTCCGTTTTCACTATTTTTACGATGATGTATGTATGTGTGTGTGGATGTGTGTATGTGTGTATGTATGTGTGTATGTCTGTGAGTGAACACGCTAGCGTCTAAACGCTTTGTTCGATTAACCTGAAAGTTGGTACGCATATTGTAAGTCACCATAGTACGAACCCTATAGATTTTGGTGAATCTAGCACTTACAGTTTTTTACAGGGACACAAAGAAAAATTCTTTATCATTATGGCCTATGGGAGCAAAATCTTAAAAGTGCGATAGCATCTAAACGCCTTATTCAATTGAGCAAACAATTTATACACATATTATAGGTCACAAATACTCAATCTGTATAGATTTTGGAGAATCTAGCACTTGTAGTTTTTTTACAGGGACACAAAGAAAAATTCTTTATCATTATGCCTATGGGGCCAAATTTTTAAAAGTGTGATAGCGTCTAAACGCCTTATTAATCTGAGCAAAAAATTTTTACACATGTTATAGATCACAGTTGAACTAACTGTATAGATTTTGGTGAATCTAGCACTTACAGTTTTTTTACAGGGACACAAAAAAAAATTCTTTATCATTATGGTCTAAGGGACTAAATTTTTAAAAGTACGATAGCATCTAAACGCCTTATTGAATTGAGCTGAAAATTTATATGAGTATTATAAATCACTGTTGCACTAACTATAAGCATTTTGGTGAATCTATCATTTATAGGTTTTTACAGGGACACAACGAAAAATTCTTTATAATTAAGATCTATGGGCTCAAAGTTCAGTAGCGTTAAATAAAACATCGTGTAATAGATGGAGAAAAATGCTCAAACACTCTATTATGGTTTTCTCTCTTTTGTTTGTTTAACAACTCCTCTTTCTTTACTTTATCTACAAAACTGTTAATTACTCAATGTTCGGAAAGTCGAGTGGAGTCACTCCAGATTTTTTTATTTTTCTTTCAATAAATAAATGTGGTGTTAATTTATAAATAATTAATAAATACAAATGGTATTCACACTAGTTCAGCTCCAAATCTATGCATATAAACACCTAGTAAACTAGTAAAATAAAAACTTGCCCTCCTTATTATTTAATGACTATACAAAAACGCATATTTCTTCAATACTAGATAAATATATATAAACATGTACAATTTTAATATTAAATAGAATTATTTAGATGTATGGTATATCTATAAAAAATAAATACATAAAAACATGAATTTCTTGAACACTTTTAAATCTATATTATCACATACTTCTTTAGTATTTAAAATGCGTAAACAAATATTCAAGTAATTAATATTAATATACTCAAAATAAAAATATGACACTTTAAAAACTCTAATGAAATGAAAAAATACATCGAGAAAATATAAGCAAGAAACATTTTAATACAAAATTACTAGTGGATCTTCAGATCAGGAGCCTCAACGTCCTATTTACATCAGACATTATTCAATACGTCATTTCAATTTATTCCTTATTACATAGTCGTATATATTGATTCGATCAACTTGTTACCATAATCAGATACAATCCTGAGGGGGGCTGCCGTCCCCCTCAACCCCCCCTCTGTATCTCTATTTGTATATCTTATAAAGTGTTACGGAATTGTAAATAATTGCATTTATTTTTGCGTATATTCTTTCAAAGAGGATTAGTAAAGTTAATAAAATGCTAATTTTGTGCATTTCTAGTCGTTTTAGCATTAAAATACTATAATTTTCCCTTAAAAACACTTTAAAAAGCTCCAATAAGGGAACAAATATATTTGGCGCCAAATTTGGCGCCTGTTAAACTCCTTGGCGATATTTTGGCGACCTTGGCGAGAAAATCCTTATTAGGGATATACCAAATATGGACGCTCTAATCTCATTATGAGATACGAGAATTTACCAGTACAGTTTGTGTTCGACAGAAAAGTATAAAAGGAGCATTTTTTCGCCAAGGCCGGCAGTCTCAGATCTGTGTCAGTTTCGTCAAATGCTTGCTTTGCTATGAGACTTTCTTTATGTGATATTGCTAAACAGTTTGTACTGTTGTTTTGCTGTTAACGGCTGTTGTTTAAGCTGTGTTTACTGGTTGAATGGAAGCTGATACTTGGTTTATAGACCTGTATTTTTCTGGAACTTTCTGTGAATACATCACTGAATTTTTGGAAGTTTCGCCTTTCATTCTCGGACAACTTACTGACCCCCAAGTACGCAACAATATGTATTCTTAATAAACGACGGTCTTGTAATATTTCCCTGAAATTCAAAAATACCAAATTTCATAACTACAGAATTTCATGCAAAAAAATTACATAGCTTATCGGAAATATTTTGCGTAATCTTTAAACTAATTTCCAGTTCTATGCCCACAATTATCAATAAGAAAACATGTTTTTAAAATTCTAATAAAATTTCATTATATTTGATGGGGTGTAACCATGTTAAAATAAACTTTAAAGAAATATTGACTATAGACCGTAATAGTACGAAATTATTTTATGTATCCCGAAAAAGTAGCCACAGTCATTATAAACGTCAATAATAAGAATAAACCTAGTCAATTATAACTCGTTAATTTTTCAAACTAATTTGACATCATTTGGATAATTACAGTACATACTCGGAATTATTTTGTGTTGTCCCATAAATTATTTAGCCTATACATAAACTTTTTAAAGAGTAAACACAATTTGAAGCATCTTTATAATGTATGTTCAATTCAGCATTAACGCATTAAAGTGCGCGCTTACATAAAATTTGTCCATAGGCTCTAATGTTACGAAATTCTTTCTTGTGTCTGTGTAAACAAACCATTAACATTGTACACACCAGTAAAAACTATTCAGCTTATTTTGCGTTTAAAATTAATAATTGTTCCAAATTTAACATCATTTTGATGACTACGTGACATTGTCAGAAAACTTTTGTAAGGTCCTGTACATTAATTAGAAAGCTTAAGAGCACATATTTTCTTCACACAACATGAGTTTAAGCATCTTACTCACGCACGCTAGTTTCATTTTCTTCATTGAAAAGTAATGATATTAAAATGAATTTAAGAGAAATTCACCCCATACGCAGTAATGTTAAGAATTTTGGGCGTGTCCCTATACACAGTTTATAAACAATATAACAATAAAAATTATATAGCTACTTATATGCAAAGCTGGAACATGTGCGCCAATTTGCAAGTCAATCGAAGGACTTTTGCTGCCGCTATTGCGGTATATACTAATTCTTCTCATTGGCCGTAATGATAAAAAAAAAACTTTGGCGTGTCCCTGCACTCGAAATACAAATGGAATGCACACCCAAAACAATACAGCTAATTTCGTGGGGTCATGAACATGTGTACCAAATTTCAAGTCAATAGCGTGATACTTGCGGCCGCTATCGAACGACAGACAGACAGACGGAACACAAAATCCTTTTGAGTCTCAACAGAGGGCCTCCACTGACGTATCGGCAAAAATTGGAAGTCAATAGCTTGATTTTTGCGGTGGCTATCGCAGTACATACAGATTCTTCCCATCGGTCGTAATGATAGAAAAACTTTGGCGTGTCCCTGTACACGAAATACAAATGGAATACACACCTAAAACTATACAGCTAATTCCGTTGCTCTCATGAATATGTGTACCAAGTTGCAAGTCAATAGCGGGATTTTTTTGGCCGCTCTCGCGATACATACAAATTCCTCCCTTAGGCCGTAATGATAAGAAAAATTTTGGCGTGTCCCTGTATACGCACTACAAATGGAATACATACCACAAACTATACAGCTGATTTCGTGGGGCTCATGAACATGTGTACCAAATTTCAAGTCAATAGCGCTATTTTTGCGGCCGCTACCGCGATACATACAAATTCCTCCCATAGGCCGTAATGATAAGAAAAAATTTGGCGTGTCCCTGTATACGAACTACAAATGGAATAGACACCAAACATTATACAGCTAATTTCGTGGGACTCATAAACAGGTGTACCGAATTTCAAGTCAATAGCGCTATTTTTGCGGCCGCTATCGCAGTACATACAGATTCTTCCCATAGGCCGTAATGATAGAAAAACTTTGGCGTGTCCCTGTACACGAACTACAAATGGAATAAACACCTGAAACTATACAGCTAATTCCGTTTGGCTCATGAGTATGTGTACCAAGTTGCAAGTCAATAGCGGGATATTTCCGGCCGCTCTCGTGATTCATACAAATTCCTCCCTTAGGCCGTAATGATAAGAAAAATTTTAGCGTGTCCCTGTATACGCACTACAAATGGAATACTTACCACAAACTTTACAGCTGATTTCGTGGGGCGCATAAACATGTGTACTAAATTTCATGTCAATAGCGCTATTTTTGCGGCCGCTATCGCGCGACAGACAGACAGACAGACACAGCCCAAAACCGTTTCGAGTCTCAACAGAGGGCCTCCACTGACGTTTCGGCAATTATTAAAGTACTCTATTTTCTTAGATTATTTTTAACTTACTTAAAATAAATACAAATAAATGAACAAATAAATAAAAAACAGAGATGAGGGAAATTGTAACATATATAAAAGTAACAGTACGCTTTAAAAAATTCCAATAAAAATTCGTATTGTGAAAAAAGAAAACCTTTTTATAGCAATTTATTATTTTAGTACAACCTTTTCTTCGTTTATAATTAATTTAACAAATGAAAAACAAAATGAGGAGAACAGCAAGAGTTAAGAAAACATACATGAAACAACTAAAAAAAAAGTTCCAACTCATATCCTCTGAGTAAAATTCAAGCACTTAATTTCCCCGCAAAAAGATTTAAATTTATGTCAAGGGCAATGTATATTTTTATATTTAGAAAAAAGCACTGTGTAGTACAAAATTTAATTTACTGTTCCAAAACTATCACGAAACGTAAATTGAATGAAATTGAGTTAGGTAGAAGAAAATGTGTTAAAACTATAGAAACAGCAAACAGCTGTGTTGAGTGAAGAAATAGAGAAATTTCACTTAACTTTTATTTTCTTTATATCATGTAATGGCCTACTATGCAAAATGGAATAAAATGAACAGTAGCAATGGTATAAATGCTTTGTATCTTTTACCCAGATATTTATTTTACTGTAATTGACTGTGTTTTGAGACAGGATAGTTTTATTTTCGCTTGTTTAGAAAGAGGTATAACAATATAATTTTAGAAATGCATAAATTTATACAATATTGTTCGATGTAAATATACATTAAATAAATAATAAGTTATAAAAATTTAAGATGATGCTGAAAATGTTAAGTTATCCTATATTATGCATATGTACATATAAACATATGCCTATATAGGAAATTTTAATTTGGATTTAACAAAATTTCATTTTCTACATATGCATATGTTGTAAATGCATATGCAGAAACATATGCATTGTATGTATCTATGCATTTAAAATGGGATGTATACGATGGCATGTCTTTCTCGTAGTTTGCGTTTTACGTCTAGAAATTGTTCAATTTAATGTAAGTTGTTGCATTTATCTGTTGGAAGATTTCTAAAAACTTTTATTTGTTATTTTCTCTAACGTATAGATAGTTTACAAAAAATATTTTTTTTTGGGGGGGAGCAAATTTTAGAAAATAAGTTTTTGGCATAATAACACGTTTTGAGGTCGCATGAATCCAAAAAGCATGTTTTTAGCTGTTGGTTTATGTGTGCGTGTGTGTGTGTGTGTCAGTTGCACGTTTAAAATACGAATAGTTGCAGGAAGGCTAAATTTGTTTTCTAATTATGTACTATATAGGGATGCTACACTATTTTTTATTTTTTATTTTTTTACTTTCCGAACACTATAGTGAGGAAAGTATTGTAATCATGTCAAAAATCCGAATTTGAGATTTTGATGTATCTATACGTTTCGAGGTCCCCTGAGACAGTTTCCACTATTTTTACGATGATGCATGTGTGTGTGTATGTATGTGTGTGTATGTATGTATGTGAGTGAACACGCTAGCATCTAAACGCTTTGTTCGAATAAGCTGAATGGTGGTACGTATATTGTAAGTCACCATTGTACGAATCCTATAGATTTTGGTGAATCTCTAGTACTTATAGTTTTTTTTACAGGGACACCAGGAAAAATTCTTTACCATTCTGGCCTATGGGCCAAATTTTTAAAAGTGCGATAACGTCTAAATGCTTTATTTATCTGAGCAAAAAATTTGTACACATGTTACAGGTCACAGTTGCACTAACTGTATAGATTTTGGTGAATTTAACACTTACAGTTTTTTTACAGGGGCACAAATAAAAATTCTTTATCATTATGGCCTATGAGACCCAATTTTTAAAAGTGCGATAGCGACTAAACACCTTATTCAATTGATCTCAAAATTTATATGAATATTATAAATCACTGTTGCACTAACTATAAGCATTTTGGTGAATCTAGCATTTATAGGGTTTTACAGGGACACAACGAAAAATTCTTTATCATTATGATCTTTTGGGCTCAAAGTTCAGTAGCGTTAAAGAAAACATCGTGTAATATATGGAGAAAAATACTCAAACACTCTATTACGGTTTTCTCTCTTTTGTTTGTTCAACAACTCCTCTTTCTTTACTTTATCTACAAAACTGTTAATTACGCAATGTTCGGAAAGTCGAGTGGAGTCACTCCAGATTTTTTTTTTTTTTTCGGATCAAGGAAATGGTTCTTGCACGTGACCACACAAGATAATTCAAATACATTACGTCCATAGGTGCTATATTTGGTATGTATAATTTAACATCTATAGGCTACACTAAACAAAATGAAATGAAAATATATTTTTAATAAGCATTAAATTAGAATTTATGCAGAATATGGTATGAAAATTATTTAGCATTCGTTTACAGTGCTACCCAAAAAACTAGAACATAGTGGGTCTGTGCGTGGGAATTGCTGGCAGTGCATTTTAAAGTGTCTTGTGTGCTATTAATAAAGGTCTATATTTAAGTATATAGCGTGATGTATACATAATTTCTAGATGTCATACAGGACTTATATCCTTATCTAAGAGAAATTTTTCATTTTTTTGTTGAATGTAATCAATGAAAGTGCTTTAATATATTTTACCCTGTTCAGAAAAACTGTTCAGGAATGAAGATTTATTTCTCATACACATTCGATAAATAAAGAATTTTTTTTTTTTTTTTTAAGTTAAAATTCCGTGAGTTGTTTTTTGCATAATTAGATGATTTGAGATTCCTTGATTACTAAATTTCAGTTTTTAATGGTTATTTTTGTGTATACCTTTTATTAGCGTAAATTAGGAATAAATAATTTCTTTTCAGAAATATTAATTCCACTTTTTTTTATATATGCTGTTTTTACAATTATGAAAAAGTACTAAATAACTTTCAGCATATTAATCTTAAAAACTTTAATAAATTTTAAATCCAACGTTTCGGCTAAATTCCTTCATTAACCTTCCTCAGAGAAGAATGATGTTAAAAACACATAAACATAGAAAATTTAAGTTACTACATGATATCACAATTACGACTTCAAAGAAAATTTAACAGAAGATTACACAAACTATAAAAATTTACTATATACATTTTAAAAATATGCTAAAACACTCAAATGAACATGAAACATGGATCACTATAAGACAAGGATAAAGAGCCACTAAAGCAAAGGTTAAAAATATCAATATTGCGGGGTTGCCAGAACTAAACTAAAGCAGGGTAACCATAAATTAAATTTAAGCCCAAGAAATGAAGCCAAATTGAGGGGGGGGGGGTTACGGATAAGGAATCGTTACAAATTTCTGATTTTCTTTTAATAATTTCGAATGATTCATAAAGAAGTGCTTGGTTTCTATTGTCAGTATTGTAAATTATTTTGGCATTTTCAAAATCGGGGTCAATGGGATTAGAATTACAATTTCGTGAAAAAGCTGTGTTGGGTCTATTATATTTTAAATCTGCAATATGCTCCTTCATTCTATCACAGAAAGGTCTATTATTCATACCTATATAGTAGTTAGTTTTATTATCCACTTTATATGGGATTTCATAATCACCAGATTTTAATTTTGGGGAGGAGGATCAATTTTTTTAGAAATTAATGAATTTAATTTTAAAGGAGCTTTAGCAACTAAATTAACTTTTTTATGTTTAAATAATTTAGAAACTCCCTCATGAAGAGAGGGCCAATATTGAATTTTCTTAAATTTATTATTAGAAGATTTATTATCATTAGAAGATGAAGTAGGGGGAGGAGGGGACATAATTTTATAAATTAATTTATTTATTGTCTTAATTTATAAAATTATGTCCCCTCCTCCCCTACTTCATCTTCTAATGATAATAAATCTTCTAATATTAAATTTAAGAAAATTCAATATTGGCCCTCTCTTCATGAGGGAGTTTCTAAATTATTTAAACATAAAAAAGTTAATTTGGTTGCTAAAGCTCCTTTAAAATTAAATTCATTAATTTCTAAAAAAATTGAACTCCTCCCCCCCCAAATTAAAATCTGGTGTTTATGAAATCCCATATAAAGTGGATAATAAAACTAACTACTATATAGGTATGACTAATAGACCTTTCTGTGATAGAATGAAGGAGCATATTGCAGATTTAAAATATAATAGACCCAACACAGCTTTTTCACGAAATTATAATTCTAATCCCATTGACCCCGATTTTGAAAATGCCAAAATAATTTACAATACTGACAATAGAAACCAAGCACTTCTTTATGAATCATTCGAAATTATTAAAAGAAAATCAGAAATTTGTAACGATTCCTTATCCGTAACCCCCCCCCCCTCAATTTGGCTCCATTTCTTGGGCTTAAATTTACTTTATGGTTACCCTGCTTTAGTTTAGTTCTGGCAACCCCGCAATATTGATATTTTTAACCTTTGCTTTAGTGGCTCTTTATCCTTGTCTTATAGTGATCATGTTTCAAGTTCATTTGAGTGTTTTAGCATATTTTTAAAATGTATATAGTAAATTTTTATAATTTGTGTAATCATCTGTTAAATTTTCTTTGAAGTCGTAATTGTGATATCATGTAGTAACTTAAATTTTCTATGTTTATGTTTTTTTAACATCATTCTTCCCTGAGGAAGGTTAATGAAGGAATTTAGCCGAAACATTGGCTTTAAAACTTATTAAAGTTTTTAAGATTAATATGCTGAAAGTTATTTAGTACTTTTTCATAATAGGAATAAATAATTGCAGACTATTCAAATGTTGTATTCTGTAGTTCGTATGTGGTTGGTGTTTCAAAAGTCTGATTGAGATTGATAAATTTCTAGGAGCTGTGCGAGGAAATTTTCTTTAAATAACTTGGAATATACAATTTAGTTTAATAACACCCTTGAATTCTATATAAATGTATTTAGTATATTCAACAAGCTAATCTCTGTCTTACATAGAATTATGTTTTTAAAAAAATGTTTTTTATAACTAGCTTGAATCATTTTCAAAGTAGATTTATATATAGCAGTTGTTTATCCTACCTCGTAATGTACAATCTATCTCTATAATACCGAAAGGCTGCACATGAGAAAATCGTGTGTGCGTGCAAAAACCAGATTTTCAGATATATGTATATACATATTATGGATAAGTATCCTAACAGCACAAAATTTTGCAGAAACGTAACAATCATATAACATTGAAACATTAAAAACATTTCAGAAACGTTTAAAATCGTTCAGATTACTTTCTGATTAGTTTCGAAAACGTAGAAATGTCCACGATCTAAAAAAAAAAATTAGATACGTAACAGAAAAGTTACAATCACTTAACAGATGGAAAATAAAAAAAGGCGAATGTTTCAGAGAGGTATCGGAGGGCACACTTAAATGTGCTACGTTTTTGAAAGATTGTAGGCTTTTCGCAACATAACTGAAACATTCTGCGCTGTATGGGTAATTATATAAAAACGCATGTATATATGTGCGTGCGTACTAAATGCTTGATGAATGGATGAATTGAGTTGTAAAAACATTGTAAAGGAAAATTTTTCATAGAAAAAATACGCAAATAGTAATTTTTGTTCAAAATAATTAAACACGACCCTTCATCAGAACAAAATTAAATAATATTATAAATGTTGCAACAATATAGCGGCAATATGAGCGAAAAACAGTAGGCAAAGGTGAAACAATAAAGGAGCATCGCACCCGAAAATATTTTTCATTCAGATTCTTCTTGATATCTATCGTATATTGTTTTATATTGGGGTTATTTTAAAAATAAATACAGAGGCTGTTCGCACATTTTTTAGACAATTTTGATGGAGTGTACTGAAGCAATTTCTCTCATATTTCGTGTTTTATTTGTTCAGTTTGATAGCCCTTGTTCTTAACTAACATTCTACATCATAATTTCTATGATAATAATGCTTTTTATAATATCGGAAGGGGTATATTTTTCTACTCCTCTTGAACGGCTTTCCAGAGTCCACAAAGAGTTGTAGGTCGGTGTTTGGATAATGTTGATTTTAAGAGTCGAAAAACACAAAAATCCAACAGTGATACAACAGAAGATTTAGTCAGTGAAGGGTATGGTTTTAATTCCCGTTTTTTGTTCCATTTTTTTCTAGAAAACAATTGCGGATTGCGATGTGTGACTGCTTGTTTTGTCTTGATACAGTTCAACGGATTGATAGCATTGTGGATAAAGATCTGGATTTTCATTTTTTAAAATTGGAATTAAAATATGTTCTTGAGAGTATTTAGAGTTGATTTTGACATTTTTATCACATTATTTTGCTTTTATCTTGCGCTTGTATGAAAAAACCAGTGGCAATCATAAATCCTTTAGAAAAACTCTCTTTTGATGCTTTGAGCCATGTAGCAATTTTTTTTTCTCCACTTTTGTGATAATAAATTGACCTTTTTTTTATTGCAACCACTTAAATAGACCCAAGATTCATCTGTTGTTGCAACATTTTTCCATTTTTCTCCTGATAAATGCTTTTCATAACGATTTCACTAAAAACTATATTTGGAAAGAGTGGAATCCTATCCTTCCATCCACTGCTATTTTAAAAGCGCATTTTTGCATCTAAACACAAATTATAAATATCAGAAGATAAATGAAACTTCCAAAAATATAACTGTTGTGAAAATAAAATTATCCATGCAAACGATTTTTTCTTACTGCGAAATAAAATCGTCTAAAAAATGTGCGAACAGCCTGTATGTATCTAAACAAACTAATATAAATTAATAAATTAATACTGACAATATCTTTATAGATATATTTCTTTTGTGCGTGTGTAGGTCACTGAACTCCTCCTAAACGGCTGGACCGAGTTTAATGAAATTTTTTGTGTGTCTTCAGGTGGATTCGAGAATAGTTTAGATTTAGAATTCAGTCCAATTTAAATTGTTTATTTAATTAATTTATCACTTATAAATTGTTGTTGATTTTGGAATGTTTCACATTGGATCCGGCAGACTGCGCTACGATCGTAGTATCAAATATTCAGTAATACGCAAGCGAAATGATGACGTCAGTGGCCGTCCTTGGATGCAAGAAAAATATTTCCTATGTTAATCGCCCATTGGATTTTTTGTAAAAAATTACTAAAAATCGAGGGAAATTATTTCCCGATTTTAATCCCCATATTTGGGTATAGATATGTATTAGTTATCATATGCATGCGTTAGATTGAGTTTTTTTTTTTTTTTTTTTTGTAAAATTGATAAAATTTGAATTTTTAATCTCAAAACTCTGTCATCCTCGGTGGAAAAAAAAATATCGCCATATCATCTGACGAACATATTTAATTTCTTTCAAAAATATTGATTATTTCAACAACTTATATTAAGAGAGTAATGAATAATATGAAACAGTTTCGTACAATACATATTACGAAAATATACATCTGGCATGTATATTTTCGTATTACGTTTTTGATCGCCAAATGCAAAAAACGCCAAGGAAGACAGAGTTTTGAAATTTAAAATTAAAATTTTGTCAATTTGAGAGCAAAATAACTCAATCTAACACATGCATACGATAACAAATACATATCTATACCCAAATACGGGGATTAAAATCGAGAAATAATTTTCCAGGATTTTTAATAAATTTTTATAAAAAATCCAATCGCCAAGATCTTTAGTTCCACAATTAAGATACCCATTTCAATTCATCGCAAAAATGGCTTACAATATTTAAAGTCACCAAAGGGGTCCCATACTTTTGTGCGTGTGTATGTCACTGATATTTTATTTATTTATTCTTTGTATGGGACACCTTTAGTATCGGATCCCTTTGGAAAAATTTGAAATTTGGCACCGAAGTAGCTCGGACGCTTCTCGCCAAGATCTTTAGTTCCACAATTGAAATACCATTTCTATTCATCGCAAAAATGGCTTAAAATGTTTAAAGTCACCAATGGGGTCCCAATTTGTGGCTTAGATTTAGAAAATCCGTGCTTTTCTCACGGCCAATTACATGTTGCGTGTTCCAGGGTTGGAAAACTTTCGAATTTGTTTGTGTATACTCCTCAAAGATTAACAAAAAATATTGTACATCCAATGGCATTACGATAAATTAAGTTTTTGTAGATTAAAAATATATACCTGTTATAAAATAAATTGAGTTTCAACTTTTTCATCTTTAATTAAAACGAATTTAAGTTTTTATTTAATACGAACTCTACATTTCACTTTGCTCATACTATACATGTACTCACATACATCGATTGATTGAATTGTGATAAATGTACATGTAATGATGTTAGATATTGAAAAAAACTTTTTGATAAAAATTTTCATCAAATCGGTCCAGATTGTTACAGCTCATTCATGAAAGGCAGAATTTTCATGTGAAATTCGTTGCTATCTGAGATTCTCTCATAAATTGAAATATTTGCCGTATGAAATAAAATTTTGTGCTGTTCGACATTCAGCGGAAGTTTTAAATAACGTAAGTAGAAAGTACCAAGTAGCAAGTAGCAAGAAGCAAGTAGCGAAAATTTCGGTAATTATGTCTTTTACGTTATAATCGGAATTCACATTCACCGTTCAGAACGCTCCATACCTGTTTCACTTATATACCACATCCTTACACACTTACAATAAGTTAGTTATTTTTTTCTAGCAAAATATTCTCTAGAAATAATTTATATGACAAAACAACGTTTGTCGGGTCAGCTAGTATACATATATTAAACTAAAAATCTAAAACTCGAGATAATCAATTTTAAATAGGGTAACTTATTTTCTTTCAATTATATTTCTCCTTCAGTCTTTATATTAATTTCAGCCTTTAAAGATTCGTTCAATTTCCATCCATTTTCTAGCAAATGGTTTTTTGTAGTTATGTATTGTTTTGCATAACAATCAAATAATATTCTGTTCGTTTACGGAATTCAGTTGTGAATAAGCGTGAAAAAATTTCGGAAATCATGTGATCGCTTTGCTACACTATGCCAAAAAGAATTCATCTAATAATATTTAAAGGTTCATTCTCTTTATATTTAAAAAATTACAGCAGATTTAACATATGCGTAATAGTGCAAATCAGATTAGCAAATGATAATAGGCAATATCAAACATGGTTTCATTAACTATCATAATTGTATAATTATACCTAGCAGGTAAATAAAAAAAATGCGAAGCACTGAACAATACATAGGTTGTTATAAACCCAAATTAAATCACCGGAGTTTTCAAATTAAGCCTTCTTACAATATAATTTATTTCGATTGAACACCTAAAATGCCGAGATATAGGCTTCATTAAAACTGGGAAAATATTTGCATAAAAAGGCCATGTAACTTATTAGTGATACGCCAAAATCAAATCAGTTCTAATTTATCTGGAGATATGTTATCTACCGAAAAATTCAGATGGTAATTTAAAAATATCATTACTCTTATTAGAGATAAATTGCTCTGTGTTGGGAAACTCAAGTCTAAACCATATAGATTTTAATTAAAACAGCAATATTTTCTTTTTAATACAAATCTCAGAAGATCGTATTTATTATTTGAAGATTAAAAAAAAATCTCTCAACCGACTGTCAAAAGTCGTTTTATTATCTTTTCACTTTTCCACTAGGGTGGAAAGACTTCCTCCTGATTTTGCTTATCGTGGAAGCCCGCATGCATGATACCGTTCCAAGATTGTCTTTCATTTATATAGCACCAATTATGTAAATAAGGATAGTGCCATAAAGAAGCGTTTCAACACTATCTCAAATGTCTCCGATTTATACTGTAAAAATACACGGAGTCTACAGATACGTCCATGAAAAAACGGTCATTTCCCAAAAGGTCTTCATTACAATAATTTTGGTGAAATTTAATGCACATGAATTTTGTGTTATCCTTATTAATATCAATTATTTTATCAAGGATAAAACATTTCGTGTAGGCTGATGGGCTAACAAAACAGATAAGATATCCCCTGCACAAAAATTCTGAATTCTAGGGTTGTGTCTTCAATTTAGGATTAAGGGGGATTTACATACTGCCTTAAGTAGTCCACTCGGCGTAACTCCATAGCGACTTAAAATTCTTCCTTTTTTTAAATTCAAGTTATTTAAATTCATAAATAATCACCGGGTATTAAAAATTTCCCTTTATATATATGCGTGGAAGTAAAGAAAAAAAAACTATGTAAAATAAAATATATTTATATAGCAAATTTACTTTAATCCTCAATTTCCTGAACGTTATTTTATTTTATGTTATTTTTTGTAAAGAAACGACGGGAATATAAAAAATCAATTTATGTTTTCTGTTGCCTAAAAACATAAATAAAATGCATGGGACTGGAATTCATTTTCCCTGAAAGATCAATAAATACTGTATTCAAAAACATTTTCTTAAAGTTTTTAAGTAATAGATGAAGATTCCATTTTCTAAAACACAAATATTTTCTAAACCTTTAATGGAAATTTAAAACTCACAAAACGGTTTTGGATTGTATAGTTGTGCATTTTTTTTATGGATTCTCATCTATCAAGCCTTAAAATTAGCTATTTTAATTATTAATTGTTGCCAAAAATGTTTACGAGTTTTTTTTTTTTTTTCAATATGTAATAAAATACAATTTCACGCGAATAATAATAATGATAATAATAATAATATATATATATATATATATATATATATATATATATATAAATTAAATATTAAATTTTCTTAAGCATACGACCAATTAACATCATTATCAAGATTGAATAACAATAATAAAAATCCAGCATACTTTCTCAAATTTCGTTTTATAACCTTCTTTCACGTACCTCAATTTTTTATTTCTTTTTAATAGTGTTTTATTTATAACCGTGTTTTTATTTACTCGCTTTCTCGTTTGTTTGTTTGTCCGATACAATCTTGCAATCGATTTTTAACTAACTTCCTACCTAGCTAGACATTTGAAACTTTTAGAATATCTAAGAACACGATGACAACGATATATATCAAAGTTCGATTTTCGAATTTTTCATTAGTTTTCTTTTAATTAATTAAAATATGAAAATAATAACATTCTAATAGCTTTAAAATTAGCCATCTAAATATTAGCTACAATTTAATTGTTGCTAAAATAAATTTACGAGTTTATTTACTTTCGACACAAAAAAATTACATTTAATTATACGTGAACTTTAAATAATTATAAAAAGCTAAATTAGGCAATTTCACAAAAATTGAGTTCATTATAACTTTAAAAATTTTCTACATATTGATAAGGTGCTAATTTAGTTCATGATGCTAACAAATTTTGTTCTAATAGTATTAATATTTTATTTTTAAAACCAACGTTTTCTTATATCGCTATCAATTCGCTTCTTCGTTTGTCCAGTACTTATCTTGCAATTGACTTTTAGCTAATTTCCCGACTAGCTACTCATTTGAAACTTTTAGAATATCACAGAACACAATGACAATGCATTTATAATTATTCGATTAATGTGTCAAGTTTATATGTTTCAACAGAAAATTTAAAAACGTGGTATTTGAAGGTCATTTTTATCTTGTAATTATTTGAATTATAATACTCAGGGTATCATTCATTGTTTCAAGCCTTTTTTTAGGAAACTTGCTTTAGGGCAAAGCTTTCGCTGAAGTATTTGAGAAATTGGTAAATATGGAGAGAATTTGGTAAATATGGAATACACCTTTTATTTGAACTCCCCATAATAAACTAAAGCACTTTATCGTGGATTCGACTATTGCAAGTTTCCAAGTGTTGTTAAATGTATTTTGATAATTTTATGTTACAAAAAATAGAGTTCAAATGCAGAACTTTTAGACTTCAAAGACCATTAATAGGCGATTCAGAGAAATGGCGTTGAGCTCACGGAGTCCCTAGCGCGTACTACTATTAAACTTTGTATTCCGACAAGCACGTTTGCAGTGATATCAGGATCGTTCGAACTGGAATGTCACTGAATGGAGTAGAATTGTCTTTAGTGATGTGTACCGATCCGATTTTAGCCCCGATGACCAGCGAATACGCGTCTGGAGACACCCTGAAAAAAGGGGGGATTCCAATCCGACTGTCGCCAGCTATACGGCCTGACAAACAGGACTGATTGTCTGGAATGTCATTTCATTCCATAGCAGGTCACCTTTCGTTGTCATCCGTAGCATCTTTACAGCACATTCGTACGTCGACGACATTCTATGTCCCGTTGTGTTTCTCTTCATATCACGCATCCTGACAGTATATTTCAGCATGATAATGCCCGCCCACTCACAGAGATAGTTTCTACTGCTTGTTTTCCTGCTTGTGTAGCTTTATTTTGACCAGAAAAGCCGCCGGATCTCTCTCTTACTGAGGATGTTTGGAGTATCATGAAAATGGTACTGCAACCAGCTTGGCGTTTTGCCAATCTAACGCATCAATTGGACAGAATCTGGCACGATATCTCACAGGAGCATATCTGCCAACTCTATCAATTAATACCAAGCCGAGTAACTGTTTACATAAAGGTCAGAAGTGGACCAATGCGTTATTAACTTGTTGAGTTTTGTGAGACTGTTTCTCTTGATTAATCCATCCAAATTTTCTGAAACTGTAAACATTTATTTTTCTTTGCATGTACATCACATCTATCAATTTTCGTCTCATTTGGATAACTCCTTCTTGGTGCGTTGATTTTTTAGTTATAGAGTATATTTTATCAATCTATTATTATTAATAATACTTTGTATTTTTTGTTTTTAAGTGTTGAAACAATCCTTTCCCATCCTTCAAATCAAATTCATGGCGATAAATTTACCGCACAATGATAAAAATTAGAGGAAGTGTTGGTGACCTGAGGAAATGGTGGGTGATTGGACAAAATGTGTGTCATATTCGCATTCAAGAGCAGATTTTATATAATAATCAGCAGAAATGGTATCGGGGTTTGATTTTTTATTTTTATTTATTTTTTTATTTTTTTCAGCGCAATGTAGTTATCAAAATGGTACTCTTATTATACAAAACTAGATTTTTTTTTTTTTTTTTAAGTAAAAGTACTTAATTACATAAAATTCAAAATAATGTGTTTTCAAAATTTCATTTTTTAAATTTACGAAGGTCACAATTGTTAATTGAGATCATCATTAATAATTCAAGATATTATTATCTCTAAGTAAATGTTAAAGTTTTTGTCTACTTTTAATACTAAAATATTTTTATGGTTTTTAATATAAAGTTAAGACGATATCTCGATAAAACTCTACTGAAACAATAATCATTCAATAAGTCCAATATATTATTTCAATTAGGAAAAAATAATAGTCGTTATTGTTCAAATTATATCAGAATGACATAATAATAATAATTATTATTATTTATTTATTTGTTTTTTAATTATGATATGTATTCATATTTTATTCGTCTGCATAACATATTTTTTCTAAATAAACATTTTATTTTTCAGACAAATCTTACGATCATCAAAGAAATATAATTAAAATTATTTATTTATTTAATTTGTGGTGAATTATTTCAACTATAGATCTTATGGAAATACACACTTATATTTTATGCATCTGATATCGAAAAGTTTTGATTTATTAGAATTATATAACTCGTAAAGTATTTTTTCAAAGGAATAATGCCATTGAGGCAGAAATAGCATTAATTTGAATATCAATGTTATGTGTGAAAATATGATATTTTATTATTATTATTGTTATCATTCGTATTTGCATGCTAAACAGGAGACTGCAAAACAGTGTAAGGGTCTGGAAAATTTAGCCATAAGATGAATTATTTATACATACATATACATGCATATACAGTCGGTAACAGAAGTATCCAAACACTAGCAAAAATTCCTATGTAAAAAAGTAGAGTTAATACTGTTTTGTTAAATAAATCCTTGTCGAATCATGTTCTTAGTCAGTCTAAGAACATGATTTGACAAGAATTTATTAAAAAAAAAAAAAAAAAAAACAGTTTTCAGTGCACTTTTTTTAGATAGGAATTTATGCTAGTGTTCGGAGATTTTTGTTACTGACTGTATATATATGTATATATATACATACATATAAGAATTTTTTAGAAAAAAAATTTTAGTACTGAATTCTTAATTATTATAGGAATTCACACTTTGCATTAGAAGGATTATCCAACCCAAAATGACTGATACAAATGCCCCACCATCACAGCTTACAAGGGAAGTATGAATCAGTAAAATTGCTATTGAAACCAAACCACGCTTAAATTAAAGAGCATGGTCGAAAATATTGGGTACCGTACAAATTTGCTGCAACAACTCCCATGGGAGTGAGATATGCCCTCTACTAGATTTAGTTATTTCTATAAAAGCCAACAAAACACACAGCGTAGTGTGAACAGATGGTGCAGTGCTAGCATGCTTGACTTCGGATACGTAGGTCATGGAATCGAGTCCCCGCAAGGGCGTTTTGTATTTAAATTTTTATTTAACTGAAATAATTTTTTTTGACATTTTTAATTAAATTAAATCATTATTGTAAGAGAAAATATATTAATTATATTAAAACCAGTTTTTTTTTTTTTTTTTTTTTTTCCAGCGCGGCAATTTAATTTGGATGGTTATCGGCCAATAGGATATACTGCTATGCTTCGAATTTCCTCGATAACTCGAAGGCTATATCTCAACTTATGTAGCGTATAACTGTACGAAATTTGATATTTAATATAATCATTATAAAAATGCATTTTTTTTAAGATGTTATTTATAGACACTAAAACTATCTTTCTTTGGATAGTTACTATTAGTTTTCTCTAAGATGAAAATCACTTGTATTCATCATGTTAGATAATTTTAATAAATTATCTACAGTTAGGGAATTTGTATCTTGATTTCTAAAAAAACAAACAAACCAATGCTTTAAAATACTTTTGAGTGTCCCTGTACATAAATCGGTGGTGGTGTTTCCTCCATTTTATATAGGAACCATCCAATAGTGATTTTGAATAACATATTTTAATTTCATTAAGATATGTCTACAGTAAAGGTATGAAAATATGGTTTATAGAAATATCTCTCAAAGAACGCAAAGCTTTGAAATACTTTTGAAAGTTCCTGTACATAAACCAGTAGTGATATATACTCTATTTTCTACAGGAATCATCCAATAATGAACTTGAATAACGTATTTCAATTTAATTAAGATATGTGTACAGTAAATATATGAAAATATGCTTTATAGAAATACCTCTCATAGAACACAATGCTTTGAAATACTTTCGGGTGTCCCTGTACACAAACCAGTAGAGGTACAAACTCCATTTTTCAATAGGGAATATCAAATAGTGAAGTTGGATAACATATATCAGTTTCAAGAAATTCCATGAATATTTACGGGAGTTAGAGCGCGAGCAGACAGACAGACAGACAGACAAACCGAAGTAATTAACACTTTTAAACCTTGTTGGAAAGTGCTAAAAAAAAGCATAGAAAAGTAAATTTCAAAGGTTATGTACTTGTGACGTAATAGTTTTCTGAGATAAAAGCGAAGCTGTCTTTCATTTTTTCACTGATTGTACAGATGCCTCAGAACGTGCAGTTTTCCAAAAATGAAATTTTGAAAGTTTATTGTTTCAAAGCTCGTGGAATGAAAGTTGTGGACATTTCTAGAAAACATGGACACAGCAGGGCTGGCATTTACCGTATTCTGTCAAAAATTGACAATTTCGAAACAAAATCACGTTCTGGCCGACCAAAGAAAGCAACTGAACGAAAAGACATAGAGATTTTCAGATTAGTTTCAAACTAGAACCTGTCTGTACGGTCAATTTCTGAAGAGATGACCGTTCCAGTATCAAATTCCACGGTGCATCAACGGCTGCAGGTAGTTAAATTGCTTACTTATCGCAAAAAGCGTTGTTTACTAAAGTTAACAAAACGGCAAAAAAAAAAAAAAAAAAAAAAAAAAAACGCTCATGTTTAGTGAGCTCGAAATCATATGAATGGTTGAGTGATGAAAAGAAGTTTAATTTAGATGATCCCGATGGTTGGAAATATTACTGGCTCGATATTCGCAAGGAACCACAAACTGTTTTCAGAAGACAACAAGGAGGGCGTTCACTCACGGTGCGGGGAGCATTTTCCTTCAAAGGAACTACCGTCACTACCGATATTGTTTTTTTTTAAGGTCGCTAATGTTCCGAAGATTACCAGAAAATGCTAGAAGTACGGTTACTTCTATTTGGAAATTTGTTAAGAGGAGAATAATGGATATATCAGCAAGACAATTGATCCATTCACTATCAAACTCTACAATGCAATGGTTTAGACAAAACCTAGTACTGTTATGGACTGGCCAGACCAAAGTCCTGACCTGAACCCAATGGATAACCTTTGGGGAATATTTGATAGTGACGTACATGTTAATTTCGTCAATTTGCATCAGTTCAAGATCGAATGCTGCAAATTGAAAGAAGTTGGTTTTCTCTAAAGCCAGAATTTCTTCAAACTATTGTTCTGAGTATGCCAGATCGATTTTTTGAAGTGATTAGGAAAAATAGCTCAAAAATTTGAATGTTGAAGAAAAAATAATGAGTTGTCTATAAACTTTTGGGGCACACTGTAGAAATATATATTAAGATGGAAGAGGGATAAACAATAAACTGCATAGTTTTTGAATAGAAAATTATAAAATAAAGCCCTTAATAAATAAAATAAAATAAATAAATTTAAATAAACTTAATGTTTTATATGCGTTGTAAATAAATTACTTGAAGTTTCACCAAGCTTATCGTCATTTTGAAATTTATAAAATAACAAATACTGATGTACAATAGATTAAATATATATCAGCTTTAGAAAATTTTCATCTTATTTTAATCTCTTTAAGATTACTTTCTGTAAAATGACGTTTTTTTTTTTTCAATAGAAACTTAAATTTAAAATAAATAAGTTCTACAAATGTTCTGATAGAAATTTTAAGATAAGTATAATCCAAATGCTTTTGTGTTATTTCTAAAAGTTTTAAAACATCCAATTTCCACTTCTGATAATCGGATTAAGTTAAGTACAAGAAAGACTTAGATGAGTAAATCATGTTAAAAATCAAAAATGAAACATTGTTTGTTATGGTGTGTTAAATATATTGTGAAACTGAAAAGCGGTGTAATTTAGCTGTTGATAAAATGCACATAAAACCAATTGTGAAACCGTTTTCAAAAATATCAAGAAAAAACTATTAATATAATAAATGATGTTGAAGAGAAGTAACGTATTATTATTATTATTGAAAATACTTTAGGATTTTATTTGTTTTACTTACTTCCGAATAACTAGTTTATTATTTCGAAATAAATAGAAGAAATTTAACTTATTTATTGGTCAAGCGTACAGGTTTCTAAAAATCCGTTTTATAAACAATAAATTATTTTAGAAAAAGGTTTTGCGTATCTATAGATACGCAAAACTGTAGTGTGTAAAACAGTATACTGTATTACACACTTTATAAGCCCTCGACATTTTTTTTTATCCTAAAAAAAAAAAAAAAAAGAATATTCTCAAAAATAAGATTTAAAATAAGTAAATAAAATCATCTCTTAAACTTCACTGCTAAAGTTTATTATTTTTCATTTATCAATTTGGTACTCTGATTTAGTATATTACAAACAAGATATCTTATTATGATTACATTGAAATTTTATGAAAACACAAAAACTTGGGGATAAATATTTATAAAAAATGTTTATGAAGTTTTATTTCCTTCGTTATAAAACAATTCAAAATTTTATTTTAAAATGAAACTAATAACTACATTTATTCATATTTTCGCAATCTATAGTTAATGAACTACAGATTAAGCAAATTTTTCACTAAGAGAAATGCTGAAATATTATTAAATTTCTTTTGAGAAATCTACAGTCATTTGCAAAATTGAAGACCAGTAGCCGATTTTCAGTATTTTAACACATTGCACTGAACAGATTATTGCGTCATCTCATGTGCTCATTACGTCAGACGTAATATACTGCTATAAATAAAGGTTGCCGGAACGTCTATTAACAGTTGTTTATTGGATTTTGTAATAGACAGAGCTGTTGTGTAATTATTGTAATAGGTAAAAAACCTTCACTTACTGTTACAAAAAGGTCAGAAATACTGACCCTGCATAAAATTGGATGTTATGAATGTGAAATAAGTTCGAGGGCAAATGTGAGTAAGACATCAGTGCATCAAGGTATTAGTATATTAAAAATTTTTGGAAAAATTATGGATCTTAAGAGTAGCGTTCGCCCTAGAAAAACGAGTGCGCATGATAATCATATGGTAAGGATGGTCGTACGAGATCCAAGCACCTCGTGCAATACGATTAGACATTATCTTGTTGCAAAAGGCACCAACGTCAGATTGAGCACTATTTCAAGACGTTAGGACAAAGATTTTGATTTATAATCTCATAAATCTGCAAGGAAACCCCGACTTACTTCAAGTATGAAAAAGAAACGACTCTTAAGGTTCATAAAATTTCCCGAAATTTTAAATTTACTAATAGTTTGATGCGCAGCTTTCTTGCTCACATTTACCCTCGAACTTGTTTGACGTTCATAAAATCTAATTTTATGCAGGGTCAATATTTCTGACCTTTTTGCATCAGTAAGTGAAGGCTTTTTACCCATTACAATAATTACACAACAGCACTGTCTACGACAAAATCCAATAAACAACCGGCGATAAACGTGCCGGTCACCTTTATTTATAGCAGTAGAATGCGTCTGATGCAACCAGCACGTGACATGACGCAATAATTTGCGAAAATGAGGCAATGTGTTAAAATACTGAAAATCGGTTTCTGGTCTTAAACTTTTGCAAATGACTGTAATTTAATTTTATAAATAAGGGATTTTCTATATTCCATGTACACTTTAAAAACTTCAGGTTTTCAACTGTTATATATGTACTGGGAACGATGTGCCCAGTATATGCAACGTAAATAATTTATGTTCGTGTACAGGGGGTCCACTAATCGGTCCCTGATTTTTAAGTTAAATTACTCCTGAACAAAGGTAGGTAGAGGAATGAAAAAAGGCATGTTTATTTTGAAGGTTGTAAAAACATTTTACATGAGAATCAAAATTTATAATAGGTATTGCTAAAAGGTGGTGCTGTTGGCAATTCACGTTGTCATTCACGTAAAATTGCGATTTATCTGTGAACCATATGCATCAAGAATCGAATTCATTTTCATAAATCAATTTTAGGATGTTCTATGCAATATTTTCTCTTTATTGCACAGTTCGAGCTAGAATGGCGTGGGGACATTGGATCTTAAATAGAAACATGCGTAAATTAATTCTAAGAATTGTATGGGTGCTGGATGACTTCAATTCTGATTCTGCTGCTATTCTCCACATGGATATTTTGGGTAATTATGCATAGGTTTTTTACAGCTTTCAAAATACACATGTCGTTTATTTCATTTTTCTATATTGTTGAGGAGTAATTTAATTTTAAAATCGGGGGCCCATTAATGGACATGTTGTGTACTGTAAACTACTTTATAAAAACCATGTAAGATTTTGGCGTCTGAAAGATGTATTGACTCCAACGTAAGGAAATAACGCTCAGTGAACAGTACGTATAAAGGAACAGTATTTCTTTATATAATAGCATTGTATGGCTCATGTGGGACATACACAATATTTTCAAAATTCTACTGCACTGATACTTATTTGATGCTTGCATAGCAATTAATATGTTAATTATAATATCATTTTAAAATTAGTATGTTGTGGCAACCACAAAACTTTCTTTTATATTATTATATGTAACTGTGCATTTACTGCTTAACATGCATAAATGTTTAATCATGGTAAATGTTTATTCATTTGTGCTCAGCAGGAGCTAAGATGTAAGAAAATTACATAAAATGAGTAAAATTAGCGCTCCCAGTCGGCTGATATACACTTAAATTAAGTCAGCATTTTTTTTCCGTAATGGTTATTTCACATATGTAGTTTGATACTTTTATATGACATAGAAATTTTGATTTAGTCTTCCTATTCACGTCCCAGGTAACACATAACGTTGTTATAACTAATTTGTTCCTGTGCAGACTAATTTGCAACGTTATAATAACGTTATGTGCTACCAGAGGTAGTAAATTGCAGAAAAACTGTACTACCATTATGGCGACATGTACCCAAGTTCAGTAAGCATAGTTTTTTATAATATCCCTTTCATATATCAAGTTCTATGCAATTAGAAATAGATTTCCCGTTCACAGGGTAAATTGAAGCATATCAGCGTCAGCTATCGGGCGATATGCACCTAAATTGAATGAACGTAATGTGTTATAATAGCCTTGCCAAATACCAATTATTGTTCGATTACACACACTAGAACCGGAGATATTGTCTTATTTTAACAGGGACAAATCGCAGTATAGCAACACCACATGTTAAACGACTGCTGGCGAAATAAACTCTCTTATGTTAAAAATACCGTACAACTTAAATACTTTCTACTGCAATTTTACAATTTTTATTTTACAATGCATAATTTTTTAGCGCAAGGTTTAAATCTCTGAGAAACTTAAGGTAACTTTTATGATTCAGTTTATGATGTAAAAAGAGGGTTTCAATCTACTACTATTTTTATAAAACACTACACCAGGAATCGCTAATTATGAAATATTATTTACATATTTAAATATCTATCTATCTATCTATCTCTCTCTCTCTCTCTATATATATATATATATATATATATATATATATATATGGAATTATCTTTAATTTAGCAGTTACAGTTATTTTGTAGAAAAATATATGCTTGTAAAATTATATTTATACAAATATCCAAGGAATGGAAACGCGAGCAGTGTTTCCAGCACAAATAAAACAACTTCACTGTCTTTTTTTTTCACATGGATCATATCAATTAGCATTTTATTTCTTTGTATGTACAGTTTAGAAAAAAACGAGAGAAAAAAAACTAAAAATCAATAGAAAAAGCATGTGATGAAAACGATAAATACTCACAATGTTAAGTGTGAAAAAAAAAAAAAAACTAACACCGGAAGGAATAAAATGACAAAATTGGCTAGAAAAAGACATCGAGGAGCGAGCTGGGAGGATTGGGACATAATCTATCGTCGAGGGTTTAATACGTCTCGCCCAGTATATCAATCACAGAGTGTTATTATTATTATTATTATTATTTATTTATTTAAAGCATATAAAAATTCCAATTTTCTAGTTTTTTTTTTTTTTTTTTTTTTTCATAATAACTCATTGGAAGATATTTATACATAAATGTGTGCGTTATTTTTGCCGTTTAGCGTACATACATTAATCGTACTCCCCAAAAAAGTCTCTTTCGAGGTTTTTGTTTTGTGATATCTATCAATCGCAGCCAATTAAATTATTTTCTTTAACTATGTATTAAATTGTATTTTTATAGATTGTTTTGATTTAATGATAGCTCCTTAGAAGCAATTTATATATAAATGCTCGCATTATTTTTCCACTTTAACGTTTATACACTTATTTTCTAGCACAAAGAGTTTTTTTTTCACTTACTCCGAGAAATGAATTGTATATATGGTGAGGCCGTGATAATTCAAGACATTAATATTTATTTCATAAATTTAAATCACAATGTAATTACATAGCAAGTAAGAATGCTATATATCCGGTACTTGCTCATCAATTAATATGTTAGTATGACCAACCTATGTTTAAAATTGGAATATTTCCCGGAGACCTTACGAAGGGGGGAGGTGGTGTACTTTCTAAAGCAACGGAAGTTCCCCTCAGAATCTTCATCGTACAGACCGATCTGCCTATTACCCACTCTTGGTAAACTATTAGAAAAAATAATTGTCACAAGACTTAACTACCATCTAGAATGAAAAAACCTTCTTCACCCATATCAGTACGGCTTCAGAGAGGGCAGATCATGTGAAAGACATTGCAACATATTTGAGCTCCTGCGCCCTTAACAAACAGTTAAGAAAGTACACCACCTTGGTCTCTCTAGATATCAAGGGAGCCTTTGATAATTTGGAATGGTCTCACATTTTCACAGCACTACAAGAACTCAACTGCCCGGGGAATCTGGCAGGAGTTATCAGCTCTTATCTTTCAAAACGGAAAATTATTGTCAACTGGGGCACTGGCTATATAGAGCTGCCTCAAACAAAGGGTTGTCCTCAGGGTTCATGTCTGGGCCCTATTCTTTGGAATATCATCGCCAATAAAATTTTAAACAGAATGAACTCTGAGGGATTTGAAACATGTGCCTATGCTGATGACTTTTCGGTGATTCTCTCTGGTCCAAGGAGGAAAGACCTGGAAGAGCAGGCCAGAGGAGCTCTCCCTCTTTTTAATCAAATTTTGTTAGACCTAGACCTCTCCTTATCAAATTCAAAGACCAAGGCACTGACATTTAATTTCCCCATCTCCCTTAGAAGATCCCCTGTGATGCGGATCAATGGTGTCAGTGTGAAACATGTGGAACAACTAAAACTTTTGGGTATTCCACTGGACAAGGGCCTTACCTGGACTGCTCATATAAAAGAACGCAAGACCAAGACAATATTTTCATAATGCAGCAAAAATGGTGAGAAGGAGGTAGGAAATCTCCACCTCCTTCCTCAAAATTTGGTACAATACCATAGTCGACAAAAAAATTACCTATGGTGCGGGCATCTGGGGACGCCACCTGACTGAGGAAAGGAAAACGAAATTATATTCCGTTCAAAGACCTTTCCTTTTACAAATTTCTAGAGATTACAGAACCATTTCTACTGACGCCTTGGCTGTTATCACAGGAATCCCCCATCCTATTTGCAACTTCTTTATAATTATCAACAATCAAATCTACTCCAGCTTCAAAATTCTGATCTAGCATCTTCCCTTTTCCAAAATGTAATTATTCAACCAGTTTCTTTCAGCTGAAAAATTCAACCTGCCCAGGATGCTACGGCTTCAGTTATAAATTGCAATATTAATAGCTTCTCTCCATCTGATCCTGTGGCGATTTTCACTGACGGCTTAAAAACCGAACAGGTTATCGCAGCCGCATTTTGCTTGTTTAACAACAATGACCTCATTTTCCAGTGGTCGTGCAGACTCAAGAACTACAACTCCGTCTTTCAGGCGGAACTCTTCTCCATTTTAAAGGCGGTTATCTGGACGGAAGAAAAATAATCATAACTTTCCCAAAATCAATATTTACAGTGACAGTCTCTCGGGTCTGCAGGCCATTGCCCGCTACAGGAGTAGACATCCCTTAATTCTAGAAACAAAATCCAAAATTTCCCTTTTAAAAAATAATTTAACCCTGTCACACGTTTCTGCTCACAGGGGTCTCGTTGGCAATGAAATAACAGATCAACTGGCCAAAAAGGCAACAGAAAATCCCAATATTCAATACTTTCTCCCATCCCCACCATCATATATAAAACAAACTCTAAAAACATCGCTCAAACAAATCTGGCAAAATGTTTGGGACTATTCTGAAAAAGGGAGACATACCTTTAATCTGGTTCCAACGGTTTCTTTAAATTCTTGGTCTCTCTCCCCTCAAATTACAGCCTTCCTCACGGGCCACGGCCCTTTCCCCTTTTACCTTAACAAGTTTCACCGCCGACGCTCACGGCTGTGTTCTAGTGGTCAGGAAGGGACTGCTTCGCATTATTATTATAGTTGTCCGCTCACCTCTTCCTATCACTTAAGGAACCCTACTACTAAACCTCCCAACTTGTTATAGAACATAATTACTAGACCCTCTTTAACTTAAAAGCTAAACATTTTTTTTTCTCTTCTTATGGAAATTTCAAACATAATAGACTCAATCAATTAAATACTGCTTATGTTTCTACTACTCTACTGATTTTCAATTACTACTGGCTCAATGCACATGTCATAATTTGACCATAAGCAATTTCTGTAAATCTTTTCCTGCAATTCAACAGAATCCTGACCAAGTGCCCCATGTCGCGTAGGGTTATGCCCGGCACTATCTTAACAAATCTCTGCTCTGCATTGGTGCCCCTTGTCATGATGAGTTCAGTAATAAATTGAAATATGACTTCTTTACTGCCGCTCCTTGTCACGTGGGAGACCTGTCTCCAGAGGACCTTGTATTTTTTTTAAAGTTTTTTTAAATAAACGTTCCGGAGGAGGGGACTAGCATAGCTAGAATCGCTCAACACACCTCCTGTAGTGGTGAGCGGCCCCACCTCCCTGTTAATCCCTGTTAAGATGTTAGTATTAAAAGTAAATATGATGTTAATAATTCATCTGAATAAATTATATGTTAATAATCCATACGTAACTAACATTAATGGTGCAGATTTCTCAGGTAAAATTTTTATTGCCCATCAAAGATTTATAAATTGAACTTATATACTTAGATATTATATTAATTTTTTTTATCTAAGGAGTGATTCCATCTCACCTCAGGCAGGCCATGTCCGGTCACCATCATAGATTATTTTGAAAAAAAATAGAGTATTAAGAACTAAGTGCAATACGAAATAACCCACAATAATTTTCTTCAAAAAAAATTTTTTTTTCTTTTTACAGCGCAGTAAAACTTAGCCTAAAATTGAACTTTTTCGGAAAATTTAAAAAAATCTTCATTTTCAAATGAGCGCTGTTTAAAAAATATTTAACTTTTTTAATCAAATTTTTTTTTACAAGTAGCTCTTAAGCTGAATTTAAATTTAGTTTAATTTTGAAAATTCTATTTGCCTTATGAATTAAAAAAAAAAAATCGTTTTGCTGAAAAAAAAATTGATTTTTACCGATTTTTGAAATTTTTTTTCATAATAAAAATTTTATTTGAAACTAAAATAAAAGTTGGGAATCTGAAGACCTTTTATGCTAACTTCACAGCAAATTTTATTTTAATCATAGCATCTATACAATCTTTAAAATTATTTTTTTAATTTTGCAATTTTTAAAAATATGACCATATTTGGAGTGCAATTACTCAAAAACACCATTTTTAAAAAATCTGAAAGTTTGCTAATTTGAAGCCCTATCTGTGCTTAATAAATAAATTATAACCAAATATTCTATTTTTGCCCAGAAGATTTTATGTGATTTTTTGAAAATAGCATGAATTGCATTTTTTTCGCAAGACTAGAAATTCAAAATTTTCGCTAATTATACTTATTACATGCGGAAATTAATTTTTACTTTAATAAAATTTAGAATAATGTCACAGAATTATAAATGTTGAGAAATATTTAACCTAAAATAATAATAATAATAAATAACAAAAAGCATTAAAAGAATTTATATAACGATTTTTTTTTTTTTTTTTAGCTCTTCTTTATATACTTATTCTAAAAATTTTTAAAGGATTAATTTACTGAAAATCTAAATTATTAATCCCAACTAGCCATAATTAAAGTGAGTTTCAGTAGTAATAAATAAGTTTTGATTTTTTTTCACTAAAAGTTCGTTTTATTTGTATAAAATTTCCACTTCTATTTTCTAATATATAGTGCAGAATTTAGGATATTTTCTTTTTATATGTTTATATAAATCAGTTGTTCAAAGTAGTTCTTTTCACAAACTGGGATTTGATTGTGCCTGCATAAATAGATTCTTGTGGTTTATGAAGGAAGGGGAAGAGACAGCTGCTCATTTTTCTTTACAAACAGATGTGTCTTTTTCAGCATCAATTAAACAATATTCGAACACTACATTTTATTCATTTCTTTCTAAAATGAAGTTCTGCTTTTATATATTAGGCAGCTAAATATGAATATTTACTAATTACAGTTTAATAAGTGATTTTTTTAGTTTACAGAGTTAAAATTATACATTAAAAAATAATAATAATAATAATAATTTTATTGCTTTAAGTGAATTTTACTATGTATAATTATGTCTGACAATTATAGTTCTCAAAGAATTCTGTGCGTTGACTATGTTAAGAGACATAAAAAAGTTGTGTATGAAACAAAGTCTGCTAAGTTTCGCACTATTGGTGATTCAGCTGATGAAATTAAAATTAAGTTGTTGGCCCTTCTATTTCTGTTAATCGAGATGACACATTATGTTCTAACTGTTTTGTGTTTTATATAAATAAATTTTTAGAACTTGAACACAAATCTGAAGAAGAAATATTAGTTTCTGAGGAACCATTTATTCGAGAAAATGATATTGTGGATGCTTTAAATATTAGTATATATAAAACCCTTGATGCAGATATGTCTCCATTAAAATACCCTTCAGAAATTAGACCAGACAGAAGAGAAAGCTATGTAAAGAAAAAAAAAAGATAAAACTGGAGAGCACATTAATAACTTCAGCTGTTGACAAATTAGAAGCTGCATATGAGGTCAATATTTCACGGCAGTCATCATCTTTTCAAGATACTAACTGCTCCGATTGTGATGAATGGTTTTGTGATATCAAAAAAGCCTTATATAGTTGTGATTACAATGAAAAAATACGATTACTTACATTGTTGCCAAATAATTTTAGTAAGGGAATAGTACAAGAGAAACTACCTGGTATAACAAATATGTCATTGATAAGCCTCGAAAGATCAAAAGAGAAAAAGGAATTTATGCGAAAATTGATCCTTATGTTGGACACCCTTTATCAGCAGAAACACGGGATGTAGCCCTTTCCTATTACTTAGAAGATAGTAAAGATTGCAGTAAAAATAGCCCAAACAAAAGTGATGTTATTAATATTAAAAATGACTATGGCGAGAAAATTAAAAGAGTAAAACGTTTTATGACAAGATCTATTAAAGAAACATATAATTTAATGAAAAAAGAAAATCCATCAATGAAAATAGGCATCTCAAAATTTTATTCATTGCGTCCAAAATTTGTGAAAGTTCAGCCAATACAAGCAGTATGTTGTTGTATTTACTGCAGTAATTTGAAATTAATTTGCATAGCTCTAAAGAATCTTACAGGCATCTTAATTGATGATGAAAATCTTCTAATGAAATGCTTATTCCATATAAGCAATGAAAAATGTTGGCTAGAAGAGTGTCCGGAGTGCCCCGGTACTGAAATTCTTACAGCATTAACATTTGACTTGGATGAAGAAGAAGATGTACTATATGCTATATGGGAAGGTAGAGACTTAATAAAGAAATCTGTATCTTTAAGAAAATTTTTAGAAGACATAAAGTACTGGGTTAAAAAGGGTATTTCGCATAAATATATTAAAAAAAGTTCTAGGAGAAGGAATTGCAGAGGCAAAGTTAATGACAAAAGCAGATTCTATACTAACAATGCATTTCGATTTCGCTGAAAACTGGTCCATAATTTTGCCTGATGAAGTTCAGAGTTATCACTGGCAAAATACACAAATATCTCTATTTACATGCATTGCATACGTTCAGGATGAGACAAGAAGTTTCATTGCCATTTCTGATGACACAACTCATGATACAGCTCATGTTCTTTGTGCTATAAATGCAGTGAAAAATGAAATATTTCAGTTGTACCACTTGAAAACTATAAAATCTTTGGTATATATATCAGATGGTGCAGCAGCACATTTTAAAAACAAGTACCAGTTTCATGAATTTTTAATAAATCAAGAAGTTGAAGAAAGAAAGTGGATTTTTTCAGCTACTGGTCATGGAAAAAGTGTATGTGATGCTATTGGTGGCTTGTGCAAGCACCACGCAACAAAATATAATCTCCAAAAGGAACCAGTAAAAGCCATTAAAGACTCTGCTTCATTTGTTAATGCACTCTCTAATGTAGTACCAAATATAACATTAATACACATCGAGAGCAAAACTATTAAAGATTACAGATTGAAAAACGAAATGAATGGGCTAATGTTAAACCTATTACAGGAATACAATCAAAGCATTATTGGTTGTTTCAAAATAACGAATCCTATATGGGACGCACAGTTAAGCATTCAATAACAAAAGTGGAATCTTCCAAATAGGTAAAGAAAAAATATTTAAATTACTTCAAAATGTAAATCTTAATACTGCTAATGCTATGCTTGTTGAAATTTACTTTAATGTTTATTATTATTATTTATTTATAGAAAACTTATCATTTTATCATATTATTTCACAACTGTAATAGCTATCTACCATTATTTTATATTTTGTTAAAATGAAAATTAGTTTTCCCATGTATTTAGTTAGTAAAAATACAAAAATCTTGAATTTTTAGTCTTGTGAAAAAAATGCAATTCATGTTATTTTCAAAAAATCACATAAAATCTTCTGGGCAAAAATAGAATATTTGGTTATAATTTATTTATTAAGCACAGATAGGGCTTTAAATTAGCAAACTTTCAGATTTTTTAAAAATGGTGTTTTTGAGTAATTGCACTCTAAATATGGTCATATTTTTAAAAATTAAAAAATTAAAAAATTAATTTTAAAGATTGTATAGATGCTATGATTAAAAAAAAATTTGCTGTGAAGTTAGCATAAAAGGTCTTCAGATTCCCAACTTTTATTTTAGTTTCAAATAAAATTTTTATTATGAAAAAAAATTTCAAAAATTGGTAAAAATCAATTTTTTTTCAGCAAAACGAATTTTTTTTTCTTAATTCATAAGGCAAACAGATTTTTCAAAATTAAACTAAATTTAAATTCAGTTTAAGAGCTACTTGTAAAAAAAAAATTGATTGAAAAAGTTAAATATTTTTTAAACAGCGCTCATTTGAAAATGAAGTTTTTTTTTAATTTTCCGAAAAAGCTCAGTTTTAGACTAAGTTTTACTGCGCTGTAAACAGAAAAAAAAAAAAAAAAATTTGAGAAAAATTATTGTGGGATATTTCATATTTCACTTAGTTCTTAATACTCTATTTTTTTTTTAAATAATCTGTGATGGTCATATGACACATTTTGTTACTGCCTGCCTGAATTGAGATGGAATGACTCTAAGTATAAATTTCTACGCTTTTAATAAAAATAAATCTGAATAGCATCAAATACTAAGTAGCATCTTTTATGTCTCTTTAATTTTTTTATAAGTGTGATTTTATTATTTCTAAACAGTAATTTGTGGATTGCCATATTGTTTAAAATAATATATATAATATTTTTCATTAATATAAAAAATGATTTACGATTTTAATCCTGTTTTCTCCTACTTCTAGTTAGTATTAACCTTTTACATATTCATAAATATAAATATTTTCAACTACTTAAATAAACTGAAAAAAAAAAAAAAAATGTATATAAAATATCTCTAAAAAACCTCACAAAATCCAATCAAATTCACAGCTTATTCTAAATTATTCTAATCAAATATTTAATAGCATTAATATTTCATCTATTCTTAATGATAAATTATGCATGTTTCCTATTAAAGACATTCATATTTCTCGTACCTTTAAATATCCTATTACACTTGGTCGCCTGCTTTTTAACTATAATTCAGTCTCTAAGTCTAATTTATCTTCTCATGTGACTTGTAGTTGTACTCATCCCTCAAATGTAAAATATGTTGACAGAGATCATGCACATATTATCAATGGTGATCTTAATATTATTAATGACTCAAATTTAAAGAAATTTATGGAATATGGTACTAAATATCGACTCCCTTCAAAAACTAATATTTCAAAGATTATACAACAGTTTTCTTATGATATTGATTTGTTTATTTATAAACTCTCCATCTCTTATAATAAACCTATTGAATATTTCAATCAATGGAAATTTTTAGTAATTTCAAAACTTAAAGCTGAATTAATTCAACATAGATCAAATCTCACACATTACAATAAATCAAATCTCTTTAAATCTATCAAAGAATTGCAACAAAACTTTGTTATTACTTATGTCGATAAATCTCATAATAATTATGCAATAATCTGTAAACATTATTATCTTTCTTTACTCAGTTCATCTATATCTAATAGTACTAACTTTCATACTACCAATAATGATCTTAAAATCAATAACCGCAAAATTCACTGCTTTTATAAATTGCTAAAGCTTCCATTTAATAATTTTAAATATCCTTATATTGTACTTATCCCTAAATTTCACAAAAATCCTATTAAATTCAGAACTGTCACTGTAGGGTGTAATACTTACAACAACAATGCTAACAAAATTCTCCTTGATATTCTCAAACAAATCTATGACTTAATTTGTAAATCAAAAAATTTCTTTTGCCTTAAAAATAGTTATCAACTTAAAGCCAATGTCTTATCTATGAATAATGTGACTGATATCATGACTTATGATTTTGCTGACCTATTTAATAATATTAATTTAACAGATCTTCATCGTATCATCTTTAACCTTTTTGAAAAATTTAAAATTCAAATATCTTTACCAAAATGCTTTTCGGCAACTTCATTTAAGACACTTTTAAATTTTATTATTCATAACAATTACATTCTACACTGTAATAAGATCTATATTCAAAGGGTCGGTATTCCACAAGGAGGATGTAGCTCGAGTATGTTAGCTGACTTATACCTTTACCATTATGAACAGGTATTATGTATTGAAAATGTCTATTTTTACCGATACATTGATGACATTATAATTTTTTATGTCAATAATTTTTCGCCTAATTTATTTAAATTTGAATATCCTTCTCACCATACCTTAACTTATAATCATCTCAACAATAACTGTATTAGTTTCTTAGATTTAAAACTTAAACTTGATGGTAGTAAAATTTATACCGATATGTATGACAAAAGACAAGATTTTAGTTTCAAAGTAAATTTATTTACACAATTTACCTCTTGTCTTCATATCTCTGTCTACAGAAATATTATTCTCAATCACCTCTTTCGTATACATAATCTTTGTTCAGATAGGCTTAAAAACAAAAATATCTCTCACATAATTAATGTTGCTACAAAAATGGGTTATCCTAAAAAATTTATTTATTCACTTGTTTATCAAAAAGGGTCTCTGTCTAACACACACAAAAAAAAAAAAAAAACTAAGGTTTAATTAAAAATTTAAAAAAAAAAAAAAAAAAAAAAAAAATCAGGTGGCTGGGTGGGCAGAAGTTTGATTAAGGAGGAAGGGTGGTGTTGTTTGGCTGGTTGGCTGGGAGGGTTTGATGCTGAATAAAATTTATTGAAAAAAAAAAGTGGGGGGATTGCTGTAAGTTACATTCTTATTTTTTCTGGTTGATTCTATGTATTTTGAACTCTTTTATTTTTTCTGGTTGATATATTCTGGCTGAGTTGGTATTTTGAACTCTTTTATCATTAAATTTTACAATGTGCTTCTGGCTACTTGAGGCTTCCCTTGTTACGTTTGAACAATCCATCTATTTTCATAACAAAAATAAAATCTTATAAATATTAATAAAAAAAAAATCTTTTAAATTTTAATTTTTAATTTTAATTTATGATGACCGCATTATAATGCTTATCCTTATAGTTGTGCTCTTTGGCATTATTGCTTGTAATTATGTCTTCTTAAAACTTAACACTTAATAATTTGACTTCAAAATAAAAATCTTAAAAACTATCTTAATCTTGCTGTTAATACTTCTAAATTATCTTAATCTTTCAGTCAATACATCTTAAATAAAAATCTTAAAAATTATCTTAATCTTGCTGTTAATACTTCTAAATTATCTTAATCTTTCAGTCAATACATCTTATATAACTGACTTAATGTTATTATAGCTAACCGAAAGATGGCGCTTGTACTTAGTAGTCTTTAACCTTCATTCTTCAGTCCTTATCTTAAACGATTTAATTATTAATATTTTTGGTACGATTTAATTTAACTCTACTAGTATTAATTTTAACATTATCATTTAATATTTACTCTGTATATTTTATCTTTAATGTAATTGTTCTAAAGTATTTTCGATTAATTGATATCTGTCGAGCTATTATTTTAACTTCAATTTAGGTTTTGGCATCAACCATTTTTCCAGTTTGTGTTAACTGTTTTCCATGTGGTTACTCTGCTTATTTCATGTTATTAATTTGGTTTCCTTTAAGATTTTAATTAATATTTATTTATCCTTTGTTTTAATTTAATTTTTCACTTTTTTCTCATTCTTTATGGTTTTTTTGCTGCATTGATCGGGGCGTGAGATGATATAAATTGCTATGATTAGCAATATCGTTTTACGAAATCATTGCAGCTTTCTCTGCTTTATGAAGTATGCGCCCCTTGATAAGTATACTTCTAATTTTAAGCATTTATATCCAATTGATTATGTGGTTTATTATCTTTTTTCTCTTTCACAAATTTAATCATCCTTTTTATTATCCTTCAGGTCGGCGTAAGTATTTTTAGTTAATATGATAACTCATTGGTTCCTTATCTATATCGCAACTTTTTGTGTCATTCTTTCCTCTATGTTAAATTCAGTTCTATATTTTAGTGCGCTGTTATTGTTTTAGTTCTATTAATTGCTAAATTTTAAGATTAAATTTTATTACGTTATCTATTATTTATATATATATATATATATATATAATGAATAAAGAGAGAGAGAGCGAGAGCGAGAAATATATTTATGCTGCAATCAAATTTAAGAATCAATATATATATACAAATATGCAGTTATCTTATTCCAATTTGTTTTAATTCATTTTGATTTGAATTTATTTCATTTTGGTTTGATTTGGTTGGTCTTTGTTTTTATCGTATTAATTGTTTGAATATATATTTAATAATCTTAAATTATTATATCAGATCTTAAGATATAAAATCATCTAAATTCGATCTGTACGTACTGATAATATTTAATAAGCTTTGTATTTCTACGGTACGTTCTGATTATCTATACATTCATCTATCTATATATGTATACATATATAGGATACTAGTGGATCTGCAGATCAGGAGCCTCAACGTCTTATTTGCATCAGACATTATTCAATAGGTCATTTTTATTTATTCCTTATTATATAATAGTATATATTGATTCGATCGACTTATTACCATAATCAGATACATTCGTGAGGGGGGCGGCAGCCCCCCTCACGAATGTATCTGATTACCCCCTGCTATATCTCTCTTTCTATACCTATTTGTATATCATATAAAGTGTTACGGAATATATAAATAATTGCATTTGTTTTTGCATAAATTCTTTCAAAGAGGCTTAAAAAGTCGATAAAATGCTAATTTTGTGTATTTCTAGTCGTTTTAGCGTTAAAATAGCCTAATTTTCCCTTAAAAACGCATTAAAAAGCTCCAATAAGGAAAGAAATGGATTTTGCGCCAAATTTGGCGACTGTTTCCTTCCTTGGCGATTTTTTTGGCGAGCTTGGCGAGAAAATCCTTATTAGGGATATACAAAGTATGAAAGCTCTAATCACATTGGCTGATGAAACACGAGAATTTTCCAGAACAGTCTGTGTCCGATAGAATAGTATAAAAGGAGCATTTTTTAAAACATTGTATACACCAGTAAAAACTATTCAGCTTATTTTGCGTTAAAAATTAATAATTGTTCCAAATGCAACATCGTTTGGATGACTACGTGACTTTGTAAGAACACTTTTGTAAGATCCTGTACATTAATTTGAAAGCATAAGAGCACATATTTTCTTCAAACAACATAAGTTTAAGTATCTTACTCACGTACGCTAATTTCATTTTCTTCATTGCAAAGTAATGATATTAAAATGCGTTTAAACGAAATTCACCCCATACGCCGTAATGTTAAGAATTTTGGCGTGTCCCTGTACACAATTTATAAAAAATATAGCAAAAAAAATTATACAGCTGCTTATATGCAAAGCTGGAACGTGTGCGCCAATTTGCAAGTCAATCGAAGGATTTTTGCGGCCGCTATTGCGGTACATACAAATTCTTCCCATATGCCGTAAAGATAAGAAAAACTTTGGCGTGTCCCTGTACACGAACGACAAATGGAATACACACATAACACTATACAGCTAATTCCGTTGGGCTCATGAATATGTGTACCAAATTGCAAGTCCATAGCCTTATTTTGGGGGCCGCTATCGCGGTACATACAATATCTTCCCATAGGCCGTAATGATAAAAAAACTTTGGCGTGTCCCTGTACACGAACTACAAATGGAATGCACACCCAAAACTATACAGCCAATTTCGTGGGGATCATGAACATGCGTGCAAAATTTCAAGTCAATAATGTGATTTTTGCGGCCGCTATCGCACGACAGACAGACAGACGGACAGACGGAACCCAAAATCCTTTTGAGTCTCAATAGAGGGCCTCTATTCACGTTTCGGCAAAAATTGGAAGTCAATAGCTTGATTTTTGCTGTGGCTATTGCTGTACATACAGATTCTTCCCATAGGCCGTAATGATAGAATATCTTTGGCGTGTCCCTGTACACGAACTATAAATGGAATACACACCTAAAACTATACAGCTGATTCCGTTGGGCTCATGAACATGTGTACCAGATTGCAAGTCAATAGCGGGATGTTTGTGGACGCTATGGCGGTACATACAAATTCCTCCCATAGGCCGTAATGATAAGAAAAACTTTGGCGTGTCCCTGTGCACGAATTACAAATGGAATACACACCCAAAACTATACAGCTGATTTCGTGGGGCACATGAACATGTGTACCAAATTGCAAGTCAATAGCGTGATTTTTGTGGCCGCTATCGCGATACATACAAATTTCTCCCATAGGCCGTAATGATAAAAAAAAACTTTGGCTTGTCCCTGTATACGAACTACAAATGGAATACATACCAAAAACTATACAGCTAATTTCGTAGGGCTCATGAACATGTGTACCAAATTTCAAGTCAATAGCGCTATTTTTGCGGCCGCTATCGCGCGACAGACAGAAAGACCCACAGACACAGCCCAAAACCGTTTTGAGTCTCAACAGAGGGCCTCCACTGACGTTTCGGCAATAAAATTAAAACTAGTGGATCTGCATATCAGGAGCCTCAACGTCCTATTTGCATCAGGGAATAGAGACAGTGTCCGGAGATGAGAGAAATCGTGTAGAGCCGCACCAGATTGTAAAAACGTGAGAAAAAGGGCGGCTTTGGCCTTTCTCACGGTTTTGTGAGGTCTAACTGCAATAGAAACAGTGTCCGGAGATGAGAGAAGTCGTGTAGAGCCGCACCAGATTGTAAAAACGTGAGAAAAATGGCGGCTTTGGCCGTTTAGTGAGGTCTAACTGCAACGTTTCCGGCTGCAATCTGTAAGAGACTGTGTCCGGAGATGAGAGAAGTCGTGTAGAGCCGCACCAGATTGTAAAAACGTGAGAAAAATGGCGGCTTTGGCCTTTCTCACTGTTTAGTGAGGTCTAACTGCAACGTTTCCGGCTACAATCTGTAAGAGACAGTGTCCGGAGATGAGAGAAGTCGTGTAGAGCCGCAACAGATTGTAAAAACATGATAAAAACGGCGGCTTTGGCCTTTCTCACGGTTCTGTGAAGTCAAATTGCAACGATTCCGATTGCAATCTTTAAAAGACAGTGTCCGAAGATGAGAGAAGTCGTGTAGAGCCGCACCAGATTGTAAAAACGTGAGAAAAATGGTGTCTTTGGCCTTTCTTACGGTTTTGTGAAGTCTAACTGGAATAGAGACAGTATCTGGAGATGAGAAAAGTCGTGTAGAGCCGCACCAGATTGTAAAAACGTGAGAAAAATGGCGGCTTTGGCCTTTCTCACTGTTTAGTAAGGTCTAACTGCAACGTTTCCGGCTGCAATCTGTAAGAGACAGTGTCCGGAGATGAGAGAAGCCGTGTAGAGCCGCACCAGATTGTGAAAACGTGAGAAAAATGGCGGCTTTGGCCTTTCTCACTGTTTAGTGAGGTCTAACTGCAACGTTTCCAGCTGCAATCTGTAAGAGACAGTGTCCGGAGATGAGAGAAGTCGTGTAGAGCCGCACCAGGTTGTAAAAACGTGAGAAAAACGGCGGCTTTGGCCTTTCTCACGGTTCTGTGAAGTCAAATTGCAACGATTCCGATTGCAATCTTTAAAAGACAGTGTCCGAAGATGAGAGAAGTCGTGTAGAGCCGCACCAGATTGTAAAAACGTGAGAAAAATGGCGGCTTTGGCCTTTCTTACGGTTTTGTGAAGTCTAACTGGAATAGAGACAGTATCTGGAGATGAGAAAAGTCGTGTAGAGCCGCACCAGATTGTAAAAACGTGAGAAAAATGGCGGCTTTGGCCTTTCTCACTGTTTAGAGAGGTCTAACTGCAACGTTTCCGGCTGCAATCTGTAAGAGACAGTGTCCGGAGATGAGAGAAGCCGTGTAGAGCCGCACCAGATTGTGAAAACGTGAGAAAAATGGCGGCTTTGGCCTTTCACACTGTTTAGTGAGGTCTAACTGCAACGTTTCCGGCTGCAATCTGTAAGAGACAGTGTCCGGAGATGAGAGAAGTCGTGTAGAGCCGCACCAGATTGTAAAAACGTGAGAAAATGGCGGCTTTGGTGTTTCTCCCTGTTTTGTGAGGTCTAACTGCAACGTTTCCGGTTGCAATCTTTAAGAGACAGTGTCCGGAGATGAGAGAAGTCGTGTAGAGCCGCACCAGATTGTAAAAACATGAGAAAAATGGCGGCTTTGGCCTTTCTCTCGGTTTTGTGATTTGTGAGGTCTAACTGCAATAGAGACAGTGCCCGGAGATGAGAGAAGTCGTGTAGAGCCGCACCAGATTTTAAAACAATATACAGTATATGATTATTAACATTTCTCATTAGCAAGTTAATTGTATGATACATTATTTGTATCACACAAGGATGGAAAGCGTGAGCTGACGATGACGTGAGTTCAAAGATTTTTGTTCACCCAAAATTATCACTTCAAATGGAAAGCGTCTGCTGACGATGACGCGAGTTCAAAGATTTTTGTTCACCCAAAAGTGCTCAACGTGCCTAAAGAAGTTTTCACTTCAAAAACTTTGGCGTGTCCCTGTACGCGAACTACAAATGGAATGCACACCCAAAACTATACAGCTAATTTCGTAGGGCTCATGAACATGTGTACCAAATTTCAAGTCAATAGCGCTATTTTTGCGGCCGCTATCGCGCGACAGACAGAAAGACCCACAGACACAGCCCAAAACCGTTTTGAGTCTCAACAGAGGGCCTCCACTGACGTTTCGGCAATAAAATTAAAACTAGTGGATCTGCATATCAGGAGCCTCAACGTCCTATTTGCATCAGGGAATAGAGACAGTGTCCGGAGATGAGAGAAATCGTGTAGAGCCGCACCAGATTGTAAAAACGTGAGAAAAAGGGCGGCTTTGGCCTTTCTCACGGTTTTGTGAGGTCTAACTGCAATAGAAACAGTGTCCGGAGATGAGAGAAGTCGTGTAGAGCCGCACCAGATTGTAAAAACGTGAGAAAAATGGCGGCTTTGGCCGTTTAGTGAGGTCTAACTGCAACGTTTCCGGCTGCAATCTGTAAGAGACTGTGTCCGGAGATGAGAGAAGTCGTGTAGAGCCGCACCAGATTGTAAAAACGTGAGAAAAATGGCGGCTTTGGCCTTTCTCACTGTTTAGTGAGGTCTAACTGCAACGTTTCCGGCTACAATCTGTAAGAGACAGTGTCCGGAGATGAGAGAAGTCGTGTAGAGCCGCAACAGATTGTAAAAACATGATAAAAACGGCGGCTTTGGCCTTTCTCACGGTTCTGTGAAGTCAAATTGCAACGATTCCGATTGCAATCTTTAAAAGACAGTGTCCGAAGATGAGAGAAGTCGTGTAGAGCCGCACCAGATTGTAAAAACGTGAGAAAAATGGTGTCTTTGGCCTTTCTTACGGTTTTGTGAAGTCTAACTGGAATAGAGACAGTATCTGGAGATGAGAAAAGTCGTGTAGAGCCGCACCAGATTGTAAAAACGTGAGAAAAATGGCGGCTTTGGCCTTTCTCACTGTTTAGTAAGGTCTAACTGCAACGTTTCCGGCTGCAATCTGTAAGAGACAGTGTCCGGAGATGAGAGAAGCCGTGTAGAGCCGCACCAGATTGTGAAAACGTGAGAAAAATGGCGGCTTTGGCCTTTCTCACTGTTTAGTGAGGTCTAACTGCAACGTTTCCAGCTGCAATCTGTAAGAGACAGTGTCCGGAGATGAGAGAAGTCGTGTAGAGCCGCACCAGGTTGTAAAAACGTGAGAAAAACGGCGGCTTTGGCCTTTCTCACGGTTCTGTGAAGTCAAATTGCAACGATTCCGATTGCAATCTTTAAAAGACAGTGTCCGAAGATGAGAGAAGTCGTGTAGAGCCGCACCAGATTGTAAAAACGTGAGAAAAATGGCGGCTTTGGCCTTTCTTACGGTTTTGTGAAGTCTAACTGGAATAGAGACAGTATCTGGAGATGAGAAAAGTCGTGTAGAGCCGCACCAGATTGTAAAAACGTGAGAAAAATGGCGGCTTTGGCCTTTCTCACTGTTTAGTGAGGTCTAACTGCAACGTTTCCGGCTGCAATCTGTAAGAGACAGTGTCCGGAGATGAGAGAAGCCGTGTAGAGCCGCACCAGATTGTGAAAACGTGAGAAAAATGGCGGCTTTGGCCTTTCACACTGTTTAGTGAGGTCTAACTGCAACGTTTCCGGCTGCAATCTGTAAGAGACAGTGTCCGGAGATGAGAGAAGTCGTGTAGAGCCGCACCAGATTGTAAAAACGTGAGAAAATGGCGGCTTTGGTGTTTCTCCCTGTTTTGTGAGGTCTAACTGCAACGTTTCCGGTTGCAATCTTTAAGAGACAGTGTCCGGAGATGAGAGAAGTCGTGTAGAGCCGCACCAGATTGTAAAAACATGAGAAAAATGGCGGCTTTGGCCTTTCTCTCGGTTTTGTGATTTGTGAGGTCTAACTGCAATAGAGACAGTGCCCGGAGATGAGAGAAGTCGTGTAGAGCCGCACCAGATTTTAAAACAATATACAGTATATGATTATTAACATTTCTCATTAGCAAGTTAATTGTATGATACATTATTTGTATCACACAAGGATGGAAAGCGTGAGCTGACGATGACGTGAGTTCAAAGATTTTTGTTCACCCAAAATTATCACTTCAAATGGAAAGCGTCTGCTGACGATGACGCGAGTTCAAAGATTTTTGTTCACCCAAAAGTGCTCAACGTGCCTAAAGAAGTTTTCACTTCAAAAACTTTGGCGTGTCCCTGTACGCGAACTACAAATGGAATGCACACCCAAAACTATACAGCTAATTTCGTGGGGATCATGAACATGTGTACAAAATTTCAAGTCAATAGCGTGATTTTTGCGGCCGCTATCTCACGACAGACAGACAGACAGAGCCCAAAATCCTTTTGAGTCTCAACAGAGGGCCTCCACTGACGTTTCGGCGAAAATTGGAAGTCAATAGCTTGATTTTTGCGGTGGCTATCGCGGTAAATACAGATTCTTCCCATAGGCCGTAATGATTGAAAATCTTTGGCGTGTCCCTGTACACGAACTACAAATGGAATACACACCTAAAACTATACAGCTGATTCGGTTGGGCTCATGAACATGTGTACCAAATTGCAAGTCAAAAGCGTGATTATTGTAGCCGCTATCGCGGTACATACAAATTCCTCCCAAAGGCCGTCATGATAAGAAAAAGTTTGGCGTGTCCCTGTACACGAATTACAAATGGAATACACACCCAAAACTGTACAGCTGATTTCGTGGGGCACATGAACACGTGTATCAAATTGCAAGTCAATAGCGTGATTTTTGTGGCCGCTATCGCGATACATACAAATTCCTCCCATAGACCGTAATGATAAGAAAAAATTTGGCGTGTTCCTGTATACGAACTACAAATGGAATACATACCAAAAACTATACAGCTGATTTTGTGAAACTCATGAACATGTGTATTAAATTTCAAGTCAATAGCGCTATTTATGCGGCCGCTATCGCGATACATACAAATTCCTCCCATAGGCCGTAATGATAAGAAAAACTTTAGCGTGTCCCTGTATACGAACTACAAATGGAATACACACCAAAAACTATACAGCTGATTTCGTGAGGCTCATGAACATGTGTACCAAATTTCAAGTCAATAGCTCTATTTTTGCGGCCGCTATCGCGCGACAGACAGACAGACAGACAGACAGATAGATAGACAGACAGACACTCAGACACAGCCCAAAACCGTTTTGAGTCTCAACAGAGGGCCTCCACTGACGTTTCGGCAATAAAAGTTAAAAATTAGAAAAAACAATAGGAGAATTACAAACCAATGCGCAAAATTGCTGCAAACGGAAATGCATAACTTAAATATAGGAATAAATTAACAAATGAATGAAATAAAATAACCCCCCCCCCCAAAAAAAAAAAAAAAAAAAAAAAAAAAAACAGAGGTCTTCACGGGGGTGGCCCCTCCGTGTAGGAATGAAAGATAAGTTTGTGAAAGGATAGTAGCGATTAGCTAATAAATATCCTTAACCCTCAACTTCTCACCAAACAGAGAACCACCATTAACTGAATAGAAATCTAACATATATAATGTAAAAGTTCTAAAAAAGGCATAAAAGTACATCTTAGAAATATCATTTACACTCTTTTTGAAGAATTTAAAGCTCAATTTAATCTTCCTCACAATTTTAAAGCAGAAAAATTTAAAACACTTCTTAACTTTGTTATCCATAATAATTATATCTTCCACAACATCGATATCTATTTGCAACAATTAGGCATCCCAGAAGGAGGTTGTAGCTCCAGTATTTTGACAGACCTTATTATTATGAAAAGCAAATTTGCAATGATGATGTTCGATTTTATCGTTACATCGATGATATTATTGTATTTTATCTCAACAAACACTCACAAAATGACATTTCCTTCAATTATCCACCCAATTTAAAGCTAACTCAAAATACTCTAAATAATCAATCAATTAACAAGAATAAAAACAAGAATAAAAAACAAGAATAAAAGCAAGAATATTAATAAACTGATCACAGCCACTGCTAAAATGGGTTTTCCTAAAAACTTTGTATTTTCTATTTTATATCCTTAACCATGTCTCTGTCAGAACAAAAAAAAAAAAAAAAAAAAAAAAAAAAAAGCTGTGTACACTTTTGTGTATATCAACAATAAAAAGTATAAATATTAAAAGACAATAAAAAAGGTGGCGGTTGGGTGGGCAGATGTTTGATTACGGAGGTGGGTGAGGTTGTAAGGCTGGATGGTTGGATGGGTTTGTGAAATTAAATAAAAAAAAAAAAAAACAGAAGGCTTGTTGCATTTACTTTGTATTACTATGCAAACTTTCTTTTTCCAATAAATTTTCAGTTTCTCCCTTTTTGAGTTGTCAACTATATTTGAAATTCTAATTATACTATTAAACACAATGTAATCAATCGGTGAATTTCATTGTTGCTTCTTGGTTTCATTGTTATTCATCTGCTTTGAAATTTTGCTTTTTTAAATCCATTTAGTTCCTGTCCTGGTCGTGGCAGGCTGGGTGAGTGTTGCCGGCGTGAAACTAGTTTAACCCCACAGGCAAGTCATAAGTCTTGCCGCCTGCCTACTTCCTTCCTATCTGGTGTTTCTTGGGTTATTTTTTCATTAATTTTGACAAGATTGTGGTTTTATGTTCAGATTTGTTGTGTTACTTTATTGATTCGTTCATTTTGCAGGCTGTTAATTAATAGATCTGGTTTCTTTACATTAGTGTATTTCATCCACTAATAATTTTTTTAAATCTTATTGGTCATTGGTGTTTCAGTGATCTTGTATCTGTTGCTTGGCTTCTACTATGTTTAATAGATCATCTTTATTATATATATATATATATATATATATATATATATATATATATATATATAATACAATAATATAAAGAATTACAAAATGTATACAAGAAAGCAAATAAAATATACTAAATAAACCCCCTACCGGATAAACAAACCCTTTTTAGCTACTCGTCGGTACTTAAATATCGTCCTTAAATGAGGAAATAGAACTAACCAAAAGAGGAAAAAACTGGAAATACTCGGTTAAAAGTTGGGACGGGTAACAGTTAATTTGCAGGGTATTTCTTAGATCTTCAAGGTCTATTTATAAATCATTATCGCATATAGTGCGAATTCTTAATATACATGTATATATATATATATATATATATATATATATATATTTATATATATATTAACACAATTTATATTTTTAATTTTGCTTCAGTACGCAAAAATTACGCTAAACCATAAGTGTATTAATCCGCTGCATCTTATGATGAATGCTTTCTAAATGAATGAATTTTAATAAGAAGAAACCCATAATTGCTAATTAATACTTTTAAAAATTTTATTATACTATTCAAAATCGTTTTTAAGACTATTAATTAATAATATGTTTTATATTTTTAAAATTGCAAATAATTTAATCTAAATTACATTTTGTGCTTTCGGATTATTTTATTTTTTTAATGCCAAATAAAAAGCAAACAAACAATTCATTTATTACTGTTAAATAATATTTCTATTTTGGCAACACATAAGAATTGGCTAAACTGAAAATATTTGCAAATCTTGTATCGAAAATATGAGAGTGCATTAGTATGAGAGTGCATTATTTCTAGTTGTTTAGAAACACATTTAAAAATGAATGGCATTAAAAAGAAAAAAGTAAGTAAAAATGCTACTTTTTTTAGTACTATGTTTAACTATTACTAAAAAAATGCATTACAAAAATATTCTTCGATTAGAAAAATATTGCTCTATCTTTATAATGTATAAATTTTGAAAATAACAAAACTTGACAGTTTCAAAAAAATAAAATTTTACATCCTGGACTTTTAAACATAAATGTGGCGTGTTTTTGTAATTTCTTCTACACATCGTTAAATACAAAAAACATGCACTCAAGCGTTGTAAAAAACTTTGTGCCCGGACTTGGAAATATTTCCTTCGAGTGAATTTTATTGTCTCTTTTTGTCAATGTATTTTGTGTTTACACAATATAAGAAGGAAGGATTTCATTAGTTTCATAAAACAATACATCCCCTCCTCCCCCCCCTCAAAAAAAAAAAAAAAAAAAAAATGTAAGAAAGAAAGAAATAATAAAATATAAAATAAAATAAATAAATAAAGATAATTAATTAAAATAAATTAAATAAATAAATAAATAAATACTGGTAATTTAGAGAGAGTAAAAAATAGTTTCAATTTAATTAAGTAAAGATGGGATTTGATCATCTTTTTTTATCAAATCCATGTACGCTGTAAAAATATATAAATATTTGATGGAATATGATTTAACCACATTTATTTAAGATCTGGGATTTTTATATTTAACAATGGTTTGAAATTTATAGCAATTGACACCTAAAATATATTTAATATAATTGTTTATAAGAACTATAATACTTTGATGTCTGCATATTTTCCTATTTTTATTAGTAATGCCCACCATTTTGTGTTTAGTTAAAACGTTACAATATTTCAGAAAATAGATTATTCGTATTAGTTTTTAAATCCTTTAATTTTTATCTTCAGCAATCGGTGTAGTATTTGCCACTGCAGAATATATACACCGACAGCACGGATAAATACTTAAACAGGGATAAGTTTTTATTTATTTATTATTAATTTAAAGTATTGTTTTAGAACAATAGCTAAGGAAGGGGCTATTCTTTTTAACGTAATGAGTTAACACACGATCGTTCAATATATTTTTTAAAATGCAGTTGCGTTCGCTCAAACAGATTGATTACATTTTCTTATAGTTATCTAAGATTCTTTGTAGACGAATTTTATGGCTATATGTTTTTTCTTTTTTTTCTTTTTAATTTTTTAAGGACAAATGTTTAAGTTTTTGTTTTAAATGTATTTTATGTATGTACATGCATTCTATATTAAAGTTTAATTAATTAATACATAGGTTTATATTTTTATTCAATAAGCTATAATTTTCATATTTTTCTAGAAATGCATCAATGGGACTTTTATAAGAATTTCATTCCTGATTTAAAATGTTCTTAAAAATATAGTCTTATAAAGCCTTACATAAAATAAATAGCCTTGTGAAATCTTCATAAATCCCAGAAACGTATCTGCATTCCTATATATATTCCGATATATTTCTATTGAAACAAGATAATTAAGTATTTTTACTGTGATACATGAAAATGAAATGTTTTCATTTCCATCAGATATCATTTTTATTATCTAAACTTTTGTAGAAATCAGAAATGTGCGATTGTTGCAAATAATTGTTAAAAACTTGTAAATAGGATTTTATTTTATGTTATTTTATGCAATTTCATTTAAAGAAGCTTAGGGTATAAAATGTTATTTCTTCTCATTTCCCCTTTCATATGGCACTATAATAGTCCGTTTACTTTAAAAACTCATTAAAAAGCATCATCAGGAAGAAATGGCGACGGATATAGCGTATTTATCACCTGTCGGCGGTTTTTTCGACGATTTCGCGAAAAAAAAAAAAAAAAAAAAAAAAAAATCATTATCGATCTGTCGATCATCCAAGCTCTAAATCGAATATTTCGCGAAATACCAGGAACATTCTCGAAACATGCAGGAGGGTATAAATAGATCGCATTACAGCCATAGATTTTCAGTTGAAGCCAAATCATTGCAGGTGTTACGAGCTCTGCACTTATCCGAGCCTCTGTTGTTGATTACAGCTCGTGCTGTATATGTTATGCTTATGGTACAATTTATGCTCTAGTATTTATGTTGTCAGCTATTATATAAGCTATATTTTGTAAAACTTGTAAGTCTGGTGAGACTGAAATTGATACTTGGTTTACAGACCTGTAATCTTTTAAAATAATCTATAAATAAAACTTCAAACCTCTACAAGATTTCTGCAACGAACCCTGAGTACGCAACAAGATTAAAAAATTTCTTGCATTATAATGAATGTTGAAAAAAAAAATTACAAATATTATATAAAAAGTAAATTCTCAATTTAGAAAATTGTATCCGAAAATAATACTTTCTGTATGAAGTAAATTCATATCTTTCGTTTTATGTTACATTCAAATTAGGACGGAAACAAAAATATATTATAGAAACTTTTTTTTTTTTTTTTTTTTTTTTTTTTTTAATGCTTAAAGTGAAAAAAAAAATCTTAGTAAATATTGTCTGTTTTACATCAATAAAACTGAGAACAAAAAATCTTCTTTGCTAAATGTTCGACAAGGAAAAAATAATATATGTACCGCCTTCATCTAAAATGAATAAGTAGTCATTTACTGATTTCTTCTAGAAATGTAGAATTCCGAGTTATGTGTATGAGGTAAAGAAATAAATTGAATAGACGAAATAATCGAAAAATTCTCATCTATACTGTTCTAGACAGATAAACAGTATTATAAATCTTTTACATTGCCTTAAATTCTCGTTTGCGTTTCTAGAATTGGGTTAAAACCAAAACTCACCTCTTGTGTTTTTATTATTTGCAAAGATTTTTAAATAACTTTGCCCCTGTTAATGTAGGAAAATGCTCTATATTTCAATTAAAGGTTTCTAGAACTCAGTAACCAGCAGAACTAGAATTTATAAGGATGACTTGGAACTATTTTTATTAGAACTGAAATTTATTTTCTAGATGTGAATCACATAATTCTTTTTCAGTGTACGTTTTTCAACAATACGCCCCCTTTGGCATTTAATAGAATAAACCTCTAATTTTTTTTTTTTTTTTTTTTATATAATAAGTATACATATTATGTATACATATTTAGAAATTTTTTTGCGATATAAAAACTGACAAACAATATATAAATAAAATTAGGAATATCTCAGATAGTACTATAAAGATTAATCTTAACTTCATAAATATAAATGGCAACTTTTGCTAGGATAAAAAAAGAAAGATGTGATTATGAAGAATGCTATTTTATTTAAATTCTTAATCTTAATTTTAATTTCATTTTCATTTTTGAGATGATATATATATATATATATTTAACTTAAACAATTTTCTGATTTTAAATATTTCTTTTTAAGATTTTAGAAGTACATAAAATGTTAAAATTGCAATTATAAACAGACAAAAAATATTTCATTTTTTTTTTTTTTTTTTTTTTTTTCGGAAATAATATCTAAAGTAAAATAAAGTAAAAGGATTTTTTTTCCCCTGACGATAGAGGAAAGAAAAACATTACCTTTTCTGAAGCTGTTACATTTATCCGTTTCTTATATAATTTTTAGAAAAAGAATTTTTTTTTTTTTAGAAATTAAGGGCTTGTTAGGGTGAATGTCCCTGCAACCGATTTCAAAATTTGAAGTTGTTACAAAAAAAAAAAAAAAAAAAAAAAGAAGCTTTATTAAGTCGTTTAATTTTTTATTTACTTCGTATTTATTCTTATTTATTTATATTTATTTATTTTATTTTATTTTTATTTATTTATATATTTATTTATATTTGTTTATTTATTTTACAACTACCTTATGGTAAGAAAATAAAATGAACCGTATTATTTAATGGAATTGCTTATTATCAAATAATACCAAGATCCAAATTCTTAATTCTACTACTATTATTATTATTAACGTGCATCACTGTACATCCATTAAATTGATTTACAAATATATATATATATATATATTTATATATTTATTAAATTATATTTATATTTTACTTTTTCAATATCTACCAATACGTATTCAGACACTTTCGAATATAGTCATTATAATAATACCTAGAAAAGTTCATTAGAAATCATCTTGAAATTTTGGTAGGGTAAGGAACATTATATCTCATATATTTCAAAAAAAGTTGTGTCCTGAAGTGTAAAAAAAGTCTAGTAAAAAATGAAAATCAAAACGTTTTGGATCATCCTCTCAAAAGTGATGCTTTAAATGCATTTTGGTTGTAGCATGTAATTATGAAAAATTTTCTCATTATGAGTATAAATTTTTATGAATCTGTCACATATATTCATGGATTTTTAACGGTCTCTTTAAAAAATAGTGGAAAAAAACTCCACTTTTTTAATTATAACACGCAGGGTATTAGATCCATTGAAAAGCTCTTTTTAGGAAAGTTGGTATGCTACATTAGACATAGCATATTGCAATAAGAGTGCAAAAATATTGTATATCATGCGAAATATTAACATTTTTACTAAATAATTTTAAACTACGAATGCGTTAGCTCTTAAAAATTTCCGTTTGCATAATTTAGTAGCCAAAGATATTAAGTAACTTACATGAAAACTCCAAACAAATATCGTGTAAATTCAAAAATTTACGAGAAATAGAATGAAGAAGAATTTCAGTTCTCTCAAAATATAAAATCTTTTTGTAAAAAAATAGAACCGACTCCAAAAAGGAACTATTATTGAAACAACTAAAAATGAAAGAAAATTGGCAGAAAATGGAACTGTAAATTGCGCCTAAAAGTATAAAATAATTTCCTTCGCCAAACAACCTATAACACTAGAATTGATCATAACTTTTGAAGTCGGCGCAAAATTAAATAAAATTTAATTAGTTTTTAAAGGTTTGTCTTTAGATCGGTAGCAACAAATGCTGTTGTCTCGAATGATCCATTTTCATGTTTCCTTTATTATTTTATCACTGTATACAATTTGTCCAGTAGTAGCATCTACATAGAACAGTGAACATTCTTCGCAATGCGGTATTTATGTTTCTACGAAGTTAGAGATTCCTTTGCAAATTTGGTATAACTTTGATAACTATCAACCTTGATGGCTTTTGGATTTGGCAATCAAAACGTAAGGCAAAAATATACACGCAAGATGTATATTTTCATAATATATATTGTAAGATGTGTTGTTTCATATTCTAGATTACTCTCTTGATATACCTTATCAAAATAATCACGATATCCCAAACAAATTAAATATGTTTGCCAGATAATTTTGCGATTTTTCTTTCACCAAGGACGTCAGATACCAGCATTTTTGCCAACTTTTGCTGCTTACGAAATTATATTTGTTTTCTTGAATCAAAGTAGTTTTCGGCTGCGTTTTGCAGGTAACAATGTGAGATGTGTATTTTGAATAGGATTTGATTTTTGTATTGAATAAAGGTATCAATTTTTATTTAATTTTGCGCCGACTTCAAAAGTTATGATTAATTCTAGTGTTATAGGTTGTTTGGCGAAGGAAATTATTTTATACTTTTAGGCGCAATTTACAGTTCCATTTTCTGCCAATTTTCTTTCATTTTTAGTTGTTTCAATAATAGTTCCTTTTTGGAGTCGGTTCTATTTTTTTACAAAAAGATTTTATTTTTCTCTTTTCAGCGAAAACTTATTTATATAGCAGAGCATCAGAAGACGTTCGACGGCAGTTTCACAAATCACAACTTCCAAGAAAAGTGACATAACTCAAAAAATGGTTTATGTCACTGAAAAATACATGAAATGCACCCAATGTGAACAAAAAAGTTACATCTCCATCTAGAAAGTTATCCACTAGAGAGACAGTTGTGCCATTTTTATTCTAGTCAAGTTTTTTTTAAGTTGATTTTTCTCAAATGCTGCAATTTTAAGTTGTGTAACTTTTCTTGCCTTTATCGGATATGAGCAAAAAAATATCTATTGAACGAACATACGTTAAATTTAAAAGTCTTTAGAAATGTAAAGAACGGATACGCTGTATTCGTTGCCGAAATTTCTGTTAGACACATGTATTGAACTTTACAGTGAATACGTGTCACCCGCTGCGGTGGAAATTGCGTAGCGTAAAGTTCAGACAAAGAGCAAAATATGCATTGCAGACGGACAGAAGTTTCAACATCGATACTTACATACTGCTTTTACCAGTGCAGCTGCATGCGTTCAGCAGTTAGAGTGAGAACAGACTTTTGTGAGTATCCTGTAATTTGTTTATATCTTAATGAAATCATAATGAAACCTATTTCAGGAGAAAATCATTACGACAACAAAAAAAGTATTAAAATTAAATCATCTCTTACGAAGATATAAGCTAACAAATTTCAACAACAACAACGAGAAACATGGTTTGTATTGAGAACCTCTTCCTTTATGAAGTCGGTTTAAAACGTCTAATCGATGTGACCGCTTACAATAACCGTACTTTGAATTTTACATAGCATAAATGTCACCCGCTACGCTACAACATATGCAATGTCGTTCAAGTGTGCACAAAATAGGAAATTGTGAACAAACAAATGCACGTTTTAAGCGTTCTGCTTTTAGCATTAATGTCTAAACAATCTTTGCATAATCTTTGCGATGATACTCTGCAATTTTATAATTAACTCTTTTCCCCTGTCTTGAAACGTTTCCGAGATAGGATCGCTAACTCCACTCTTTTCCACCATGTGGCGCTTTAGGTGGTTGAATCGCGTAGCACATGTCCACTTTACTATACCTACATACCTCTTTTATGACTATAGCTGCAGCTGTTCAGCAGTTAAAAGAGTCGGGACTGACCTTTTTGAGCACCCTGTATTTTCTTTTGATCGTAAAGATTTTACAATTGGACCTATTTCAGACCAAGACCTTTACAATAAAACAAAAACTATCAAAATCGGATCATCCGTTCAGATGTTATGAGCTAACAAACAAAAACAAAAACAAAAAAACATACGCCCTGAATTAAAAACCTCCTCCTTTTTGAAGTCGGTTAATGAGAGAATCTCTTACGAAGTTACAAGCTTACAAACACCAACAACAACACATAGCTCGAATTAAGAACACCCTCCTTTCTGAAGTTGGTTGAAAACGACTTTGCGCTGATCGATATGACCGCTTACAGTAACAGTACATTGAACCACCGAGTATACGTGTCATCCACTACGCTGCAAAGTGTGCAACGTAGTTCAAGTGTGCACAGTGTAGGAAATTGCGAACAAACAACTGCACGTTTTAAGCGTTCTATTTTTAGCAATAATGTCTAAAAACTGTCTTTTCGTAGTAAATCGATGATTCTCTACAACTTCGTAATTAACTTTTCTCCCATCTTGAACCGTTTTTGAGACATGAGGGCTAATTCTGCTGTTTTTCACCAGATGGCGCTTTATTTTTTTTAGATAGTAAAGATGTTATAATGGGACCTACATCAGACCAAGATCTCTACAACAAAAATAAAAGTATCAAGTAACCGTATTTTGAACTATATAGCGTTTGCCTCACCAGCTACGCTACAACGTGAGCAGTGTAGCTCAAGTGTGTATATTGTAAGAAATTGCGAACAAAATAATGCTCGTTTTTAGCCTTGTATTTTTAGTATCAATGTCAAAACTATCTTTTCGTACTAAATCGATGATGCTCTGCAATTTTATAATTCACTTTTTCCCCCTGTCTTGAACCGTTTCCGAGGTAGGAATGTTAGCATGAATATCTAAACTATATTTTTGTACTAAATCGGTGATACTCTTCAGCTTTGTAATTCACTTTTTCTTTAGAACCGTTTTCGAGATAGGAACACTAACTCTGCTATTTTCCACCAGGTGGCGCTGCAAGCGGTTTAACCTTGTACTGCATGGCCACTTTGCTATACTTACATACCATTTTTATCACTATAGCTGCAGCCGTTTAGCAGTTAAAAGAGTTGGGACTGATTTTTTTGGGCACCCTGTATTTTCTTTAGATCGAAAAGATATTACAATGGGACCTATTGTAGACCAAGACCTTTTCAACTAAACAAAAAGTATCAAAATCGGAGCATTCGTTCAGAAGTTATGAGCTAACAAACATAAAAAAAAAAACATACGGTTTGAATTGAGAACCTTCCTTCTTTTTTGAAGTCGGTTAAAAATGTGTTTTATTCACATTTTTATTTTATTTCGATACTACATTTTTGGTAATACATAGATTTCGCTGTTTGTAAATAAATATGGATAACCCCCTAACTTTTTTTTTTTTTTTTTTTTAAGTGAAATTATGTTTATTCTATTTCTCATAGCTTATTTGAATTTACACGATATTTTTTTGGGGTTTTCATAAATGTTGCTCAATATTTTTGGCTATTAAATTGGGCAATTTTTTTAAAAGCTAGCGTGTGCATAGATGAAATTTATTTAGCAAACATGCTCATATTTCATAAGATATTTAACATTTTTGCATGCGGATTGTAGTATGCTGTGTCTAATGTAATGTGCCAAATTTCCTAAAAATGGCTTTGCATTGGATTTTATACTCTACGTGTTATAATATTTTTTTTTTTTTAGAAATTGTTGTAGTATCTTCATAAATATATGTGGTAGACTCATAAAAATTTATACAGATAATGAGGAAAACTTTTCATAATCACATGCTATAGTCAAAACGCATTTAAAGCATTACTTTTCACAGGGTGATTTAAAATATTTCGATTATTCTTTATTTTTTTACAAGTTCCCTTTTCATTTTCAGGACACAACTTTTGCTGAAAAATATGAAGGATAACATGTTCTTTACACTACTAAAATTTCAAGATGATTTCTAAAGGACGTTTCTAGATATTTGACAAAATGTCTGGAAACGAAAGTGTTCAAGTATTTATTGGTATACAGTAGTATTCTTGTAAATAATACCACAATTGTTTATTTCATTCAAATTGTTCTAAAATTTTGGGCATTATAATAAGTGTATTACTGTAACTATATGACTGTAAGTGAAATAACTTAGATTTATTCTATGTTCTTTAATGAAGATACACTTTTCAAATATGATTTGCATTTTTTTATGTAATAACAAAAAAAAATTACCATAGAAAATGAAGGAAATTACGTATACCATACTGTTATATATATATATTATGGTAAAAAGAAAAAAAAATGTTAAGATATAGAACACTGTTACAGTTTATCTTAAAAAAATAATAAAATAAAATAAAAAATATATATATACAGACACGACATTATTTCATTATTTAAAACATGAAAATCTGACATTGACAGATTTTAATTTAGTGCCAGAGGCCTACTGCTAAACTTGTTAATATCGACAAATACTTTTTTAGTTAATTCGTGACGATCTAAATTCCATGATAAAGTTTTCATTGAATCAAACCAATGTGTTTCAGCTGCAGATATTGTAACAAATAACGTTGGAAGTCCAAACTGTCTTATAGCCGCAAAACAACGTTTTTTTTCTTTTTCCCAATGAGGGGGATGTGTGCCTTGGGGGGGACTCATGTCAAAGGTGTGCCTTGGGGGGGAGACTCATGTCAAAGTTGTACCTTGGGGGGGGCTCATGTCAAAGTTGGGCCTTGGGGGGACTCATGTCAAAGTTGGGCCTGGGGGGGACTCATGTCAAAGTTGTACCTTGGGGGGGACCCATGTCAAAGTTGGGCCTGGGGGGGGACTCATGTCAAAGTTGGGCCTTGGGGGGATTTCATTCAATAAATCCCCATTCAATAAACCGACTGAAATAGGCCCTTAGCACTATTAAGAGTGTATTATAAAAATTCGACAACGCTGTACCGACTGAAATAGGGGTACCTTGGGGGCGACTCATGTCAAAGTTGGGCCTGGGTGGGGGGACTCATGTCAAAGTTGTACCTTGGGGGGACTTCATTCAATAAATCCCCATTCATTAAACCGACTGAAATAGGCCCTTAGCACTATTAAGAGTGTATTATAAAAATTCGACAACGCTGTACCAACTGAAATAGGGGTACCTTGGGGGGGACTCATGTCAAAGTTGTGCCTTGGGGGGACTTCATTCAATAAATCTCCATTCAATAAACCGACTGAAATAGGCCCTTAGCACTATTAAGAGTGTATTATCAAAATTCGACAACGCTGTACCGACTGAAATAGGGGTACCTTGGGGGGGACTCATGTCAAAGTTGTGCCTTGGGGGGACTTCATTCAATAAATCCCCATTCAATAAACCGACTGAAATAGGCCTCTAGCACTAATTAAGAGTGACCTATAAAAATTCGACAACTGTGCCGACTGAAATAGGCCTCTTGCACTAAAAAAAAAAAAAAAAGAAAGAAAGAAAGGAAACATAATGAAACATTTTTTATTATACAACTTCTCCAGGCAAATATAATTTACACAATCATATACAAATATAATTTTTATTTTAATAAAAGTTTATATTTTATTTTTTTCAGCGAAGTATTGAATCTGTAATTTAACCCTGTTCAAACGCTTAAGATTGAAAATAAATTTTATGGAAAAATATTTTACAAATAATTAGTAGACTGAAACCAATACATAAGTCACACATTTTGAAGAGCTGAGTTTGAAAAGTGTTTCCATTCAATACTGTTCAAGATTGTTAACAAAAAATTTTAATTGTGACTTAATGAAAGTTGCTTCTCACAGTTGCCAATGTGATCAGGTTGAAAGGAAGTGATAATAATAATGAACATTAGTAAGAAAATGTTTTAAATTGCAAGCATCTCCATATACAACTGACCCGGGTCTAAATAATAGAACACGAATCTTCATCCGACGTATAACGTATGCGAAATTCAAGTATAAATGCAGCACGCCATTTCCAACGTGCCTAATTCTTCCGTTTGATGAAGAGTAGGTCTCGTTTACATCAACTTGAAAGAATCGTTGCAAGTTTTATCGGTTTATGATGTACGCTTATTAAATTAAATTTATTTTTAGATAAAATATTCGCTCCTTCCTAATTTATAAAATAGCACTGGCATTAAATTGATCTATTTCCATCTTCATTTCATTCGCGAGTTTTTAAAATGACACGTATCTTCAGTTCTGATTCAAAAATATTTTACAGTGAAATTTCTTGTTGAGTACTTCATCAATCTTTAAAAAACATGTAGGGGAGACCGGGGCACAGTGGACCACTTTTACACTTTTAATTTTTTTTCACCAAAAATAAAAAAGCAAGGGTTTGAAAAAATTAGCAAACATTCTTTAAACATTTTTTGACCTGTCCTAATTTTTTTATGACACTACTTCTAATGCATTACGAATAAAAAAATAAATCGTGTGCACTCACAAAGTGGACCACTGTGCCCCATCACCGGGGCACAGTGGTCCACAACCCGGGGTACAGTGGACCAACCTCTATTGTTCATGTTCAATTAACCCGTTAGTAGTCGCTACTTGGTCGATTTGCCGCCCATCCTTCAGTGTTCCCAGATTTTTTTATTCAATAGCCACCAAAAATTTTTACAAACGGCATTTGATATATGTAAAACGCGAATAAAATCAAAGAAACGTCGATCATATCATTTCTTAAAATTATTGGTGACAGTTAAATAAAAAGTGCGCAATTTGCAGTAGGTGGTGCTGTCTACAGCAACTACTAACGGGTTAATATAAATTACTCCTTTCTTTCTTTTTTTTTTCTAAAATTAGTTTCTTATGCAGTTCTAGTCTAAATAACATAATTCGAACATTTTTATGAAATAAAATTACCAAACTTTAAAGGAAATCAAAATAAATAAGAAATCGAATTAGAGGAAAAATCCTATATCAGATTTTCTTTCTCTTTTCCCTGCCATCACTAGAAACAATAAGATATATTTTAAATTTGTTTATTAATGTTTTATATGTATAAAAATTATGAAATATATAATTAAACATTATATTACTATTCAAACATTTTTATTAATTATTTTAAGATATAAATACTTTACATTATAAAAAATACTTTACATTATTTTACATTATAAAAATACTTTACATTATAAAAAAAATTAATATTAAAATTATATATAGTCTATAAATATGCTAATAATTTTTATGAATTTAAAAACAACAATATCTTACCTTTTCTTAACAGCTATGCAATATTTGTAGTCAATAGTTCAGTCCTTATAAAATAAAAAAAAAACTTCAAGCTTGAAAAATTACTTTGAGCAGCTCAAAACATAAAAATTTTATAAAATGCCTACCTTAGCATTCACCATGTGGTTATTTGGATGTATACAAGTAGTACCATGCTGTCATCTATGAGTCTCAATATAAACTAAAAGATCTATGGTTCTATCATTAATTTTAAAGATATTGGCGAGCTCTTTTGAAAGATACACATCATGGAAATTTACTCCCCTAAATGGGGGGACTACCCCACAGGGGAGGGAGAAGCGAGGCTACTACATACACTTTTTTTTTCCCCCAGTTGACTATCTCTATTACGACTAATTTTTTTAAGTTTCATACTGATTATTAAAAAAGGATTCTCTTTAATCAAATTTATACAAAATTTTGTCCTATACTACCATCTTAAAAATTTAGAAAAAGCGGGTTGCAACGTTTTTACCGAATATTGATCGGCACTAATTTATGTCAATTTGTAAGAACATACCAATTTGTATTTAATTCTGTTCAGTAGTACCTGAGATACAGTCGCCACATCTACGAAACTTTAGAATTGAAACAAGTCTGGTGTACAGTTGAAGTTTCGAAATTTTGGTGAAAATGGGAAAAATGGAAGTGAGACATCGGAAGCCGGAAGTGGAACCGTAAGTCCGTATCAAAAACAGCGCTAACGATTTTCTTCAAGTTTGCTATATAAACACTCTATTAGATGTCCTTTCAAATGATATAGTTGATTAGTTCAGGAAAATTGATACGCATCCTGTATAAATAGCTAAATTTCAGGTCTCGCAAGTGCGATCCTTTAAAAACGGCTGTACGAATTTTTTTATAACTCGCCAGAGAGAGATACAATTCCAATCATAATTGTAAATTTAATATAAAAAAGAAATATATTTTGTAAACATTAATTTTTTACAATATTATTTTCGTAGTTGGCATTTTAAAATACGGCTTCATTTAAATATTTAATATAAAATTGACTTATAAAATTTCTAAGAAACGCGTCTAGGGTTTATTTAAAAGAAACCAAACAAAAGTACATTATATTACAATACTAAGAAAAATAAATAAATACAGATTTACACTGATAATTCTCTTATAAATACGACTTCATTAATATCGACCAAATTGTTCGGTCATACGGAAAAGTGGTGGAACATATGCAAAGATTGAGAAACGATGTGGTACAGCCTTTCTTTCTTTCTTTCTTTTCTTTTCTTTTCTTTTCTTTTTTTTTTTTTTTTTTTTTTTTTTCCTTGAAGGAGGGGGGGGGGGCGGGGTGTATAAAATATCTTAGAATTATATATTTTTAGGGATAGTCATACATTTTAAAGCATTTTAATGGCTATAAACGAGTAGTTTACAAAAAAATAATACGTAGATTTATGTAACATTTAAAATGGAACAATACGAAATCTAATGTAATTATTAAAACAAAATTGAATACTAAATTTCAGTAAAATTTATATTTAAAATTAGCAAACACATTAACCGATTTTAAGTCTTGATCATTTTTACATTTAAATTGAAATTTAGATTTTTATTGTATGTATATTTCAATGTACCGTTAGTATAATACAAAATTTATCTGAAAATAAATCACTTAAAATCGGGAAAAAAGATTCTTTTAAATCTAGCTGCGGACTTAAAAAATCCACTTCTGTTATCAGTAGCTTAACGGCAGTAAAACCTTTTTTAAATAGTTCAGCATTTAAGGTAATCGTAAATGCTTCGCAAGGCAAGGGAATTAAAGGGGAAAAATCAATAGACTTTTTCATATGGGGATTTATTTTTACCGTTTATTCCGAGAATTTCTATTTGTAAAAAAAAAAAAAAATTTCGCTGGGAAAATATATATTCAATTATTTATTTATTTATTTATTTATTTCATTTTTACGTTTTCTTACCCATAAGGTAAAGAAACTGTTGTTTTACGGTCAAATTCTCAAAATTGAATTTTTGTTTTATTTATACATTTTCAGGTTCCTTCAATCCAAAAATTATGTTTTTAGCATTTGGTGTGTGTGTATGTATGTGTGTCAGTCCGTTATCGGCATATCTCAAAAACAAATTATCGCAGAAAGTTCAAACTTGGTATTCTTAATGTGTATCATACTTCTAAATGTGTATCATCAAGCAAATAGTTCGTGTACAGGGACACCCAAGAGAATTCAAATACATTGCGTCTATGAGGGAAATTGTAGGTAAGTAGAGTTTAGCACCTATAGGTGCTAAATTCTACTATAGACTGCTCTAAACCAAATGAAACGAATACGTATTTTTTATATACTTAAAAACATGTTTCATGTAGAATATGTTAATAGAAATCATTCACTATTCGTTTACAGGGCTACACAAAAGAGTGCGACAATACTTGAAAAATCATGGAAGTGTATTTCAGGTTGATCCGTGTGTTATTGATATAGGATTATATTTATGTGCACTATGCGATGTGCACATAACGTTCAGAAGATATACAGGGCTGTCAATATTTAAGCCATAACATTATTTTTTATTTGTTAGTGGAAATGCTTTACTAAAATATACTATATCATATAAAATTTTACTATGTCCAGGAAAGCTGCTCAGGAAATGAAATTAATTCCTCATATCCATATGATAAATAATGTATTTTTTTAAGCTAAATATTCATCGATCGGTTTCTTGTATATTTGCACGTTTTGAGGCTTCTTGAATACCAAAGTCAAGTTTTATAGTTTGATGTTTACCTGTGACTGTTAGAGAAAATTGAAAACAAATAATTTCAGGCTATCCAAATGATGTATTTTGAAGTGAATACGTTTGTTACTAGAAAAGTTTGTTCAAGATTGATAAGTTTCAAGGATTGATGTGTGTGAAAGTTGTCTAAATAATTTTAAATGAACTTTTGAACTTAATAACAAATTTAATTTCTCTATAAATGTAGGTACACTCACATACAATTATTTGTCAAATAAAGCTGTTCCGAAACCTAAGTTGAATTGTTTTAACACAGGTTTACATAACAGTACTCATTTTCTTAACCATCAATCTCCAATCCGTACTTATAGTATTAAATGTCAGTGTAAGAAAAAGTCGTGAGAGTGACACATCGGATTATTTCTTTTCTTTTTTCTAAGATATAACACATAAGATTTTTAGAGATATTTAATAATTTTATTTATTTATTTATTTTTTAATTGAGAGGATGTGAGAGCAGAGAGGCCGAATAAGGTTTCAGTTAAGTGTTCTGTTTAAAAGAAAAGACCGTATTGGTTTCTGCAGTATGAGCGCATGAGGTGTGAAAAATTTGCTGGAGGAAAATTTTTAAGCAGTGCCACTGTTTCCTGTCTGAGAATATAAGAAAGACTTCCACACACTGCGTGTTTTGCATTGTTTTGTTATAGTTCGCTGCTTTACTTTTCTGACATGTTTTTAGTTGAGGACGTTCCAATTCTAGATTTTTCTATTTCTATCTTACTGCCGTCACTTTATTACGCATAAACCTTGTGACGACCGAATGGACGTCATGATCTCATTTAAGATTAACTTAATTAAATTATGAAGTAACGACAAAGTCAGATATATAAAAAAAATCCAAGAGCTTTTATTTAGAGCTTAATGAAAAGGTGGGCGTTGGGCTATAATCACACTCCAGTACCTTTATAAACTTAAAGGGGCAGCCTTCATAAATACTTTAACTACCAATAGATACTAATCGCCACTGCTTCGCTTAACTTCGTTAACTCTCCCGACTATACTCGTCTTTCGTAAATGGGAGGATTCCCTTAAACACTATACTACTCGACTGACTAACTTCTACTATAGCCGCTCACTACTAACTCCTTTTACGTCCTACTACTTCTAATTCATTATCACTAACTCTCTGCCTAATCTAAGCAGCTCGCTAAGCAGCCTCCTTCTCTACTTCCCTCTAAGCAGCTCGCAACTAACCTTTTTCTCTTCTCTACCTTTTCCTTTTATATAAATCACTTTCCAAAATATTAACATATTACAATTTCGTTGATCATAGGAACTAACTCCATTCTTCAACTGAATCCTAAACTCTTCACATTCACGTGTTATTCGTAAAGTGCGAACCTCGTTTGTAGCGTTACGCTAATATAACATTACGTCACAGTTCCTCCCTAAAAGACAAAAATTTCGCGTAAAAATCCACAACGGGTTTTTACCCGTGCAAATTTTAAAATATTGCTATACTATGCAAATAAAAATTAGTTGCAGTGACTTAGTGTTTAAAATTAAACTGCATAAGACTTTAGAAAAAAAAAAGAGGGGGAAAGCTTAAATTAAACTGCCCAACAATAACTACTTGCTTTGAAATCTAATAGTAAAAAAGAAAAAAAAAATAAGAGCGCCGGGCTGAAAAACCAACCACTTAGAAAAAAATAATGATAAGAATTTTAAGCTCTCTCTAAGGTGCTTTACGACGAAAAACCCTTTGCGCTCAAAATTAGTGAAATATAGTCCAACGTTTTACAAAAGGGTTTACAGGCACCTCTTTCCTTAAAAAAAATGGAAAGGAAAAACTTAATTTTAAACTTGCAACATAAAGAAAATAATTTTATTGAAAACTTGAAATGTTGGTAGCCATCTGAAGATTGCATCAAAAAAAATTCCAGTGTTCTATCAGATTGATCTTGAAAGAATCCACTGCTGGCATGTGTCCAATAACTATTTCTACTGCAGAACTCAAAGATAGCTGGCAAAGTTCCAGAAATACCTCCTTCTGCATTTCAAAGTAACAATCGAAGAAAACGGATTGGATTTTCAGATTAACGACTGGACACCAGAATCATAAGTATTACTAAAATGCAAAAACTTTTTTTACAGTATAATTCAAAATAGAAGGTACACTACAGCTTGTAAATAGATAAATGACATATTAATTTTATAGATAAGCAATATTCCCACCTAGCTATTTGCATACGGAAAAAAAACGAAATTGTTATTTTATTAAAGTTCGTTGTTAAGCACGAATTTACATGAAAAATAGCTAAAAAAAATTCTCTTTTTAACCCCATACTAATAATACATGCATAGAACTTTTAGTTGAATACAACAGTTTTAACAATAAAAAATATTCATTTTATACGACATTTAGAGAAACATAGATGGATAATATATAAGAATGTTCAAAAAGTTTTTTCAAAACTGCCGTTGATGGCTATGAATAAAAAAACATTAGAGTTCATACATATAGATCACGTAAACACTATAGAAGGGAAAACATATACAAATGTTGAAAAAGGTTTTTACCAAAAACTGCCGTTGATGGCTACAAATAGAAAACATTAGAGTACATACATATAGATCATGTAAAAAACTAGAGGGGGGATACAAAGGTGAGAAAAATCTTTTTATAGTATTAAGCACTACTGGTGATGGTTATAAGAAAAAAACATTAAAGTACATACATGCATATATTGTATAACAGAAAAAAATATGACATGTAAACAAAACATGAAGTTTCCGGAGGTGAAAGTTCATGCTTCAAGTTTAAATTTAGATTTTTGAAATTTTAGAATCTTAATCTATCATACCGAGTGGCAAAAAGACTGATAACTCTGCTTTTTAAATCCTCATAGGTTGGATTTGGGTCAAGTGAATGGCAGGCGATTAAAACATGCCACTGTCGTGGTTCACCCTTTAAAGGATCACCTTAACCAACCATATTTTTCGGCAATATCAATTTCATAAAAATCAAAAAAATATTCAAGCTTCTCAAAAAATTGAAGAACATTAGTAGTGCCATCAAAAATTACTGGCTCGGGGTAGGATTCGAACTGATTTGGGCGCCACTGTGACGACCTAGAGGTTGTCATGATCTCATTTAAGATTAACTTAATTAAATTATGAAGTAACGACAAAGTCAGATATATAAAATAAATCAAAGAGCTTTTATTTAGAGCTTAATGAAAAGGTGGACGTTGGACTATAATCACATTCCAGTACCTTTATTAACTTAAAGGGGCAGCCTTCATAAATACTTTAACTACCAATAGATACTAATCGACACTGCTTCGCTTAACTTCGTTAACTCTCCCGACTTTACTCGTCTTTCGTAAGTGGGAGGATTCCCTTAACTACTATACTACTCGACTGACTAACTTCTACTATAGCCGGTCACTACTTTAACCTCCTACTACTTCTAATTCATTATCACTAACTCTCTGCCTAATCTAAGCAGCTCGCTAAGCAGCCTCCTTCTCTACTTCCCTCTAAGCCGCTCGCAACTAACCTTTTTCTCTTCTCTACCTTCTCCTTTTATATAAATCACTTTCCAAAATATTAACATATTACAATTTCGTTCATCCTAGGAACTAACTCCATTCATCAACTGAATCCTAAACTCTTCACATCCACGTGTTATTCGTAAAGTGCGAACTTCGTTTGTAGCGTTACGCTAATATAACATTACCTCACAACCTTAGTAGAGAAGACCAGAAGTAGGGAGTAAAATGACTTCTCCCTTTTTTAAATCCAAAGATGGAAAACGGGTTTGTCTGCTGTTGTTGAGTTTATCATCAGTGTTAGTGTTGTCAAGTTTGATAATTTTTCTTAATATATTTTTGAAGGTTTTTAAATTTAAGATTTAGTACCTTTAATTTAGTACGTTATAATTTAGTACGTTTGGATTTACAACTGATTATTCTTAGACCATATTCTGCAAGGAATCCAATGTTACTCTTTTTGATATTTTCAGTGTAGAAAACCTCCACAGATGAGTCTTTATAACATCCATTTATATGTGAGTTAAAAAATCGATTTTTAATCAACGAAATATGGCTTTTTTTGAATCGTCAGAGGAGGATTCTTCAGCCATTCTCCTTTTTGAATGTATTGATGGCACTGTGGATGCAATTTCTGACAGTTGATTTAACAACAGTAAAGTTCCCGAAAGGTTCGTCGGGGAGACTGAACCGTATCATGAAAGAAAAAGAGAGAGATGAAAAGTAAAATCCGAGGGTCTACTCTCTGAAAAATGACTGAGAGAAGAAGACAAGTTTGAGCATAAATTTGCTGATATTTTAGTAAATAATAATAATAATAATAATAATAATAATAATAGTTATGATAATAATATTTTAAACTAGACGTTTTCAAGTGGTGAGGGATCAAGAGGAGAATGTGTTTTCCAGGGCAACATTCGAACACGTTCTGTATCAAACAAGGTCTGAAGAACGCATGTAACAGGCGATCCTGCGTTATCTTGCTGAGAACTAACATTACAGAGACCTCCAATATAAGGTGGTGCTACTTATTAACACATCAGAAATGCAACGGCCGCTATTCATTGTGCCAACAATTCAAAAAAGCAGTGACCGATACGTGTACAAATATCAGTACCCCGTACCATCACTCCAGATAGTGGGCCAGCCTGACATTGCAGAATGCAAGCTAGAAATATGCGTTCTCCACGATGTCGCCATTTATAGGCGACATCCGTGTTTTAAGTCTGCGACTATCGTATTTTAAACAGAACCGCGATTGACTCCGAAGTTGGACTTGAAAATAGCGCGTCACGGGTTTTCTGTGTCCAGGGGATCTAGAACGAACTTATCGAAATGCTGTCGTCATCGGAATTTCTCCGATGTGACGTCACATTCCGATAGCCTTTCTTATTTCGCTTGAACGAACTTATCGAATCGCTTTCATTATCGGAATTGCCTGGCGGAATCGTTTTCTGAAATTTCGACAGGTCTTTTCCCGGTGGAATCGTCCAGAGATAAACAATTCACGGTTCCAATGGCGTCCATCTTGGATTTAGGTGTATGAAAAATCAAGTTTTAAATATATTTAAATCTTTAAAATTAATTCAGTTAAATGAAAATTGTAATATATATATATATATATATATATATATATATATATTGGTAACTAAACTTCTTATTTAAAAAGTATGAAGAATAACATGTCTTAATATTTAAAGTTATTGAAAATTAATTAAATATAATAAAAGTTACAATAAATACCCATATATATATATTTTTTGTAATTAAAATTCTTATTAATCATGTATAATATTAATAGCATACCTATTAAGAATAACAAATATTAATATTAAAAATTATTAAAAATTAATTAAGTTTAATGAAAACTGCAATTATATATATAAACTAAAAATCTTATTTAAAGTATGTCTATGAATGATGTAAGTCCCAGTATATAAAACATTAATAAAGCTTAAAGGAAATTATGATAAATATTTATTTTCCCTTTTAAATATATTATAATTGAATTAAGTAAGTTTGAGACACAGCACGTCAATTCTAGATTCACTTGCAAAACTTCATTTGTAGCTATATAATAGAATCTAATAAGAATCTCTCATTTCTTAAAGAGGGAAAAGTAAGTGAATATATAATTTTTTTAATTTAATAATTGATTTTTACAATCTAAATTAGACATATTATGTAAATTCACTTACAAAATGAAAATTAATTTTAAGACGGTTTTACTTTTTCTTACTTTGACGAAAGATAATTTTTTACTATGCTTAAAGATTTAAAATTACACAGCATATTTTATTGTATATTGTAAATTCTAAAAGAAATTCTAGAAACAGTACATACAAACATGAAAATTAAAAAAAATAAATAAATAAATCCTATTAGGTTTGCTTTAACGCATGTAAATACAATAAATCAATTATAATATATGTACACATAAATTTTAATTAAGGAAATTTAAACAAAAATGTTAATATTTGTGTATATATGTAATAAAGAAGCATTACTGTAATTATGAAGTTAATACAGATGGGACAAAAAAAAAAAAAAAAAACCTGTATTACATCTAAAGCTCTTATATCCATAGTAATTCGTCGTTCACTAAATAATAAATGCTAGCAGCTAACACTTCAAGGCAGAAACTCATTTACATTTACTGACTTAAAATGCTAGCAGCTGGCAAAAGGTGAAGTTCGGTAATAACATGAGTTTGACATATAGAAAATACATACGATGTTTACAAAAAATAAATGGGGATAAATACTCTTTTCTTATTAAATAAAACTAAAACACGCATTCACAAACACACAAGCAGAGGCAGCCATCTTTGTTTATCTAAAATATCCAAATGAAATCTCGCGGCGAAGGTGAAATTATCCTTCTCTGTGATTGGTCAACTTAATCCGATTTCGAAAACAGCCCTTTCTCTCTGGGAGAAGTTTCGACTCACATTTCCGAGAAGTTGGTGCTAGGGTATAAAACGCATATCGGGGTGAAAGTGAAAACTGACGTTTCCGATAGTAAAAAGTTTCCGCGTCGAGTTCTTTCCGACGGGTTCGTTCTAGACCCCCAGATTCGTTGTTCATCAACAATGTTTATGCTGCTGGAAATATCGTCGAACTCACCATGCAGGAAAATTAAGCCTTTCAAAGAATCACATTTTTTTGACTTAGGATTTGTGAAATGCCTTTACAATCCGGATATCATGTCTGACTTCTCAAATATTATAATATTTGATAGGGAGCCATTGTGACCTTGCTCGGCGTTTTCTATGATCTACTTGAACGCATTGACTGCATAGGCTAAAAACAGACATAATATTTCGATAAATGTGAGCAATAATAGTGCGTAAAAATAATGGATGAACCCAGTAGGCTAAAATTTGTCTTTGATAAATGTCAAAATTGTCAGGGATGTTTTCTGCTTACACTTGGCAAAGTAACAAATTTCCTAAGCGATAACAGCATTCAAATGCAATTCTTGATTGAGAAACCTGCTGTACAATCTGTACTTTCATATACACTGTAGGTGTCACCATCGACGTCTGATTTGCACGAATGCGTTAAAAAGCTAATCGTTTCCATTTCACATCATTTTCTATTTCTCATGTCAGTTTCACGTGCGACGAGTGCCGTAAACCTTGTGTAGAATTTTTAATTGCCAGTTTTATAGGTCTTTTTCACACTATATATACGTTATTCTTCTTAGTAAATACAACGTTCAATACTAATGTTTTACTATTTTTATGTGTCTTATATTAAAATAAATCTTTATGTTATTTTTTAATCAGAATATAATTACTAATAATTTCCTTTCAGAAATTGCTTTTTTAATTAACATTTTCTTTCCAATATAATCATACCACCATGTATTGCATTCAAGCCCGATGTGGATGCACGTCCTGCAGTTTAAGAATCGCTAAATTTAGCATTGTAGGCCAGTTAAACAAAAACAAATAAATAAATAAAATTGCATGGTCTAAAACTCATTAAACGTTGTTTTTTATTAAAGATGCGTAGTTTTCTTAAATTTCAATTTTCCGTTCTCTATTAACCGACTACTCATATTATGTTCCAAATAACACCTCTTAAATTTTTTATTTTATAAATAAAGGGAAAATTTCAAAATCGGTTATTGGAAATTTAGGATTTTTCATCATAAAGTCTGTATTCGTTTTGGCATTAATTGTATTAATCAATTTGATGCTAACCAATGTTCACAATTGTTATTAGTATTTCATGTCTTACTCCGCACTTCTATTATTTAACGCTTTAACGTCCACTACATATTTTATTTTGAAATGGCTAAACTAATTTTTAAAAAAAAGTCACTTATATCATACATATGCAAAATAGAAAATTCATTTATAATTTATAAGAAATATTTTTTGAAACTTATCTATATTAACTGTTATATTAATTATAGTATAATAATAACTAATAACAATTAATAATAATAATTACTTGTTATAGTAACTATTTTAGTAAATAAAGGTTTATAAAAAATTCTGGAAATTGTAAAAACTCGCATCAAATATTTCAGGTTAAAACAATAGAATGAATCTTTGTTTGGTAGAAATGATTAGGCACGAGATCATTATCAAAGCAGCAAGATGCACTTCCGCATACAAAAAATTACCTTTTGCATATGGCTTCATCTGAAACACCCCATTTGTTAAGTTTTGGAGCAGTGCTGCAATCTACTGACCAAATAAAAACCAAAATTTGAAAAGTCGATATGTATAAGCCTAGCAGCACATCTTCTTCCCACGATATCTTTAAGATGTCTTCAGAATGGAAGGCCCTCCCAGAAACATCTTGCAGATATACTGTGAATAGATGCGCTATTACAATGTTAAAACTTTCAGTTCAAACTTGAACCACTATAGGGAGTCATGCGATTGAATTTAAGTTGTGCCAAACTTGGAGTCACCATACATACACTCACAAGGGGAGTATAAATCAGTAAAATTCCTATTGAAACCAAGCCAAACTTAAATAAAAGAGCGTGGTGCAGGGATGGAACACGGGCGCAGATTTCATACCGGAATCTGTTTAAGAAATTTCTCGACCTATAATATCGTTGATTTAAGAAGTAGAAAAATTTCTTACATTGATAGTGGTATGAATTCGGCGCCCGTGTTCCATCCCTGGTGGTGGAAAACATAGGATAAAAGTGCAAATTTTATGCAACAACTCACTCATTGGTCAAGAAGAGACCCTAGAAAGTTTAGCCCATTTTATCAAAATCAACGAAACACACACATACAGATTTAGCGGACATGGAAGCACAGTGCCGGTGGCACAGTGCCGGAGAATTAAACTTGGGACAAGTAGTTCTTCAGTTCGATCATCACCTTGGTCAAATGCTTGATATATATATATATATATATATATTGTTATTATTTAAAACATAATACCAATATTTGGTTTAACATAAACTTAACCAATCATGGTAAAAGTTTAAAACACCGGGTGTTTGCAGATGCTTCAGTAACAAGTTTTGGTTCAAGTTCAAACTAACACCGAATTTTTAACAGTGTGGGGAAGGAAAAAATATTGAAATAAATTGTATAAAGTATTGTTAAATATTGGATGTCAGTGAAATCAATATATGTTAAAAATCTAACTTCATTAGCGAAGAGTATAATTTAAAATATTAAACATTCCCCACGAATGTCAAAGTAACAGATTCATATATATAATATATATATATATAATAGAAATATTTTCACTTCGATAAAAATATTCTGAAAATACTTCAAAAGTAAAATTATTGCCTTGTATTTTAAAGTTAAAAATTCTATTGATTTTTCTTTTTTTTCTTTTTTTTTTTTTTTTTTTTTTTTTTTTTTGTTAAATAAACAGCATAAGAAAGAAAGAGTTTCTTTTCATGTAAACATAAAACCTTTCTCTGCATTACAGCTTTTAATGGAATTTCAATTTTGTGTCAAATATATGTAAATAACTCACTTTACAGTTTTTATCGGGATTTATAAAATAAACTACTTTTAAAATAATTTTGCCCATCGCGAAAGGAAATTCTTTTACAAAATATTCAATAAATGTCTTGAGACCAAAATGTTCAATTTAGGAAGGTTGGGTTATATTTTAAATTTAAATTACCTTTTGATTCTTTTATATATATATATATATATATATATATATATATATATATATATAATTTTAATGGAATGGAAAACTTCTCTCCACACTCTGAATAAAAAGCAATTTTTAGATTGCGATATTTGAATTTTGATATGCACAAATATAAATTGTTTGCTTTATGAAATTTGCGATACTATTTTCCGTCTTATTTTCTTTTTCATTCTGAAAACACTAGTAATTTAGTCTGGATATAAATTCCATTAGAAAATTTGTAAATAGATGAAAACTTTTTTTTTAACATAATAAAAATAAATTTTGTAATAATTTTATAAAAGTAAATTTTAAACTAGACTAAACTTGAATCACTGCAAAAAAATTATGAAATATTATTAAAGTTACAGATGAACTTGTTATGTGAAGGTTAATACATTTTGACAATATTTACATAAACATTAGTCTTGATAAGAAAATAGCTTTATATAAGATATAGTCTGGTGAATTTATGATATTGTAATGAATTATTTTGTGTTTAACAATATGTAAATAGAACGACCAGATAAAGGAAATTTCAATAAATAAAATTACAATATGCAAGTACAGCCACAGTTGCTAACTTGAGCATTATTTTGGCTACTGAAAAAATTTAGCAGATTTTTTTTTTTTTTTTTTTTTTTTTTTTTTTTGTGTGTGTGTGTGTGTGTGTGTGTGTGCGTGCATTTCTATAAAAAAAAACACTGGTTGAATAAAATTAAAATTTTCTAGTAGCCAGAAAGTTGGTGTCTATAAATACAGCTATTAATGAAAATTTTTATAAAATATAGTGTTAACCTAAAAACTTTTCACTTAAATTTTTGTCAACTTTTTATTTTATATATCTACATAATTTATCGTTAACTTTTATTGTACTTCAATTTTTTTGAAAAAATAAGTTATATTATTTTTATCCAGACTTATAGATAAGAAGAGCAGCTAATAAAACAAAGACACGACTTTATTACAATCAAATGTGATGATAATAAATTTGAAAGTTTACTAAACTTGAATTCGTCGGTATGTTTCTCTATATGGACTGTTTGCTATATCTCAGTAAAAAGTTTACGTTATATAACAATACTATACAAATTTATGACTTCTCTATCCACCACCGTCAAAAATTGGAGAAATTCATAAAAAATAACTTGTGGTATATTAACAATACATTTCTTACTCTACATTGTTACAGAAAAACAACGGTTTAAATTAAAGTTCATCGACTCTCAAATATGATTTATTGATATAATCGATAAAATTACTTGATATGATTATTTTGTGAGGGGACTGACCTACTTCATCCCTGAATCATTTTGATGAATATTGTTATTATATTAATAATAATAATAATAATAATAATAATAAGTATGTTAGTAAATTTTGATATTTAGTTCAATATTATAAGAGATTTTTTATACCATAACTATCTGGATATCGATTGATTAATTTAGATTAGTATTATTGTAATATCATAGCCTCCTAAACTAGATGCCTGTCGCGTTTCTCGTAAACTTGGCAACAGTTCAAGTTATAGACAGTGCCACTTGGTACAGATTGCGAGACTTTTTTATTCAGTTCTCACCAATAATTTTAAGAAGTGATATTTGACATATGTAATCGACGTTTCTTCGATTCTATTGGCCTTTTATGTATACTAAATCCCACTTTTAAAACTTTTGGTAGTTGTTCAATAAAAAAGTCGCGCAATCTGTACCAGGTGGCGCTGTCTACTGCTTGAACTGTTGCCAAGTTTACGAGCAACGCGACAGGCATCTAGTTTAGGAAGCTAAGGTAGTATATTATGTGCTGAAATGGCAAATGTATGCTGTTTGCTGTTTCAGAGGTTTGGTGAAAGAAAATCACAAAAATAAGTGTTATTTTTGTCATATACTAATACTCGAACATATTCAAGTAAAAACAACATAAGATGAGTTATGAAATGTCAATGAATATCTAGAAATCGAGACGTTATAGACAAAAGGTCAATTGTTCTACAGAATTAAACACTCTCAAAATAGGTTAAATACATACATTTATCAAAATAATAATAATAATAATTGATTATTATTAATTAATAAAGAAAACAAAGACTCTTATAGCACTAATTTACAAAGAATGTCTCTCATTCTATTTACCTATTGACAATTTAAATGTAAAAAGGGAAATGTATGAGTGAGAAAACATTTTAACAGAAAATAAGAACTATACGAGGCAACATGCATTTTCCGTTTAAATGTAAAATATTTTACATTTTGTTTTACAAAACGCGTCTTCCTAAAAAATGAATTTTTATTCGATTTTTTTTTTTTTTTTTTATATACAGATATTTCCGATGCGCTCACTGAATTAGCCATTACATAATCTACCAGTTGATCTACCTGGCTTGATGTGTATAATATGTATAAAGCTTATTTCATAAATTTGATTTATGAAGGATTATTCCCATCCTAGTCGAACTAGTTTTAAGTTCTTACTTATGGTAGTGCCTAGACCACTTTTGAATTTCTGAATTCTGATTTGAAAGTTTCATAAGTTTTTTTTTTAATTTGAAGTTCATTCACTGAATAAAACATAGTAATTTCCGTGTATTATGAGGTTTATGCATATTAGAAATAAGTCATTCTACTTTTAAAATATCACTCATGAAACTGGTATGAATAACATTAATGGATTACAGCCTTCAATTTAAAAGACATTTTAAGTTATTTGACAGTTAAGATTTTAATAACATGAGAGAATAAAACAACGTTTCGAATAAATATTTTGGGAAAATACCATGAAACAGCATGAAAACAAAAGTACAAGACTGACCCAGAAAAATTACATAGTAATTAAGGATAAATGAAATGTAGGCAATGAAACAATAATGTTACAATGAAATGTAAAAGTAAGGAAATGATAACATTCTGGGCGTGGCTTTTTACCTGAAAACGATCCTTGTGATCCGCTAAATTCTAATCTTTGAATATGAGTAGAGTATAAAGAGAATAAAGCAATATTTCTAATAAATATCATGGAAAATACCAAAAAATTGCATTAAAAAAATAGTACAAGGCTGACACTAGAAAAATTACCTAGCAAATTAGGATAAATGAAACGTTTAAAAGTAGGGGAATGATAACACTGTGAGTATGGCTTTTAATATTCAAATGGTTTTTGTGAACGGCCAAAATCAATACTTTTAATATGGATAGAGTATAACTTCTTTTAGAAATTTATTAAACCAATTATGTTATTAGAGAAAATAAGCAGCAGCTATTAATTAACACTTTCGCGACATATGTTTTCGTCTCTCTTTTAATAAATTCCGCCTGTGGGTGTTATTCTTATTAGCTACATTATTTTAGAATAAGGGTTTTTGAATCCATGTTTTTATTACAAATGAATATACACTATAATTATACTATTCCTAATTAACGTATTTGTATACATATTATTTTGATGGCACAAAAATGAATATTGGGAATATTCTTAAGAAATAAAGTAACATACGAATTGCTCCTACTAGAATAGTTACAGATTTCCAAAAAACGTGAATATATGTCAGCGGACGCGAAAGTGTTAATATTATTAACTAATATAATGTCCATTTCGAATTCATTTAATGGTATCAGATGTTTATATCAAATAAATTAATATTAACTGAAAAATAATTAGAAATAATAAGTTAAAAGAAACTCTTATGTAAATATTCAATTTTTATATAGCGTGATATAGCGTGCACCAATAAATTTAAAAATATTTCTAACAAAGTGTTAAGAAACTAATAACAAATCGTCTAACCTAGAGCATCCAATTTCTCTCTCTCTCTGTCTCCATATATACACATGGTGAACAGTTTAAAAGAGTACCCGTTATTTTTTCTTATTACCCTTAAATCTGACAAATGTGTCAACTATTCTAACACTGAAGTATAATTGTTTGAACCTTTTTTAAGTGTGAGAGACAATTTCTAGCACTGTTGGATTGTTACAATTTTATTTGTGAAATAAAAATAAAATGGGGACTCACAGCGTTACTTAATCCTGTGATAATTTTATTTTTGAAAAAACATAATTTAATTCAATTTTTTTACACTATCATTCCTTACGGAAAATGTTGAAAATGTTCGCCATCATTTTGAAAACAAACATGAACACGTCGAACCAAGTTTTTTGACATACAGTCGGTAACAAAAGTGTCCGAACACTAGCGAAAATTCCTGTGTAAAAAAAGTACACTTCATACAGTTTTGTTAAATAAATCCTTATCGAATCATGTTCTTACACTAACTCAGAACAGAATTCGACAAGGATTTATTTAACAAAACCATATGAAGTGTACTTTTTTTACATAGGAATTTTCGCTAGTGTTCGGACAATTTTGTTACCGACTGTACTTCCCAGCATTTTCGGTGGAATTCACGAGATTTTTTCAGTTATCTATTTTAATTCATCGATGTTTGAGGAACTGCTCTGGAAAACCCTATGAAATGATAATATAAAATTGATAATGATAATGTAATTGTAATGTAGGAATGATAATGTAAAAAAATTGAATTAAATTTCGTTTTCCATAAATATAATTATCACAGGAATAAATAACATTGTGCGTCTCATTTCTGTTTTACCTCACAAATAAAGATTTAACAGTCCAACAGTGTTGGAAATTGTCTCCCACAAGGTTCAAACAATTATAAGTTCAGTGTTAGAATAGTTGTCACATCCGTCATTATTAAGGGTTATAAGAAGAACCTACGAGTACTATTTTAAATTGGTCACCCTAAATATATATAAAAAATAGCAATATGAATATTGAATATCAGATACTTCCTTCAGAGCAATAAATAATTGTTATGGTTAACAAGCAATTAGTATTAGAACAATCATTATTATTATTTTTTTCATAGGTTTTATGGCATTTTTGTGTAATGTTTATATTTCACATAGTCTTTTGTCTTGTGTTATATATTAATGTTTTATTAACATATTCTTTTAACAATTTCTTGTGGAAAGTAATAAATGCATTAGAATATAGGTAAAGATTAAAATTTTTAAAAGTATATTTAGTTATTAGACGAATAACCATATAGATAACTTCTCTCTTTTCAAAATTGTCGGCAGATAAAATAATTTAGACATAATAAAATATTACTTAATCAGACAGTGTGGCACAATAAAAGAGAAAAATAATTAATAAAAATGGAAGCATATTTCTAAAAATTTGCGCTGTAAAAGATAAAATATTTTTGTCAAAACGTACTTAATGAATCACGCTTTTAAGACTAAATATATTCTTTTAAATTTACTCAGTGAATTAACTTTCTCTAAAAAAAAATAGGAAACTTATCCTTTTAAAAATACCTTGTAATTAACATAAAGGCCATGCACTTCATTAACAAGTACGTGAAACTTTTTAAAAGAAGGACAAAGAAAGTTTAAGACCTCAGAATTTTGTTAATTAAGGCTACACGGGTTTTGAAAACAAGTTTAGATAACATAAAGAAAAAAGCTGAAATAATAATTAATTGTTTAAAACATCAATGAAATAAAATAGAAATAGTGATAATAACCATTTATGCTGTATAGATTTGGGAAATATATTAAATTGTATAAGAAAATGTATAATATAATGAAGAATATTTCAATAAATTCAATAGATTTTAAATGAAATTATTAATAAGATAAATAATAATGATCTCTAATTAAATTCATTATTAAAATTTACGCAATTTATACTTTTATCGATATCCAATAATGTTTTAGATTGGACTACAATGTTTTCAGTTTATGGAAATACGTTTGTCTTGATTTTTAAAATAATATAAAATTTACTAATGTTGCATTAATTACGAAGAATTAATGAAAAAAAAAAAAAAACTGGCAGACAAACTAATATAATAGTAGAATTAATCTAGCTATGCAAAAATTGAATGTAGGGTGATACGTAATAAATGTAGAAAAAAAAAGAAGAAGAAGAAGAAGTTGCTAAACTTTATTTTTGCCCTCATTTTATCAGGTGCTATTATGCATACAGTTCTTAAAAGTTTTATTTGTAAACTCAATTTTATTTTTTTACTGATGCCACATTTATTAAGATAAATGAAGGGAATTTTGTGATTTTTGCTTACATTTCTGGTTTGGATTAAGTTTAATTTTAGGCTGCTATGTTCATATATCATAAAGAAAGAGATATATAAGTAAAATTTCTAGATTTAAGAAGTATAAGTTTTTTTTTTTTTTTTTTTTTTTTTTTTTAAATATCTAAAATTGTAAAAGAATCGCATTTTTTTTTTCATCTGAATTTATAATTTTACATCTTAAAATTTTTACACGTCAACGAAATCAAAAAAAAAAAAAAAAAAAAAAAGGAAAAAGATCAGGACATTAAGTTTCCTTTAAAATCATTTGACAGAAGTGAAAAAGGCAAAATAAAAAATAAATGAGGCAACTGAGGCACTTAAAACAGGCGTAAACTCCCTGATTATATTTTTTCCGACGTACAAAATCCCTACACTGTAAAAAATGTGTCCCATTTGCTGCCAGAAATTCTCTGTAATTTGAGAAAATACGCGTAATTTACGAAAAAAATTACGTTATCAGAAAATATTTTCTCAAATTACAGAGAATTTCTGGCAGCAAATAGGACATATTTCTTACAGTGTAGATTAATTGTAACCACACATGGCAAAGCAAAAAGCTTATATATATATATATATATATATATAAGAACAATTTGATGTCATATTCAAAATCTACTTACAAGGCTTAGTTTGTGAAGAATATTTTAAATTTTAAATAAGACATAATCTTGTCACCAGAAATTGCTGATTTTACATTAGAAGTGCAATAATAGCGAAACTTGGAATTCTGAAATTTAGGCGTTGAAACATTTCTGGGATTAGAATCGTACTATTTAAACAAGAACGCAAAATCATGCGGTACACATTGATTATTAACACATTCCAAATGTACATAACTATTGTATTGTATAAATTTCAATACTCTTTCCCTACGTAATCACATAACGATGACAGTATTTCTGACAGGTATACAGAATTGAAATCCTAATCATCCTTAAACATTGTTAGAAAGTGTTAAAAATGCTTAACAATAATGAAAACATAGTCTTTAAATTCTAATTGCAGTCCACAACGTATCTAAATATTTTAGTGTAGACCTGTAAATCTGAAGGATGACAAAATCATATTCTATACAAAATTTTATTTTAGCGTATTAAAATCAAAGTCAATTTCTTTATGGTTTTTAAAATAGAACGTTCTTTAAACGTAATTTATGAAAAATTCTGTCCTTAAATAAACTGCATTTACAGTTTTTTGGGTGGAGTCCCTGTACCAAACCATTTGTACAGGTCCTATTAATGCCATTTAAAATAGGAAACATTCCATAGTGAATTTGCATAACACATATAATTTTGTAAAAATTCTGAAAATATACACTTACGCTGGGGCAGGCAGATGAACAGAGAGACATGGATAATCGAACAAATAGATACTTAAATTGAAATCATATTCTTAATTAAAAAATGTTAAATATTGTTATATTGCTTAATGTAAACGGAAATGCAATTTCAGCAAATACGAAATAAAACCTTTCAGTGTAACTGAATATTTTTGTGTGACCCTGTAAATCTAGTGCTAATCATACTACATTCTGTAGAAAGCATTATTTTGTGCATATGAATAACATATTTCAATTTTATTAATATTTATTTGACTTAAAGTTATTAATGTTTGGTTTATAGAAATACCTCTCATAGAATGACAACATTGGAATACTTTTGAGTGACCCTGTACACAAACCAGTGGTGGTATTCACTACATTTTTTAATAGCAAACACCTATAGTGAACACCTAATACTGAACACCTAATAGTGAACATGAATAACATGCTTCAATTTAATTGAAATTTGTGTAAAATAAAGGAATTAAAATACAGTTCATAAAAATACCGTTCATAGAAAACAATGATTTGGTATAGTTTTGGGTGACCATGTACACAAGTTTGTAGATATAATCACTTCATTTTCAATAGGGAACAACCGATAGTGAACGTGAATATCATATACCAGTTTCAAGAAATTCTATGAATATTTACCTGAGTTAGAGCGCGGATAGACATGCAGAGAAACGGAAGGACAGACAGACAAACCGAAGTCATTAACACTTTTCACCCTTATTGCAAAATGTTAAAAACTGTTAGAAAACGATAAAAACGATTAATATAAATAAAAATGAAATTCCAACAAAATTCCAATAATACCCATTAATGTAATTGAATATTTTTATGTGGACCTGTAAAGTTAATGCTATTCATACTGTATTCTATGTAAAGCATTCTTTTGTGCATATAAATAATAGATTTTAATATTATTAGGATCTGTGCAAAGTACAATCCTTCAAATTTGATTTATATGAATACCTATAATAGAACGCAATGCATAGGAATACTTTCGGGTGTCCCTGTATGCAAACCACTGATGGTATCTAATCCATATTAAATGGGGAAAATCCGTTAGTTACTTGAATAACATATTTCAATTTCACTAAGATTTTTGTAAAATAACGGTATTAAAATATGGTTTATAGAAATACCTCTCATAGGACACAATGTTTTGATATACTTTCGAGAGTCCCTGTACACAAATCAGTAAAGGTGTCCACTCCATTTTCAATAGTGAAAATGGAGTGAAAATCCGAGTGAATATCCGATAGTAAACTTGAATAATATATATCAGTTGCAGAAAATTCCATAAATATTTACGGAAATTAGAGGGCTTACAGGCAAACGCACAGAGCGACGGATTGCAAATCTAGCTGGACAAAATTATATATAGAAATAAACTTAATTTAATCCTTAATTTTTATTACCATTGTTGTTATTTACTATAATTTATTATTATTATTATTATTATTATTATTATTATATACTATTAAGTAATAGTAGTTAGTTTTGTTGTAGTTATCAACACTAAAGCTTCTTCTGGTGTATACTTAGGTATTTCTTTCTCTTCCTTTTTGAATACTTTTTTTTTTTTACCTCGGTTCCCATTTTTGGACTTGAAACCATTTTCTCTAACATTAAAGCAGCATTCATTTTACCACTTTGTCTCAATTTAATATTAGAAGTATGGGTTAACTCGTTTTGTGTACTTTCCGTAACAAGTGATTTTACTTTCCTTGTTTTAGACGATGTTTGTGACGAACTTGTTTTCACTCGATTCAAAATCTCCTTTTTTTGACGTCCAGATTTTTGAACTCGAAAATATGGACTTTCTTTTCTCACTTTTTGGGGAAGATCAGTCTATAGTTATTCTCCCAGAAAGAATGAAGCATCCCATCTACCGCATTGCAAAATCAAACTTCTCTAGAATCAGACATTGGTGACGCCATCTATTATCCATATACCGAATGAAATATGAACAATGACTTTTGTTCGATTTTACCCATGTACTTGTTTATATGAATTTATCGAAAAATTTTGAAGAATAAAAAAGGTCCTTAGAGACAGTTTGATAAATATTGAAAACTTTTTTGACACAGTTGACAAAGTTGAAGGGTAAATATTTTTAAAGAGTAACGAAAATCGTAATAGAAAGCCTTCTTCCTATAAAAGCATATAAATTAAAACCCGAATAAACTACTACGTGAGAAATGCCAAAAGAAAAATATTTGTGATGCATACAGCTGTTTCGGTAGCCTTAAGCGTACCATCTTCACTGCTTCTTTTGCACTAAAGACAACGGAAGGCTCAAGGCTACGGAAACCCCAGCTGTATGTATCGCAAATATTTTTTTTGGCGTTTCTGACGTAGTAGTTTATTCGGGTTTTAATATTCCAACTCCAAGTCTCCTGTTATTATAAGCATATAAATTATAAAAGATGAGAACATCATAAATATTTAATACGTAACACCATAAAGTCTATAGGAATTTATATATTTACTATATCCATTAACATCTAACATAGGTAAACTTTCTTTTTAAATTAATAATTTTAAAAGAAACTCTGCAGTATGCAAAGATTTAACTTTTTTTTTTTAAATATATATACTTGAGTAACTTTCTTTTTTACCCTAAGCTACTTTAAAAATATTTTTTTAGGGAATCTGTTTGCCAGTATATTTTCAGATTTTAAAATAATTTTAAAATTTAAATTAAAAATGTTCGTTAGAATTCTATATATTTATATCTATTTATATAAGTTGCTTAGGATTTCCTTAAACTGTTGACTTGTTCAAATTTGCCACCAGATTTTCATACTTTAGTTAATTTTAAGAAATCTAATTATGCGATCGATAAGCTGTTTAATCGGAGGGATTAAAAAAAAAATCGCCCCTTTCATTTGGTACCTTATTTGTAACGAAATTTTGATTAGATTTTTAATAATTATTTAAAATATGAAAATAAGAAATTGGACATATAAATTTTTAATTGTTGCCAAAATAAATAAATAAATAAAAATAAATGAATGAATAAATGAATAAAATAAAATAAATAAATAAATGAATAAAATAAAATAAATAAATGAATGAATAAAATAAAATAAATAAATAAAATAATAATTACATTTTCTTTTGAACGTAAAACATGCATTCACGTGAAAAAATAAATAAATAATATTAAATTTGCTTGTGCATGTGAAAAAATGAAAACATGAAAATAGAATTAAAAAAAAGAAAATAAATAAATAAATAAATAAATATGTAACAATTTTACTTTCTCTTACCCATAGGGCCGAGATAGTGTTGTTTTAGGGTAAAATTTTTCAACGTGAGTTTTTGTTATATTTTTATGTTCTGAGGTCCCCTGAAAATCATCTTTTTAGCGAATGGTCTGTGTGTCTGTCCGTCTGCGTGCCTGTCTGTATGTGTGTTATCAGCATATCACAAGATCAAAAAGTAGCAGAAATTACAAACTCAGTATTCTAAATGTGTATCATATAGGGGTGCCACACTAAGCGTTTCGTTCAGAAGAAGCAAATTGTTCGTGTGCAGGGACACTGAAAAGTACTGAAATACATTACGTCCATGGGGAAAATTGCAGGTAAGTAGAGTTTAACATCTATAGACTTCACTAAACCAAATGAAATGAATATATATTTTTTGTAATAGAGATAGTCAACTGGGAAAAAATTTTTGCTTATGTAGGAGCCTAGCGTCCCCCCCTCGAGGGAAGTAAATTTTCATGATGAGTATCTTTCAAAAGAACTCGCCAATACCTTTAAAACGAACGGTTGCCATCCATCCGCGATAATTTAAAATAAAGTTATAAATTTTTTTCGTTTTTAACAATATATATATATATATATATATTTATATATATATATATACTAATGCAATATTGAGAATAAATTCATTTTTTTTTTTTTTTTTTTTTTAGTCTTATACTACTTCTCTAATATGGAAATCTGCATTTTCATGGAAGATAATTTTTTTTAATAATAATTTTAATAAATTATTTTTACTGAGTGAATTTGCATCGGAAAATATAGAAGAAACTCGTGTGGTGGTCACAACACACTAGTTATTTGTTGTTAGGGGATGCGCTTTACTAATAATATTTTACTATTTCCAGGAAAGCTGTTTCGGAATTGAAATAAATTCCTCATAGAGTAATAATTCCTCATAGGTAAATAATGTATGTTTTAAGCTAAATATTCATTGCTTGTTTTTTGTATTTTTACACGTTTTGAGGCTTCCTGATTACCGTAGTCAAGTTTTTTAACGTTTGATATTTGTCTGTGTCTCCTAGAGTAACTTAAAAACGAATAATTTTAGGAGATCCAAATGTTGTATTTTGAAGTTAATATAAGTTCTATAATTAATATAAGACTAAGAACAGGATTCGACAAGGATTTATATAACAAAACTGTATTAAGTGTACTTTTTTTACATAGGAATATTTGCTTGTGTTCGGACACTTCTGTTACCGACTGTACCTCAATGTTAGATTTTTTTCTTCTTTTTGCTTTCTCTTACCCATAGGGTCGAGAAAGTATTGATTTAGGGTCAAATTTTCGAACGTTATTTTTTGTTATATTTACATGTTCTAAGGTCCCCTGAATACGAAAATCATGTTTTTAGCAAATGGTCTGTGTGTCTGTCCGTCTGTGTGCCTGTCTGTATGTGTGTTATCAGCATATAACAAAAAGTAGCAGAAATTACAAACTCAGTATTCTAAATGTGTATCATATAGGGGTGCCACACTAAGCTTTTCGTTCAGAAGAAGCAAATGGTTCGTGTGCAAGGACACTGAAAAGTACTGAAATACATTACGTCTATGGGGGAAATTGCAGGTAAGTAGAGTTTAACTCTTTAAAGACGAATACGGCCCATAACGGCTTTTGCAACAAAGGACTGAGTCGGCCGTTTTCGGCCGGAAGGAAGAAATTTAGGGGTGACAGGTACATACGGAAGAGTTTGTGCTTGGGTGAAATCCATCATAGAAAAGAACTCTTTTAATCCTTTTGTATGCACATTGTTGAGAGAGGAGGGCGGATTAGATATGTTAGGCGCTGACAAGTGATGAATGCGAGGGGGATTAGGAGACATTCAGGATTGCACAGTTCATTTTTCTTTCTTTTTTTTTACTGTACCAATAATTCGTTTATGAAAACCAATTATTTACACACACACATCTGTATATATGTATACATATATATATATATCGTAAAAGGTTATTAGCTAAAATAAATATATTTAAATTTAGATAATTATATGTTAATAATTAACTCTGCTTTTTATCATAAAAGATAATATTGAAGAAATATATTGAAATACCAAAGTTTTTACGGGAATATTATGTGTAATAGCGACAATTATCGTTCACTGAATTGAAGGGCTCGCTGAATTATTTCATTATATCCAATAACATTATATGCACTTAAAAATTCACATGCATATATATTTTTTTTTTATCTTACTAAATTAGATATGTAATCTGTTAGTCTCTGAAAGTTTGTTATTAAAAAAATTGAATAGCTTTGTAACCATTTTATTTTTTTACAGTTAATCAGCTAGAATTTATACGATTTCGCCTGCAAGCTCAAGACGACAGGGCGAGTTTCAAATAATACTATTGATTGTTTTAATTTATCAAACAATTCTTTTAATAAGTAAAAATATTTCATATATTTAATTCAAAGTATAATATGTGCTATTTCAAATAATATGGTTAATTTTTCTGTAAACTTTTTTTTTTTTTTTTTTTTTGAGAGAGAGTGAAGGGGGGATTGAAATATTTCTTTTTTACCACATGATGAATTGCTTGAAAAAAAAGAGTGTGAGCAAAAATGTTGTATTCTTTAAAAGAGTTTGAATTAAGATACACTGTGTTACCTGCTGTGATTTGCATATTATTGCCATTATATTACGGCAATAGAACGTTTATTCGAATTGGAAGTTGTTCGGAACATATATATATGTTTTTCCCTAATTCTATATGCAAAAGTTCGCCTATATACGCGCAGATGTAATATTTTTAAAGAAATGGGATATTATATACAGTATATCGTATAGTATATAGGATTAATGTAGCACTTCATGGGAGGTCAGTGTTCCTAATTTTTTTGAATAAGAATATCATATTTTAAGTAAAGAAGAAATAAATTTTATTATTATTTTTTATTATTTTTTATTTTATTTTATATATTTTTTTAAATATGCAAAATACTTTCACTTTTAAGAAAAAATATTATTATTAAATTGTAAATTTAAGGTACTTAAGATTATAATTAAGACGCGGAATTGTTTTTCGAAATTTTATTTTAATTAATTAATTTATTTATTTTACTGTTAATAACATATAGTCATTTTAATATTTTTTTACAAAATTGTTAAATTTCTGGAAATAAGTACAAAAATATCCATTTGCCACTAATTGCCATATGGTGACTAAATCAAATGAAATAATTATAGACTTAAAAAATTAAATGACTTGAATTACATTTTCACAATTATTGGAGAAATTAAATGGACCCTTCATGAAAAGTATTGGACATAAAATGAAAAAAAAAAAAAATTAATTGATTTTTTGAATTATATAAAGGTTTTTTACAGAATCTTTTACGAAAATTATTTTATTTAAAACATCTTAAAAATCGCTCGAGAAAATTCCCTAATTGAGATAAACAACTGAAAAAATTGTGAATTTGAGAGTAAACTCAAAGTATCTACCGGTCGCTGGCGAACAACTAAAATTTTTATATTCAGGTCTTCTCGAAATGGTTCTATAGAACTATACAATTACTTAATAGCATAAGAAAAGCTAATGGGAGCTGTATAAAGATACATTTTTGCTTTATTATTTTACTTGAGTATATGGAAAAGAAACTTATAAAAAGATTACTATTAATGTATGTTAGAAAATCAATGTTTCTCTTGCATAACTTCTCATTGTTTTACAGACAAGAAATGAAATAATAATATTAATGATAATTTATAGCTTCATAAAAGCAAATGTAAAATTAAATATCTTATTTAAAATTTGAGTGTTTCCTTTGTAAAAAAGGATCACTGGTTAAAAATTATTATCTCGAAAAGTTTCAATCAACAAGACTTATTTTAATAAGTACTTTCTTTCAAAATAAAAATTTAATCTAGTATGTTATTAACTGATATATTTTACAAGTTGGCATTTGCCGTAATAGCCATTCCGTAAATAGCCATTGATTTTTTTTTTTTTATTTATGATAGACATTACTCAGATTCTTTATGAGATGTTCTCTACTGAAAATGGGCTGAATACCACAACTTTTTCATATACAGGGGCACCTAAAATAATTCAAAAAGATTGCGTTTTACGTAAGGTATTTGTTTAACCATGTTTTAATAGCTTTATTTTGCACAAATCACAAAGAAACTGACATTTATTATTCACATGCATAAAAAAATATTTTATTGGGAATACAATATGTTTAGCATTAAGATTTACAGGGCTACGCAAAAATATTCAGATACGTTAAAGCCTATAATTCGAAATTGTTTCTATTGCATTTCTATATGAAATAATATTTTTAAACACTTTTTAACAGTATTATGAAGGAATTATTTGTTTAATTATTAACTGAGTATAAGTTAAATTAATCTGTGTGTCAGTCTTTCCGTCCACCCGCCGATCCCTAAACACTGCAGCCTCTACCGACCATAAATATTTTTTTTTTCAAAATTATATGTATTATTCAAATTCAAATTTACATGTCCCCAATTTAAAATGGTGTAAATAGCTCGACCGGTTTTTATACAGGAACACATAAAAATTTCCTAATGCATTGCAGTTAAGGAAAGGCATTTTTACAAATAATATTTAAATAGCTTTCTGTTGCACAAATCATAATGTAATTTATATTTATTCTTTAAATTCACAAAAATAAAAAAAAATAAATAAACAAAATATACGTTTTCTGCAGAATAAAGTTTCAACGTTAAGATGTACAGGCTATGCTAAAATATTCAGATACAATAATGCTAACAATGATTTTGCACACATGGGGAAATTGATCAAATTTACTTTTTTACTGATTAATCTAGACCTACATTTCCAAACATGTTTTCAAAAATCAATCAATCATTTATAAATCAATTTTAAAATTCAGCGAAAACCACCTAGCTCTAAAAATAGAGTGTGACGTTACTCTTTATGATGCTCCCAAAGGAATCTAGCTATGGAACGGACACATAAACTGATACATATATAGGATGATTATAGTGTATATTAACGCAGTTTAATTGATAACATCTACCAATGGTAAATTTCGACAATATTCCAATGATAAATGATAAGTTGTTTGAATTTCTCTGTGTGTTCGTATACCACAGATCATTTTCCTATCGCAGTGAAAGCATTCAAGCACAGTCGGTAACAAGTGTCCGAACACTAGCAAAAATTCCTATGTAAAAAAGGTACTCTTAATACTTTTTTGTTAAAAAAATCCTTGTCGAATCCTATTCTTAGTCAGCCTAAGAACAGGATTCGACAAGGATTTATTTAGCAAAACTGTATTAAGTGTACTTTTTTTACATAGGAATTTTTACTAGTGTTCGGACACTTTTGTTACCGACTGTAATATTATCATGTGATACTAATTTAGGAAAATGAATTTAAGCTTTCTGCTAATACGTGTTTTTGAGTTAAACTGATTACAGGCTCACAAACCTATCACTAAAAAACCTGATTTTTGAAATTAAGGAACCTCAAAAGTACAATTATATAGCAAATACTCAGTTTCGAAGATTCAACCCCAAAACAATACTTTTGTCATAAATGGGGAATATATATATCATTTTTAATTAATTATGCAGAGTAGTCAATGAAGCCCTACATAACTTGTGAAATTTAAACATATAAATTTGTAAGTTTCATTCCATGTACAGTCGGTAACAAAAGTGTCCGAACACTAGCAAAAATTCCTATGTAAAAAAAGTACACTTCATACGGTTTTGTTTAATAAATCCTTGTCAAATCCTGTTCTCAGTCATTGTAAGAACATGATTCGATAAGGGTTTATTTAACAAAACCGTATGAAGTGTACATTTTTTACATAGGAATTTTTGCTAGTGTTTGGACACTTTTGTTACCGACTGTATGTTTCAGCATACTGCTATGGTCACTGGGACATGGTTACTCTACAATGCTCGAGGACGTGTGGTAACTCATCGATAACCTCCAGACTTGAATCCAATGGAAAATTTATGGATGCAGTTTGATGCATATATTCAAAAAACGAATATCACAAGTAAAAACAGTTTAGAAGAATCTCAGATTGAAGCATGGAATGACATAGACCCAATCGTTACAAAAAAGTTAGTGGAATCGATGCCTCACAGCCTTGAAGCAGTCATTAAAGCCGAAGGTCTTCATACGAATTACTAATTTGCATTATTTAGCTAAATGTTTCTTAATTACAGCACACTAATGAAGTGTACAAATACATTTTTGCTATTATATTTTCATATTTGCTTGTTAAAATGTAACAAATTGATAGTTATTATTATTATTATTATTATTTTGCTTTTATGTTATTAATTACATTACTGGCAAACCCGTGCGAAATATTCGCATTTTATTTCTTTTCTTATTTACCTTTAAAATTTGAAACTCATAAATGTTATACCGATTTCACCACCTAATTAAAATTTTAATTTACCAGAAGCCAAATTATTAATGAAACCAATTGTACAATAGTGAAACCAAAATCATTCAGAGAAAGGTTTCCAGATAAATTCATGGTTCACGACCTAATTTTCATACTTCCACACGCAGTACAGTTTTAATATAGGACTCCCACGACGCCTTTTAAATTTTTGACGTAATGTTGCCGATGACATTTTATTAATTTTGATATAATTAAAAAAATAAATAAATAAATAAAATAAAATAATTACTATTTTGATTATATTTTTTTCGTCAATTTATGACACAAAAGTTCCTTTTCTGTATATATCTTTAAAATATTGCTAGGTTTAAAAAGACGCTTGCAAAGATTTTGAAGAAACAACTGTTAAAAATCCATTTATTTCGTAAAATAATCTCATCAGACAAATGCCGTCATTTTTTTCTTATTAGTCCATTGAGCTAAGTCCGCGTGCTAAAATAATGTTCATGTATAAATAATATTTTTTATTATCCTCGCGTATCGTATCGTTTTGACGAAAAAAAAATTGCAACTGGTTCACGTTAGAGAAATAAAGATAATTTAAGAAAATGAAATGTACAAATAATTATTTTGCTAACTGTATCTTTTATATTTGAAAAAAGTTTATTTTATATTAACAGTTTAAGTCAAGTCGTCAAGGTCAAATTCGACACCAGAGTTCAACGATAGCTCATATCTTAGTTCAGTTTCTTTAAATGAAATGGCTTATTTTCATTACATTTTTTATTTTCTCATTTCGAGATAATAAATGCACTTTGCAACCGTTATTGTGATGCTCCAAATAAATGGTCACGATTTCTTTTTTTTTTTTTTTGTCTTTTTCTCCTTGATACTAGTGTTGTGTGTCAGAAAATATATTTTAAGATCGAGTTCAAGAGGAAAAATTTATTTCCTGTCAAAAGTGTTCCTGATTTTATTGTTTTCCTTTTCAAGGACAAATAATTCTTATGTGTTGAACTTTCCTTTTATCGAACATTTACTCAATTACTATACATTCCACGAAATTCCTTTACAGTGAATATTTGAACGATATTGGCATTCAAGTTTTTGCAGGTAACTAGAAAATTAAGCTAAAAAAGTTTATGTTTTTAGAATATTTATTTTTGCTCCTGATTATCAGTATTATTATTATCCTATTATCACGTAATTTATTTCTAAAAAATTGAAGTAATAATGTTGAAAGACAGTTTTAATGCTTAACTTTTAAATAAAAACTTACTAATTATATAATGAAGTTATAATATTTGATTCTGATAAAAGCACAATTGTCAAAAACTTTATTTTGTTTTCCTTAATCAAAGCATAGCTGCCAATTACTCCGCTTTTTTTTTTTTTTTTTTTTTTTTTTCAGTAGCAATATTTCTCAAAAAAAAAAAAAAAAGTTTTATTTAATGACCAAATTTTTGCCGTTAAGTGAGACGAAAAGCAATTATTTTGAAACAATGGTGGTTAATCAAAGGACATTATTATCTCTCTTTTCCTTTCATTTTCGCACATGCATGTTATATTCTGGCAGAATTAGAATATTTTCTAGTTCCTTAACTTTATATTTTCTATACCTAGCCTAGGTTTTTGTTTATTTGAATTTGCTAAATTTGATTAGAACTTCAATAAAAATATGCTGTATATTTTGGCAGAAATTTTAAAACAACATCTATTTTTGTAGATTTTCACTCTCAACCTACATCATTATTTTGATTTTGCCAACTCTTTCTCGTTTAAGCCAAATTAAATTAAAATCTATTATAATTCATTTTTCGAAGTTCATTTTCACATGATTTTAAAATTTAATTTTAGTTTTAAAAGTCATTGTCAGATATTCCCCTCCTGTTCTATGACATTTAGATACAATTTTGTAAAGTGAAAATGCGATAGACTCATTGTATAGTAAAATTTGGAAATTAAGATAAATGTTTACCATGTTCTATCTCTTTCTCTTTCTCTCTCTTTCTTTTTTTTTAAGAAAAATATTGTGGTGGGGCACTCACACCACTTTCTCTTACGTTGAACTCTTTTACAATAACAGCCCTTCACTGTAAAAAAATGAAAAAAGGTAGATTTACAGCATAATATGCTGGCAATATGGGTGCATGGAGGGAGGGAAGTAAAAGAGAAGTTATTTACTGCATAAACAGCCGTAAGAGAGTCTTTTTTTACAGATGTTTCCACTGTAAATTTTCTTATTTAACAGCAGAATGTGCTGGCAATATGGGTGCCAGCACATTTTGCTGTAAAAGCTTCCGTTTTTTTTTTTTTTTTTTTTTTTATCTTTTACAGTGTTTATTCGCAGTTAAACCTTGCTGTTCAAATAAAAGCTTTTACATTAATAATTTTCCTGGACATGTTATAAATTCAGTAAACATTCTCACAATTACATCCAATACAAAAAATTTATTAGACTCATTTCGGGCAACTCTATATACTTTCTATAAATTGCATACTAGTACATAGCGTACTTCAATTTCGAACCTTAAAATGCCCTTTGGACGATTTCTAACCATTGTTCCTATTATATCCATTTCTTTCTTTCATTTTTTTGTTATAGATCTGTTTGTAAACGAATGATGAATGCTTTTAATGGCATATTCTATAAAGAATTATAATTATGTATATATATATATATATATATATATATATATATATATATATATATACGTAATTCTTTGATACCTTTAGTGCAGTCTAATGGATTTAAATGTACCATAAAAAAATTTGACCTATAGATTACAGTGTGTTTGAATTCATTTGTATGTTTCTGTACGCATTCTTGCACGCAGGAAATTTGTACGATATTAGTAAAACATTTCATGTACTATCGCAATAAGATGCACATTTTAGAATTCCAGCTTCTCTGTTTTTGAGTTATGTTGATTACTGACAAAATCACAGTTAGTCACACAGACTAGCCACTAAAAATCCGATTTTCAGATTAAGATGATCGACAATTACAGTAAAATGTTCGTTATCGAAAATTCGACCCATACATTTTTTTCTCTATAACATATTGTTATGAAAAAGTCATCTTTTATTTTACAAACAGTTAGAATAACTTCAAGACATTCTAATGTCAAGTCATTAATGGCGTGAATTGTAGTTGCAGAAACGTCAGTGGAGGCCTCCATGTGCAGACTCAAAAAGATTTTGGGTCCCGTCTGTGTGTCTCGCGATAGCGGCCGTACAAATTATCCTACTGACTTGAAATTTGGTACACAATTTCAATAACCACACAGAATTAGCTGTGTAGTTTTGAGGTTGTATTCTATATGGAATTTGGTGACAGGGATAAACCAAAGTTTTTCTTATCATTACGGCCTATGGACATAATTTGTATAAACCGCAATAGCGGCCGTAAAAATACCCTGACTGACTTGCAAATTCGTACACATGTTGAGGTGCAATACAGAAATAGCTATATAATTTTTTTATGTCTATACTGCTTATAGTTCGTGTACAGTGACACACCAAAATTTTTATTAACATTATGGCCTATTGGGCAGAGTTTCGTTTAAACGCGTTTTGACATGGTGTCACTGCACTGAACAAAATAAAATTAATAAATCATTATTGATATGCTTAAAAGCATGTTGTGTGTAGACAATGTGTGGTTTAGACATAATAATTAATATACAAGACTATACAAAAGTGTTCCGAAAATGTCACTTAGTCATCCAAATCATGTCATATTTCCAACAAATATTTACATGACCCGACTTTTGAAATTACTGTCATAGAGTTATGAAATTTGACAGTGATATGTATCAATACTGAATACTTGAAATTTCTTAAAAATAAAATTCAAAATTTAAATTTTTTTGAAAATTTTTAGAATGCTACCTGCGACTGAGTTTTTAAATTTTTCGCTCAATTTTACATTATTACAGCTTATCAATTTATCCTAAACACTTTTACGCATTACTTAGTGGATTGAAAAATATTTTATCAAAAAATATTTTTATGTTTGAATGCTAAAAATTTGCTTGAAATTTTCAGCATTCAAACATATATATTTTTTTAATTAACTTATCCCTCAATTCCTAAATTAATGCACAAAATTTGTTTAGAATACATTGATAAACTATAATAATGTAAAATTAAGAGAAAAATTGTAAAAAAAAAAAAAAAAAAAAAAAAAAAAAAAAAAAACATTCGCATAAGTCATTTTAAAAAATTAAAGAAAATAATAATAAATTAAATAAAATAATAATAAAACTTGGAATTTTATTTTACTTTTTATCCTTATAGTCTTCTAAAATTTTTAATATATTTAATATTAAATTGTCTAGAAGGCTTCTATTTCTTGGTCTGTTTCTTGTACAAAAAGAGGGAAAATTTTCAGTACGTATTTTGCTAATACTTTTATCGGTTGCACATTTTCTTTAATTTTTAAGAATCTTTCATATTCTGTTTACGTTTTTGAAGTTTGAAATAGTGCTTGTTGAATTACATTTTATATTTTTAAAACTGCACCCCCCCCCCTCCCATAAAATTATATACTCAGATAAAAGTAGGTCTTTTATGTGACTATCATTTTTGTTTTAATATATTTTCTGCAATATTTTATAATTTACTTATATTTTTGATGCGCTACTTGGCTTAGAATAGCTATTGCTAAATTAAAGTTCGGTGTACTCCATCGCCAAAATTAAAAAATCGTCCAGGGAGATCTATAAATTAAACTGATAAAATAAATTTATGATTCATAGCGCTTAAAATAGCAAAGAAACGCTACGCAGTCAAATGTGACGTCATGAGCAAATTTCTTTTATTAACAACTTGACAGTAAAATAATAATAATAATAACAATAATAAAAAAGAAAAAGAAAAAAAATATATATTGGTTTTAAAAATAAAATATTAATGATTTTAGACCAACATATATTAGCATCATGAACTACATTAGCACTTTAGCAATGTGTAGAAAGTTTTTAAAGTGATAATGACGTCAATTTTTGTAAGATGTCTAATTTAACTTTTTATATTTTTTTATTGTTCTCGTTTAATTAAATGTGTTTGTTTTTATGTCGAAAGAAAATAAACTTGTATTTTCATTTCTTTTGTTTTTTTATTTTTATTTTCATTTTATTTAATTTTATTTTTGACAACAATTAATCTATAACTGATAGTTAAATGGCTAATTTTAAAGCTATAAGGAGATTAATGTTTTCACATTTTAAATAATTAAAAGAAAACTTAACAAAAATTTGAAAATCGGGCTTCGAAAGACATATGGATCCCTCGGGGGGTACCTTCGTGTCGAATCACGTGACTATCCGAGCTACCGTGTTTGCGCTATGCTGTCCACAGACACACGCACACAGACATTGCCTTATATATATATATAAATATATAAATGTAATAAATAAAATTTTTCATTCAAAATTTTGAGTCTATAAAAGAGCCTTATTTAAAAATTGTTTTTTAATAAAATTTTCATCAAAAAATCTGAAAAATTCGACCGGTGGGTCCTGGTTTTTAGAGACCCTTCAGAGGACACGATTTCTTAAAAATTAATGCGCCGATCTTAGTGAAAGTTAACTTCTTCAAAATAGAATTGACTAGTGCTTGAAAGAAGGGTTTTTCTCTTTTTCCGATTACTACTCATTTTGCAAGGCTGAACATGGGACAAAATGTACTGAAAATTATTACTGACAGTTAGTTTATAACTAATAGTTAAATGGCTAATTTTAAAGCTATAAGGAGGTCATTGTTTTCACATTTTAATTAATTAAAAGAAAATTAATCAAAAATTCGAAAGTCGGGCTTCGAGAGGCATATGGATCCCTCGGAGGGCACCTTCGTGTCGAATCCCGTGACTATCCGAGCTACCGTGTGTGCGCTACGCTCTCCACAGACACTCACGCACACAGACATTGCCTTATACATATATATATATATAAAGATATAAACGTAATAAATAAAATTTTTCAGTCAAAATTTTGAGCCTATAAAAAAGCCTCATTTCAACATTGTTTTTTTAATAAAATTTTCATAAAAAAAAAAAAAAAAAACTGAAAAATTCAGCCGGTTGGTCCTGGTTTTTGGAGACCCTTCAGAGGACACGATTTCTTAAAAATTAATGCGCCGATCATAGTGAAAGTTAACTTCTTCAAAATAGAATTGACTAGTGCTTGAAAGAAGGGTTTTTCTTTTTTTCGATTACTACTCATTTTGCAAAGCTGAACATGGGACAAAATGTACTGAAAATTATACTGTTTCTGCATACAACTCAGCCAAAAATTTAAATTTCATAGCGAAAAAAATTCTTCCTTCAAGCACTAGTCAATTCTATTTTGAAGAAGAGCGCGAAATTTCAATAAGATCGGTGCATTCGTTTTCGAGTGTTTGCGATTAACGGCCCTCTTCACTTACCGTCGGAGGAAGCCCGAACCAATTCTATGGGGAAATTTTCTTTACAAATAACTTATTAACTAATACATATTTTTAAATTCCGTTTTCACATTCAGAAAATTCCCAACTGTTAAACTGATGGATTTTTTTTGAAAAAATATTTTTTTTTTGATTTTTAATATTTTATTTTGAAATTGCAAAATGAAAAACATTCACATATTGAAAATTCGTATTTGCAGCTTCGAAGTAAAAAAAAAAAAAAAAAAAAAAAAAAACAATAATAATAATATTTTTTTTTTTTAAAGTCCGTCAATTTAACAGCTGGGAATTTTCAGAATGTGAAAACAGAATTTAAAAATATGTATTACTTAATAAGTTATTTGTAAAGAAAAATTTCCCATTGAATAACATTAGATTCGGCTTCCAGCGGCGGTGAGTGAAGAGGGCCCTTAAGGCCGACTTACAACACAATGGTCCTATAGGGTAGAGGTGGCATACAATACATGGGGCTTTTCTAAGGGGTTGTAGCCAGTATTTAAGCTAATTTCGGAGAAAACCACGGAAAACTCCGAACAGCTTTAATAATCCTTTTCGAGCCGAAATATTTTTTACCTTAAAATATCTTATTTTTCTGTATTTTTCCTCTATACTGGTCCCGATGACACTGAAAAAAAAAAAAAAAATAAACAACTGTTTGTTTCCCCTTTAGAACTTAAAGGGTACCCGCACAATCGTGCGAGTTGGGCTTTTTCTGTGAAATTATCACCTGTAAAATTTAAAGTGTTATACATTTACTGGCTCTACATTGATAGAATAAACAAACTGTATTGAACTCAAATTGTTACAAATAAGGAAATTCCTTGACATACAATTCTTTTGCTGACTGATATTTATTTAAAATGAAAATCTTTAAAACTTGTTATCGTTTTTGATAAACATAAGTACACGTTGCATTTTTTACACTATGTTTTTGAACTGCTTTTACAGTTTTCAAATCTATATTTTCGAGGTCTCAAAATATCATAACACGTGGGAAATGTCCATACATATCATATTTTTTGTACTGGCATGACGTGTTTTAGCGGGTGAATTATAGTACATTGGATCCTTTTACCGGAGGAATTACAGCTTCACCAACTTTACCACAATTTATAATGCTTCTGTTATAATGTGGAGATGCTAGTAAAGCTTCTGCTATCTCTAATTCGAATTTTAAAAGATCCATTTTAATTTTTGTGGGAATTTTTTGTTATCATGTAACGCCCAAGTCGCACGATCGTGCGGGCGAAGAAAATATAAGTCCTACGAACAACATAATTTGTGTATAATTAATATTTTCCATTATTTTACAGTTATTTACACATTGATCTAAAAATTTGTATCCAAGCAATTAGAAATATATTGATAATTACCTTTTTACTATAGATAAATAGGCGAACTGTATTCCGTGTACATGTAAACAAAGCTAAATTTGCCGGTTGAAAGAAAAACATGGACTACAATAACTCTCTGTTGATTGAAAATGATACTTTACATTTTTTGCGAACTAGCACGATGGTTCATATTCGGTTTTTATTACATATAGACATTCCATATGCAAAAAATGTATGGGTATGTCTAACCCGCACAATAGTGCGGTCTGGGTTGGAAAGGGTTAACAAACGCGACCTGGGATCGAACCTGGCACTTCTCGTCAATCAGCTTTGAGCGCAGTACCACTCGGCCACAGGTGGGGCCCATTAATTTTTGAGATATCACGCCCTACTCTTTTCTGACGGGTTTCTGGGAACCAGCATCCCAACAGCTACATTTTTCAAAAATTTTAATAAAAAAATTATAGAAATTGATTTGAATGTTGCCCTTTTAGAGGCTCAAAATTTTAAATAATTTTTTTTTATTAATATATATATAAACAAAAAACAGAGAAAATATGTTTTGTTTTAGTCTTCGAAATCGATGTAACCCCTAAAATGCTTAAGCACTTATTACATAAAATAATATTAAATGAAGTGGGTATGAAAAGAAATATAAACACCTTATGCATATTGCTCAAAATGGAATTCACGTACAGAAATTTGCTAGGTTAATATTCTAAGTGTCTGAGCTGTAAAATGTCTGAATTTTGAAGTGTTTGATCATAAAGTGTCTGAATTTCGAAGTATCTGAATTTTAGGCATATCAACATTATTAAATGGACTAAGTTAAGTTTCTTCTCTTAACTTAGTTCATTTAAAGCACATTTGTAAATTCCTTTAAAGCATAATTAATATCTTTGTACTGCATAATCAAAGTGGCTTTAATATATAATAGTAAAATGTACAAATTTTTTCTACACATACATTTTAATATAAATGAAATTTTAGTTGTGTTTTGCATTTTTAAAGCTTGAACAGAGTTGAAATGTTGAATTTTAAACAAAGAAGCTGGTAAATGCAGTTGGAAAGGTATTTACAATTTATGCGGACCGCCATACTTTCCTTTCTTGTTTTTCTTTCCGCAATGTACGTTGGCGAAAGCAAATTACATTGTGTTTCAAAATCTTTTCACACTTCATATCTTTACGAATTATTTCCGTTATTTTAATCAATATTCTTAACAACTGCAAAAATTATTTAAACTGATAAGACTTTAACGCATAGAGCAATGATGATTTTCTAGATAAATTCGGAAGCGCTGACAGAAAAAATTCCTAAGCAAGCTTTTTTTTTTCCCCTCTTCCCAAGTTAATCATATTTATTTATTCATTTATTTTTTCGTTTACTTATACCCACGAAGTTTCAGTTACTATGTGAAGGACAAATATTTCATCGCAATCTTTTATACCTTTTCTAAAATTATTGCGTATAATTATACAAAAATCTAAATTATCCTCACATCTGACAGACTAGAGGATATAAATATATGTTGAAATACAGATCAGGTTAATATTTATAGTAATGAAATAAAGAAAATCAGTCCAATAAAGAGAACCTGTAAATGAAGTGGGCATGAAAAGAAATATAAACACCTTATGCATATTGCTCAAAACGGAATTCATGTACAGAAATTTGCTAGGTTAATATTCTAAGTGTCTGAGCTGTAAAATGTCTGAATTTTGAAGTGTTTGATCATAAAGTGTCTGAATTTCGAAGTATCTGAATTTTAGGCATATCAACATTATTAAATGGACTAAGTTAAGTTTCTTCTCTTAACTTAGTTCATTTAAAGCATAATTAATATCTTTGTACTGCATAATCAAACTGGCTTTAATATATAATAGTAAAATATACAAATTTTTTCTACACATTCATAAAAATTAATATAAACTTAATTAACTTAAATAATAAAACTTCAGCATAAGCAAAATTTGATACAAGGTAAGAAGTTCACAGCAGATATTATTTCTGCCTCACTATACAAAGGAAATAAAAATGCGTATAAGTAGGTATCTTTTTACATTTATGAAGTGTTTCTTTAATGCTTGTAACTGATAATACATTCCCATTTATATTAAAGACTATTTTTACCAAACAAATACTATGCAAATATAGTATTATAATCATGAAAAATCCGGCTACAAAATGTTGGCATATCTATATTAGAGATATTTCAGAATTTCCGGAATGCATTTTTTCTTATTTTTACAATGATGTCTGTATATATGTGTTTATATGTATATATGTGTGTGTACGTATGTATGTACGCATGTACGTGTAAGAGTGAGTGAACACCATAATGTCTAAATACTATTTCACAGAGAAAAAAATATATATATAGACCGCCTTCGTATAGAATGACTAAGTAGTCATTTTCTGAACCCAAATATAAATTTCCGAGTTATACGTATAAGGTAAAACAAAAAGGGATCAAAGCTTTTAAAGGAGACTTGAATTTATTTTTTTCTTAGAGCCACAATTTTGTTTCTAGATCTAGATGTCAGTTACAGTTTTTTTTTTTTTTTTTTAATAGGGAAGTTTAAAATCACCATCTTACGAATTGTATAGATATCCATTAATGTAAGGCTTACCATTTTTAGTTCTTTTACAGAAATACACTGGAGATAACTTGTCTGCCTTTAATGCTGATTCTACATATTTAAAACATTGTAACTTTCCGAAGATTGCTGACTTCCTTTCATTTGTTTTTCGATATAAAAATGAAGACGTGACATAGCAACCACGTTTTCATAGGAATTAGCAAAGAGTAGAATTTATTAAAATATAAAATAATACTTTTTTTTTTTTTTTTTTTTTTTTTTTTTTTTTTAAGACGGAGGACTATTAGTCTCAATCTTCGGATAAAACGTTGTCGCTAGTTTTACGATGGTTGGACATTTATCGAAATCGAAAATCTATCGAAAATATAAATGAATAATTTGAAAGCTATGTTATAATTTGAAAAAAAAAAGAACTGCTAGTCCTCTGTACTAAACTAAATTATAACAGAATTTCATCAAAATCGTTTTTTTTTTTTTTTTTTTTTTTTTTTTTAAGAAAAAGAAAAGAAAATTAAGAATAATCAGTATCGAAACGGTCAGTATCGAAAAAGTTGAAGAAGCCCCTTTTTAGACAAAAATACATAATTTATTTTAATTTTTAATTGCTGCTAAATAGTTTACGAGTTGATTATTATTATTATTATTATTATTATTATTATTATTATTATTTTTATGAAAAGAAATTCACGCGTAAATATTAAAATTGATATAAAACTTCGTGAAAAATTAAACTTACAGAGTAAAATTGACGTCATTATATCTCTAAAGCTACTATTATTATTATTATTAAAATTAATTTATTAATATATTTCCTTGATAGAGCATTAGCTTAGGAGCTTCTTGGCGGCTTTTACATTTTATTTACTTATCTATTTATTTTTCTGCATGAAAAATTTTTAATTAACTTTTTGTTGTCAATGTATGCTGAATCCAAAAATCACCTGCATTTCTGTTCATTACGCTTTTGATTTACTTAAATAATACGGGTTTCCAATCAAAAATCTCTTTTCTTTACTTTATCTTACTCATATATATGGTAGAGAGAGTATTGTCTTGGGGTAAAATTTTCGAAATTGATTTTTTGTTATATTTACACGTTTCAAGATCACATGAATCCAAAAATGATGTTTTTTTTTTTTTTTTTTTTTTTTTTTTAGAAATTTAATTTACAACTTTGGCGTATTGAAGATGGGTGGAAACAGATATATGAACCAGGAAGAGGAAAAAGCTGTTGAAGAAGTAAGTTTTACAAATATACCTGAAATTATCTATTTAATATTTAAGCATGGAATATTTAAAAAATGAAATTTATGGAACTTATATTAATATAGTTTACTAATAAAATTTATTTACAATACAGCTTAAAATGCGTGCTGTAAAGGATTTGACACCTGTTATGCGAGAAGATACAACATTATTTTATCGATTCCTGAAAGGTAAGTACCACGCTGCTTATTTAATTCCCCCCCCCCCCTCCCCGCTATTTAAAGAGATGCATGATAAATATTATGTAATATTCAAAAATGGTGATCGCTGATAATTACAGATAAAAACTGTTGATTCTCGTTTTGAGAAGAATACATACTAACATAATAATGAGTTTGACTCAACTACTTTATGCGAAAAGGTCAAAAAGAACTTTTTTTTTAATCTATTTTCAGAGGATAATGACACTTTTTATCTGAATTTTTATTCAGATAATATAACACGATTAGATTTTAATATGCTAAGTACTTTTAGTGCGTTGGGTACAAGAAAAAAACACGACAAAAAAAAAAAAAAAAAAAAAAAAACGCTGCACTTTTTGATTGGAATATGGCACCTTCTGTGATCAAAGTTCATGCCAAAATGCAAATTTCCAGATAGGGAGCCACTTGAAAATCCGTACAGAACACCACGATAGTGGCCATTAAAGATGGCCGCCGTCAGCTGCCATATAGGGGCGCTAATTGTTTTGTATCTGAACTCCTAATGATCCGATTTCAATTTTCTTTTTTCTTTTTTATATATATATATAACTTGCGAATAAGATACTTTTTAACTTCTATGTATTTATCTATGTATATTATATGGTGTGACATTCACACTACTTATCAAAGCTTCTTTTCAGCCGATATCATCCGTCGTATAGTAGCACTGATATTTTTAGTTCCCCATCATACTATAGGTATGGGGAACTTAGGTAATCGTGAAAATTTTCGACCTCGGTTTTTTGACTTTTCTACACGTTTTCAGGTGTGAGGAATCCGAAAATGACAAAATTTCTATGGTGTCTGTCTGTAGGGTGTCTGTTAGTCTGTTAGTCTGTTAGTCTGTTAGTATGTTAGTCTGTTAGTGGGTCAGTCCGTTAGTTTGTTAGTCTGTGTACACGATATCTCAAGAACAAATTGTCGCAGAGAGGTCAGATCAGTTTTAAAATATTACTTTCGACACTGGCAAGAACCCTATTCATTTGCAACATTCGATTTTAAAAACTTCGTAAGTTATTAGAAATTTACGATTTTCTTAACATGGGAGAATAGGACAAAAATTCACTTAAACGTGCATTAAATGAAAACCTTTTACTGTAAAAATGTCAGACCAGTTTTAAAATATCAGTTTTGATGCCGGAATGAACATCAGTAACTATAAATATGCTACTTTGAAAATTTCGCAAGTTACTGGAAATTTACGAATTTCTTAACATGGCAGTATAAGGCAAAATTTCACATAAACGTCAATTTTGAGAGATATTTTCATCGTAAAGGTGTCAGACTACTTTTGAAATATTATTTAGGACACTGGTATGAACATTAATGACTATGAATTTTCCAATATAAAGATTTCGTAAGTTATTGGAAATTTACGAATTTCTTAACATGTCAGAATAGAGCAAAATTTCACATAAACGTCAATCTTGAGGGATATTTTCAGCGTAAAGATGTCAAACCACTTTCAAAATATTATTTAGGATACTGGCATGAATATCATAGACTATGATTTTTCCAATTAAAAAAATTCGTAAGTTATTTGGAATTTACGATTTACTTAACATGTCAGAATAAGGCAAAATTGATCATAAACTTCCATTTTGAGGATCCTAAATACATTAGACAACTTCAAAATTAAGTTTATGATATTCGTTTGAACATGATTGAATACAAATATTCTACTAGGACATTTTCGTAAATTATTCGTAATTTACGATTTTATCAACATAGCGAAATTGTAAATTTTTCATATAAATATGAATTTTGAGGTTTATTGCATTGAAAATAGTAGCATGAAAACTAAACAACAGAATTGACCCTGATAAAATAAATTAATAAATTAGAATAAGATAATTATATCCAAGTGAACGGTGGATAGCCTATTAGGCGGGGATTTCATTCTGTCACTGTATCAAGCTTTGGTCAAATTCATTTCTTTTAACATGATTATAATATGTCTTGCACTAGAAATTTCTGAGAACATAAATATGATGGGGAACTGAGCAGAGTCCACCTATGCCAACTAGTTTACTTTCTCTTACCCATAAGGTAGAGAAAGTATTGTTTTTGGGTCAAATTTTCGAACGCGAGATTTTGTTATATTTACACGTTTTGAGGTCCCCTGAATACGAAAATCATGTTTTTAGCACATGGTCTGTGTGTATGTCTGTGTGTATGTCTGTGTGTATGTCTGTGTGTGTGTCTGTTTGTCTGTGTGTGTTTCTGTCTGTAATCAGCATATCTCAAAAACAAATTATCGCAGAAAGTTCAAACTTGGTATTCTAAATGTGTATCATATACGGATGCTACAGTAAGCTTTTCGTTAAGATCAAGCAAATGGTTCGTGTACAGGGACAATAAAGAGAATTCTAATACATTACGTCTGTGGGGGAAATTGCAGGTAAGTAGAGTTTAACGTCTATAGACTACACTAAACCAAATGAAACGAATGTATATTTTTTGTAATAGAGATAGTTAACTGGGAAAATTTTTTTGTGTATGTAGGAGCCTCGCCTCCCCCCTGGAGGGGGCAAGTCCCCCCTCAAGGGGAGTAAATTTTCATGATGGGTATCGTTCAAAAGAGCTCGCTAATACCTTTAAAACGAATGGTTGAACCATCGATCTGCGATAATTTAAAACAAAGTTATCGATTTTTTTTTACTTTTAACGAAAAAAAACTTAGAAAAAAAATCGTATTTTCTTTTTTAATTATTGAGAATAAAATGGACTTTTTTTTTATATTTGGTGTTATACTACTTCTCTAAGATGGAAATCGTCTGCATTATCATAAAAGATAATTTTTTAAATAATAATTTTAATAAATTATTTTTTAAAAACATAATTATTTTTTAATAACCGAATTAAATTCTATATAAATGTAGGTGCATTAATGAAACGGGGGTTGAGGGGGGCGGTAGCCCCCCTCATACAGATCTAATTATCATATAAAACTCTTCAGAAGCCTAATATGAATTGTTCAACACAGGTTTACATGACAGCACTCGTTATCTTACCTTTTAATCTGCAACCTGTATTTATAGTATTAAATTTCAGGGTAAGAGAAAGTCCTGTGAGTGACACACCAGATTATTTTCTTTATTTTAACTTTTAATGGCCCGATTTCGATTTCTACTTTCCGATCAAGGAAGAACATGGAGGGAGTAACAAGGAGGAACACATGAGGAAACTATTGTAATCATGTCATAAATCCGAATTTGAGATTTTAATGTTTCTATACGTTTCGAGGTCCCCTGAGTCCTCTTTCACTATTTTTACGATGATGTATGTATGTGCGTGTGTATGTATCAGTGTATGTGTGTGTATATGTATGAGTGTATGTGTGTATGTATGCGTGTATGTATGTGTGTATGTTTATTTTTAACTTTTTATTATTATTATTATTTAATTTTTGTCTTATTACATTTATCTTTACACGTTTAAAATTCCGCGCAAAATTAAAAAAAATTAATTCTTTAGGAGGCATTTTTTTAATTTGTTGATTTTTGACGTAATTATTTTTTATTATGATGTTATTCTCATTTTAAACACTGAACATGATTCGTATCAGATTGAACTGTTTTGAATTTTTTTGAAAATTTCTTCAATCGTTTGCGGCTGTTAGATATTAAGTATGCGACGGCCTTTGAAAAGATCAAATCTTGTTTTTGCTGCAAATTCTTTTCAATGCACTAAATTAATATTTATTTCAACTTGAGACTGAAAATGTAACTGTGTAAGGATTATAATCATTATAAATATTATTTACGACCTTCAAACTTGAAAAACAAACTAAAATTCCATAAGCATACAATTTTGAATTATAAGTTTTATTGTGGATAAAAGCTCAGTGACCAGATATATCCGTCAACGGCGGTCAGATGGTTGGGCTACATTATTACTTTGTTATTCTAACTTACAGTAGCAGTAAATTAAATAAAGTAAATTCGCCGGAATACGAATTACATTTTGAAATTTCAAAACAAAACAAAATGTTAGCAAGTGCAACCAGATTACAAGAGACATAATCAAGCAATGCCATGAGCATTAAATTAAAGATCTCTGAAAGCTCTTTTTAAAACTCTGGTTGAAGCATGAGAGATTTCTTCTTCGTTACATTGGGAAACATTATTTTGAATTAACTGTAAGGACGTTTTCATCGCTTCTACTAAATGTAAAATTTTCGCCAAGAGAACGTCTTGAGAAGTGAATGTAATCATCTAAATAAAGCAGTAAATAGTCATCCATTTATGCTCTACTGGAAAATAATTTGACTAAAAGTATTTATTCGACCAAAGATTTATTTATGTTCACATGGCAAAATAGCAATTATTTAAAATAAGTGTAACTAAAAATAAAAATAAATAAAAATAAAAACTAAAATACTACGTACGCATAATTACTTGTTAGTGACAGTAATCGAAGAGTAAATAATCTGGTGTGTCACTCACATGACTTTCTCGTACTCTGAAATTTAATACTATAAATACAGGTTGGAGATTAAGAGGTAAGATAACGAGTACTGTTATGTAAACCTGTGTTAAACAATTCAAATTAGGCTTCGGAAGAGTTTTGTATGATAATTAGTTCTGTTTGAGGGGAGCTACCGCCCCCTCAACCGCCCGTTTCATTACTGCACCTACATTTATATAGAATTTAATTAGGTTATTAAAAAATAATTCTGCTTAAAAAAATATATATATTAATATTATTATTTTAAAAAATTATCTTTTGTGATAATGCACACGATTTTCATATTAGAGAAGTAGTATAACACTTAAAAAAAAAAAAAAAAAAAAAAAGTTGCGTTTAGTCTTAATATTACATTAAAAAAATTGTTAAAAATGAAAAAAAAAATCGATAAATTTATTTTAAATTATCACAGATCGATGGTTCAACCATTCGTTTTAAAGGTATTGGCGAGCTCTTTTGAAAGATACCCATCATGAAAATTTACTACCCTCGAGGGGGGACTTCCCCTCCAGGGGTGGGGGGGGGAGGCGAGGCTCCTACATACACAATTTTGTTTTTCCCAGTTGACTATCTCTTTTTCAAATATATACATATTCGTTTCATTTGGTTTAGTGCAGAGTATAGATGTTAAACTCTACTTACCTGCAATTTCTCCCATACACGTAATGTATTTGAATACTTTTGAGTGTCCCTGTACACGAACCATTTGCTTCATCTCAACGAAAAGCTTAGTGTAGCATCCCTATAGGATACACATTAAGAATACCGAGTTGAAACTTATGCTACTATTTGTTCTTGAGTTCTTGAGACATTCTGATCACAGACAGACAGACACACAGACCATTCGCTAAAAACATGATTTTCGTATTCAGCGGACCTCAAGACATGTAAATATATTAAAAATTCACGTTCGAAAATTTGACCCAAAAACAACACTTTCTCGACCCTATGGGTAAGAGAAAGTAAAAATCAACCTTAATTTTCATATTGGATAGTTCAATGACAATAATTTAAAGTTATTTTTGTTTTCTAGATACAATCAAACGAAAATTATATAGAGAAAGAAATAAAAAGTTACTTTATGCGCTATACTTGGGAATATATCCTACGTTAAAAAAAAAAAAAAAACACTATTCAATAAATCATTAGAATTATTATCCAGCTAAATTTTAATACAACTATTATTTATTTATTTATTTATTTGTGTTAAATATTTCTTGATCTTCCGGAATAACATTCTAAAATTATTTTAATTATATAGCTTTATATAAAGTAAAATTAAACCTTTTTTTTTTTTTTTTTGCTTTTTACTTTCTTCTATATGTAATATAGAGAAAGTATTGGATTCGCGAAAATTTTCGAAGTCCACTTTTTGATGGATTTACATGTTTTGGGATATGGAGAACACGAATTAATAGTTTTTAAAAAATGTCTGTCTGTCTGTCTGTTTGTCTGTCTGTCTGTCTGTCTATCTGTATCATTTTTTTGTGGACGCTGTATCTCACGAACCAATGAATGAAACTTAACCAAACGTGGTATTTAGTTGCACCCTGACATAAACTGGTGCTGATAAGATTTTGGGATCACTCGCTCAATAGGTGGCGTTGTAATCGCATTTTATGCAAATTTTTAACATGGCAGCATAGGACAAAATTCCGTATAAATGGGCATAAAGAGAGTTATTTTACACTTGTGATTGTAAAATTAATAGGAATTATTGATAATAGTAGTAGTTAGCTAGGAAAAAAATTTTGTGCATGGGGGGGCATCGGTTCCCCCCCTGGGGGGGAAAATCCCCCCCCGGGGAAGTAAATTTTCAAGATGGCTATCTTTCGAAAGGTTTCGTTGATAATAGTAATAGTTAACTTGGAAAAAATTTTTGTGCATGTGGGGGCATCGGTTGCCCCCCCACCGGGGGGGGGAAGGTCCCACCCGGGGGGGCAAAATTTCAAGATGGGTATCTTTCGAAAGATCTCGTCAATACCTTTAAAACGAATGGTTGAACGATAAATCTGTGATAATGTAAACCAAAGTTTTCGATTTTTTTTACTTTTAACAAAAAAAAACTTAGAAAAATATCGCATTTTTTTTTTTTTTTTTTAACGAAATTTAACCAAACTTGGTATTTAGTTGGTCCGCGACATAAACTGGTGCTGATTATGTTTGGGGATCAATAGCTCAACACGTGGCGCTGTGATAGCATTTTATCTAAATTTTTAACATGGCAGCATAGGACAAAAATTCGTATAAATGTGCATAATTAGAGTTGTTTTAAACTTGTGATTGTAAAATTAATATGAATTATTGATAATAGTAGTATGTAACTAGGAAAAAAAATTTCTGCATGGGGGGCATCGCTTCCCCCCCTGGGGGGGAAGTACGCCCCGGGGGGGGGATAAATTTTCAAGATGGGTATCTTTCGAAAGGTCTCGTCAATACCTTTAAAACGAATGGTTGAACTATAAATCTGTGATAATTTAAAACAAAGTTATCGATTTTTTTCACTTTTAACAAAAAAAAAAAAAAAAAAAAAAAAAAATCGTACTTTTTTTTTTTTTTTTTTTTTTTTTTTTTTTTTTTAATATTGTTACTGATTGAATATGTATAGGTAAATATAGAAGAAAGTCTTGTGGTGGCCACAACATACTAGTTTGGATTGCCATTTAGTGATTAAATAAAATAAAACAACAATTCTATTCTTTCGTTTACTTATTTTTCTTTTTATACATGTATATAATTATTGCAATGTGATAGTTAGAGCAATACCATATATTAACTAGAATGTATTTGGACACCACAAGTGAAAACCACCAGCGGCCGAGCGGTCCTGCGCTCAAAGCTGGTTAGATGGGAAGTGCCAGGTTTGATCTCAGGTCGCGCTCATCGACCTAGCCGTTTGGAGTTTTCCGTGTTATCCTAAGAAACTCGCGTAAATACGGGCTAGGACACTTTATAAAGATCCCACAGAGGGCATTCACCAATAGGCCTAGGACACTAGCGTAGTCAATCGGCCTTGAAATCCACAATCAACAACCAACCGACATCACAAGTGAAAGCAATAGCTATCTTGGCCGGCGGGCAAATCCCATATTATTCTACTGCGAAATTGGTTTATAAAATTACTTAATAAATAGTGTATATATATTTTTTAATTTTGTTTTAATATACTCAGAAAATTCCCAATACGATTAGTTCAATTTTTTTTTCTTTTTCCAGGAATCCAGGAATTGATTTATTAATTTTATATATTTTACTTTAGAGTGAGAGACAAGAGGAAAAAAAAAAAGAGTGAAAAATGAACTAACATAGAGAGGTCACGACATGGAAAATTCAGATCGGGACGAAATTGCGCAGGATTGTAGTGTACTATGAAGGTGACAAGATATTAAAGCAGTAGCACCCACTAGCCACAGAATTTTGAGAAAAAAGCGTTTAAAAATCTATAATCTTTAAATACAAGTTATTTTGCAAGCGAGTCCGCACCCAATTGACGTGAGCGGTAGAGCACGAGGCTGCCACCCAGACGACCTTGGTTGGATGCTACCTACGGGACTTTTATTTTCTTCTTCCTTAAATTTTTATACAATCTAAACTTTTTATTTATTTTTACTTTATTTTATAATTCAATTCAAAATCTGAAAATTTTAATAATTAATAATTATTTAATTTTCTTGAATTAATATATATATATATATATATATATATATGCTTGTATGTAGGTTTAGAATTTTTTCTATTTGTCATATTTATAATTTTCTATAACTCAAAAAATAAATTTAAGCTTTGTTTTAAATATGAAATAAGGTAAAAATAAAAAATATTTTTTTAATTAATTATTTAAACATTTTCATTTATTTTTACTTTATTTTATAATTAAAACAAAATTGTTTTATGTATGTATATGTAAGTTGTAGAAAATTATAAATATTTCAAATAGAAAAATATGGCTTTATAAACTACATATTTTTTTAAATCACAAAAATTCAATAATTATTATTTCTTAAAATTTTTAAATTGTGGATTTAATTACTCAAAAGATTAAATTTTACAATCATCCATCCTTACAATTATTCAACTTCAGCTTTAATAGAAAAAATACTTATACTTTTATTTATTATAAGTAAAAGAATAATATATATATATATAAACAAAACCCTAAGTAACAAAGATAAAGAAAAACAGACAAAAAATTTAAATAATTAAAAAATAAACAAGCTGTAAAACAAAGTGTAAAATAGTTAGCAGGTGTACATAAATCTTGGTTTGAGCTTCCCGATTTGTTTTTAATGTGTATAAATTACGTAAACGCTTTTAGCTTGTTAATAATAGAGAGCGGCTGTAATTTAATAGCATCGGAATCCTATACTATATTTTTTCAAGAAGCTGTATTGATTGGAAAAATAATTATTTAATTTGGATAGTAATTATATATGAAATTAAAATCATCATTTCTCTTTTTTGTATTTTAAAAAACAAAATTTAGTATTATTTTAAATATACCTAAAATAAAATAAAATATTTAGATAAATAATTAAAAAGTCTCTTTACTTTAAAAAAATAGTTAATGGTTTCTTTACCTTATCTTATAGTTAAAACAAAACTAAAATTTATTTATTTTATATTCAAGAAAATTAAATAATATTTTATGAAAATTTTCAAATTTTGAATTGAATTAGAAAATAAAGTAAAAATAATTTAAAAGCTTATATTACATAAAAAATTAAAGAAGGAGAAAAAAAAACAAAAGTCCTGTATGTTGCACCAAACCCAGGTCGTCTGGGTGGCAGTCTCGTGCTCTACCGCTCACGCCACTGCGGCGCTGAATCGCTTGCGAAATAACTTGTATTTAAAGATTACTTTAAACGCTTTTTGTTCACAAAATTATGTGGATATAAGATCCTACTGCTTTTTTATATGTTGTTACCTTCATAGTATACTACAATTCTGCGCAATGTCGTCCCGATCTGAATTTTCCATGTCGTGACCTCTCCTTGTAAAGGCCTTTTTACATCATATACATTGTAACAAATTTTATTCTAACACTATATTAATTAATTAATATATATATCAAGATTTCTTAATTTAAAACTTTTAAGAAAATAATCATCAGTTTGTAATTCAGTATAATTATCCATTGACTTAAATATAAAGAATTAATAAAATCAGCAATTTTTGAATAACTTCTTAAAAAAACGGAAACCTAAATTTTCTTTTACGTATCAGCTTTTTCAATTTTCACAACATCTGGCAAGACTTTTGATATGGGTCATTGTGATTAGAGCTCCTAAACATGGCTATCCTAGCCATGTTCCTAATGCCATGTTCCTATGCCAAGTTCCGATGCCATGTTCCTAGTCATGTTCCTAAACATGGCTATCAAAGTTATGCAAAAACTATATTTTATCTTTATCGCACAAAGCACTTTTCACACAAATACTTATATTTCACGAGATATTTAATATATTTATAATCCAATTCCAGCGCAATATTTTTAAAACGATTATTTATTTATTTATTTATTTATTATTAATATTATTATCTTTTTTTTTTTTTTTTTTTTTTTTTAAGGAGGATGAAAAAAAATCTGAAAATGTCACTAATTTTTGTTAAAAACTTTGCATATAATAAGTAAGAAAGATGAATGTTTTTAAAGTACTTAAATAAATGTTTACAATTTTTTTATTTCACCTCTTATTTTTACACAAGTGCATGAAAAAATTGTACAGTGTGTACATTAGCATTTTCTACAGATTATTTCACTGTTTTAGTGTAGCAGGGAGATCAAAAATATTCCCAAGTAACACAGACTGTTGGCCCAACTGCGATTTATTGTTAGTTCGTTGGGGAATGGTTATCGTTGGGGAAAGGGCTCAAAATAACAGTGGGCCAACATCAAATAGTATTGTTGGCCCAACAGTCCTAAAATGCTCTTTTTTCAACTGTAAAATATAACAGTTAGCCTACAATGTGTTCACCAACAATGGCCCAACAGTTTGCCAACCAGGAACCAACCGTTCCATAGTTGGGCCAACTGTCACCCAACGGTTGGCTCAACCGAGGGCCGACGGCCAAAAACAACCGTTGGCCAACGAAGAAGGAATCGTAGGGCCAACCGTTTCCCAACCATTCCGTGTTACTTGGGATTATATATATATATTAATTCAGTTTGTGGTCTGTTTAGTTATTAACGTTATTAACACTTTAATAAAAACTCGAGGACAATCTTCTTAATTACATTTCCAAAATTTAAAGAATATTTCACGAAGTTAAAATTTTTAAACTGAAAAATATCATTCGTTTGTACATCTTGTTAAAATTTTGAACTTGAGTGTATCATAAAAAAATATAATAAGTTGTTTCTTTTTTGTTAGTAACCAATTTAAAATTTTTGAAAAGGTTTTCACTACTATAAGAGAAAAAGGCCGAAATTAAATTTTTCGTCCAATTTAAAGTTATTACGATTCTTGATTTAATCAGTGAACTAATTGACTGGGATTTTTTTTTAAATGTTTTGATCTTTTTAATGATAAAATACCTGCGCTATCTACCAATAAATATTTGGCGACACTTTCGAATTCAGACGTTTTGTCAAATATCTAGAAAAGTTCATCAGGAAACATCTTGAAGCTTTGGTAGAGTAAAGAACATGTTATAACTTATATACTTCAGCAAAAGTTGTGTCCTGAAGAAGAAAGAGGAACCAGTAAAAAATTAAAGAAAAGTCAATATGTTATGGATCACCCTGTAAAATGTAATGCTTTAAAAGTGTTTTGACTATAGCATAAAAGTAAAAGCTAAACTATAAGGAATTTTATTCACATTTTTATTTTGATTCAATCAATGCCCAATGGTAATACAGAGTTCGCTGATTGTAAATAATTATTGATAAAACACCCTATACCCCGCCCCCCCCTTTTTTTTTTTTTTTTTTTTTTTTGAGAAGAACTGAATTTCTGTTCGTTCTGTCTCTCATAACTTTTCGAATTTACACGATATTTGTTTGGGATTTACATGTAAGTTTCTCAATACTTTTGGCTATTAAATTATGCAAATGAATTTTTTCTTAAAGCTGCCGCATAGATAAAAATTATTTAGTATAAATGCTCATATTTCGCAAGATATTTAACATTTTTGCATTCTGATTGCAGTACGCTGTGTCTAATATAGTATGCCAAATTTCCTGAAATTGGCTTTGCACTGGGTCTAATACTCTACGTGTTCTAATTAAAAAAGTGATTTTTTTTTCAAAAAAAAAAAAAAAAAGTTATATCTCCATGAATATATGTGGTAGTCATATAAAATTTTATACAGATAATGAGAAATGTCTTCTTAATCACATGCTACAGCCAAAGCGCATGTAAAGCATTACTTTTTACAGAGTGATCCAAAAGATTTTGATTTTTGTTTAATTTTTTACTGGTCCCCTTTTCCTCTTCCAGGCACAACTTCTGCTAAAATATATGAGGTAGTGTAACATGTTTCTTACTCTAACATAGTATCAAGATGATTCCTAAAGAGCTTTTCCAGCTATTTGACAAAAATCTAAATTCGAAAATGTTCAAATACTTATGGGTAGAGACTGTTGTATAAAGTATCTTTAATACTAGCATAACTCGCATTTAGCAAGAACATTTGCGTTAAAGTTTAAAGTATTTTCGAACATAAATTTTCTTGTTTCTAGAAAACAATTTCATATCACACCTCGAGAAGTTTCAAGTGGACACAAACCCATTATTGCCTGCATTGAAAGGTGTTCCTTATACCCATAAACTTCAAACAATTCATAAAGAATTTCTCTAGATAATCAGCAAAACGTCTACATTTAGTGGCGTTCAAATTTTTTTGTCACCCGTCCCTACTTTTAAAATTATAGCAAGAAACAAAACAAATAAATGTTTTGAGGTAGACTTATTGATGCTTAAATGAACCACTGGAGTTTCATAGCTTCGCATCTATTATAAAAGGTTCAATTATAACGCCTTTAATTTTTATAGAAAATTTGTTGTCTTTGTAAGTCTTTTCGGAGATTCGGAGATAATATATATATAGACAATAACTGGTTTATTGGGATTTATGATAAAGGGCAAGATTTTAACTTTAAAGTTTGTAATTTAACAAATTGGTTCTCCTGTATTAGTCTTAAAGTTTTAAAAAATATTATGTTCACCCAAATAAACAGAATTAAAATGATTTTCAATAACAATTTAGACCTGAATCTGGCTATGAAAAATCTCAAAAACATACTAACTGTTGACCGCTATCCTGTTTTTGTAATCAATAAACATTTCAGTATTCATGATCACAATCCTACTTAAGGTTTGGTGTTCCATTTTGGGCGACATTTAAGTGCTGGTGAGTGGACCTACTAGCTGAAGCGGGTTCTATGTTTATAATGGGGGCTGGTTTTCAATTTTCCATATTTTAATGACTATTCGAGTTTGTCCAAATATGTATTTATATATTCTTGTATTATTTATATTCTTGTTTTTTATATTGATGTATTATATTTTGTACTTGATTTCTGAATTTAATTGCTTTGTATTAATTAAAATTCGTTTACTGTATGGTCTTGCTTCCATCTGTGAGAAATTGGGGGCTAGAAACGTGTTTTTTGGTTAAATTTCAGCGATTCGTCAGAAACTTCTCATTTTCCTTTCCCTACATGTGGGAGCTCCCCTGATGAAGGCCCTCATGTGTTTTGGGATTAATTTTTCATATGGCTTTAATTATTTTGCTTATATATACATATATATATTACTCATTTCTCACAATTTTTTATTGCAGCTCGTGATTTTGATGTTGACAAGGCAGAAAAAATGCTGCGGAAGGTATGAATCTCTTTAAATTTGTAATTATTTAATTGTAAAAAAATTGTGATTTTCAATATCACACACACACATATATATATATATATATTACCTGTTTATTCATTTTTACATTTTTATGTACTGTAATTTTTTTTATACAAAAATGAGTTTCCTAAAAGCTACAATTCAACAGAGCGATTATTGTTTTAAAAAACTAATTTACAGCTATATCAATTAGGAGTAATTATTGCATGTTTGATGTGTTGTTTCTGTTTATGATTAATAATGACTTTTCCCCTAATAATACATTTACTTAAATAGTAACACTTTTTTTTTTTAAGTTTGATTTTCATTTTTTAATCTCTCTTTTTATTAAAAAGAAATTATTTATTTTTCATACAGTTACAGTCAAATCTTCAAAAGATTCTACTGAAATTGTATATAAAGTCATTATTTCTTAAACGGGAATATTTCATGGTCTCTGACAATATATTATGCGTTTAAGTTTTGTCACTTCTTATTCAGCTGAAAAGGGAAAAAAAGTGGTATTTGTAAAATCGAGATTGCAGAATGAATAGGGAAAAAAAGGGTGTAGGCACATAAATCAATATATGAATAGGAGAAAAATATAAAAAATGATTACGTAGATTACATAGAAAACATATGCTATAAAACAATAATAAAGGCAAATAAAAAACAAGTCCCTCCGGATCATTCGGAAGGGTAGGTTGATTTCTTTTTTCCTATCAAGTAGCCACGATTTTGTTTCAAAATGTTGGCTACAAATTATTAATTTACAAGGTAGAAATATTGATGTGGCCTATATATATATATATATATATATATATATATATATATATATATATATGGAGTTTTAAGTAAATCGGTTCAGAAATACCTTTCTACGTAAATTTGAAACTTTCAAGTGGCCGGCACTTGAAAACAACATGGTGGGCTAAGTTGGCAAACAAATATATCAAATACATTTGTGAGATAAATCTACTGTACAAACTTAGTTTGAATTAATCCAGAATTTCAAAAGTTATCGTGTTGAAAAATTAAGAGGTCGCCACTTACAAGGAAACATTCAAAAGGTGTCATCTTCAAAAAGTATTGAAAAAAATATATGTGATTCTACACTTCATAACACACCAGAAAATGAAAAAATTATCGGCTGAAATTAATTACAGCGACCACAAAAAATTATCAAATCTAAGCATATTTGGTGATTTAGCGCTGTTAGTCGATACGTTTGCTAGCCCCGAGATTGCCGTGTACGAACAGAACCGTGTTTTGCTTTTCTGCCAAGTACTCAAAATCAATCGCCTAGCAGTGTGAAATCGCCAAATATGCTTAATTTTGATATTTTTTTCATTTTCTGGTGTTTTGTGAAGAGTAGAATCACATATATTTTTTTCAATACTTTTTGAAGATGACACCTTTTGAATGTTTCATTGTTCGATCAAAATTGGGGAGCTAGTTGTTCAGTGAACTAATCCAAGATATTTATAAGATAGGTCTACTTTCCAACTTTGGTTCGAATAAATTCAGTATTTCAAAAGTCAACACGATAAAAAATTCTCAAGTGGAAGCGTTTAAGTGGCCGCAACTTGGAATCAAGATTGCGGAGAAACTTGCCCACCGAAATCCTAGATATTTCAATGATAAATCCATTTTTCAACTTTGGTTTGAAATGATTAATTATTTCATAGGTTATCGTGACAACAAATTCTCAAGTGGCCGCAACTTGGAAACAATACAGTGGAACAAGTTGCCCAGCGAACGCATCCAAGATATTTGAAGCATAGGCTCACTGTCCAACTGTGGTTCAAATCAGTACCGTGTTTAAAAAGTTATTGTTATGACAAATTTTCAAGTGTCAGTCTAAGTGGCTGAAAGTTGGAAACAAAATGGCGGAGCAATTTGCCCAGCGAAATCATCCAAGATATTTGTATGATAAGTTCACTGTCCAACTTTAGTTCAAACTAATTCAGTATTTCACAAATTATCGGGATAAGGAATTTTCAAGCGTCACCGTGATTTCAAGTGACCAGCAGCACTTGAAAACGAAAAAGGGGAGTAAGACGCCCAGTGAACTCATCTGAGTTATTTTAATGATAAATCCACTACCCAAATTTGATACGAATTGATTCAGTATTACAAAAGTTATCATGTAAAATTTTCAAATTGCCGCCACTTGGAAATAAAATAGAGGAGCAAGTTACCAAGCGAACAAATCCAAGATATTTGAATAGTAAGTTCACTATCCATCTTTCCTTTGAATCAGTTTAGTATTTTAAAAATTATCGTAATGGTACATTTTCATTTGGCAGCCTGATTTCAAGTGGCCGTACCTTGGAAACAAAACGTCGGAACAAGTTGTCCAGTGAACTCATCCAAGATATTTATATGATAAGTTCACTGTCCAACTTTGGTTCGAATTGAGTCAGAATTTAAAAAGTTATCCTGATTATAAATTTTCAAGTGGTAGCCATTTCATGTTGTCTCGCTTAGTTTATGACACCCTCACAATGTTAAAATAGGTGGATAAATGTCATTAATAAACTCGGTTGTGACCCTTATATGGTCTATGTATACATTAAGCCAATCCAGCCTTACACTTTTTACAGTGTGAATTTGAAATTTTCAAGTGGTCTTCACTTGAAAACGAAATGGCGGAGCAACTTATGATTAACAAACTCATTCAAGATATTTATAAGATAAATTCGCTGTTCAAATTTGGTTCGATTTGGAGTATTATTTCGGAAGTTATCTTGATCACAATTTTTCAAGTTGTAGTCTGATATCAAATTGCTCCGCTTAGTTTAAGATATACGCCACTTTGTTAAAAATAGCGAATAAAGTTCATTAATAAGTTTATGGTCTATGTATACATCAAAATTCAAACAAATTCAGAATACGCTTTTTATGAAGTGAATTTTAAATTTTCAAGTGATCACCACTTGAAAAAAAAATGACAGAGAAACTTCGTTAAGAAACTCATCCAAGGTATTTATAAGATAATTTCACTGTCAATATTTGGTTCAATTTGAAGTATTATTTCGGAAGTTATCGTAATGTTAAATTTCAAATTGTAGCCTGATTTCAAGTGGCCCCACTTAATTTGAGATATCCGCCACTTTGTTAAAAATGGTGGATAAAGTTCATTTATAAACTCCGTTTAGACCCTTATGTGGTCTATATTTACACCCAAATTCAAGCAAATCTGGCCTTAAATACGCTTTTTATAATGTGGATTTGAAATTTTCAAGTGGTCGCCACTTGAAAATAAAAAGGCGGAGCAACTTGGTTAACGAACTCATCTAAGATATTGATAAAATAAGTTCACTGTCCGAAATTGAACGATATGGAGTATTATTTCGGGAGTTATCGTGATGACAATATTTTCATTATCTATAATTAGATAGATAAACGAATTGATATATCGATTTCTAAAGAAATCAACTTACGGGGAGAAAGAGGAGGGCGCTTCCGCAGGCAGTGGATGCACCGATCAAAGTTCAAGTGCTAATATTGCTAATATTGATAACATTACGTATGTGTAAAGCGCTAGGGTAAGGCGCTGCCAGTTAGTTTGGACCCAGACCCACGAAAAGACGATGCCGAAAACAACGTTTTTCCAAACTAAAATTATGACCAATTTAATTTTTTGTTTTTATTCTTATATTAATTAGTGATATGAAAGTTTGAGAATATATTTAAATACAATGACCAGTGAAGCATGTATACTCCGCTAGTTTATGATTTATAATAATAATAATAATAATAATAATAATAATTTTGAATCAAATCACTAAAAATAATTACTCCCTCGTGACCGGAGTTGAAGTGCGGTACTACTGAGCAATAGGCATGGGCATTTCTACTGAGTAAAAGTCCAGCCCAGCTACGTGCTGCTAAATCAGGGCTCGAAATTAACAGAAGTCCGCTGGTCCGGGACCACAAAAATATTCAAAGAACCAGCAAAATATAAATTCTAGTGGTCTACTGAATCAATTAAGCTTTTTTTTTTTTTTTTTTTCTGTGTGTGTTTCATTCTTTCATTTTTCTCTAAATTTGCCCGTAAATCTGTCACAAAGTAGTATATTATAACAGTAGTAAGTATACTTCATTATAACCTATACACTTCATTATTCACCTATTCTCTGTAATTTTTTATTTAATATCGCTTTTATAAACTTTTTTTTTTTTTTTTTTAATTCCTAAAAGCAAATACGTGACATTAAGCTCATTTATTAAGGTTAATTTTTTATTTATTTATATAAGACTTCAGCTATATTTTTTAATTAATTTAGAATAATTTTTCATATTTGACTTGTAAATTCATAAACAAAGTCTTAGTAAAGCAAACAATTTACAAATTTTAAAATATTTTTAAAACTATAATATAATAGAAGAACGGACCACTCAAAGTATGTACGGGCCAGTGAAATCTGAAAAATAATGGTCCTGCAGACAAGTAACTTTATTTTCTTAATTTCTACCCCTGTTATCGTATTAAAAAAAAACGTGACATAAATTTGACAATTGAAAACTTATTAAAATTATAAAAACTATATGTCGGGAGAGTCTATTATTTATGAGCAAAAAACAATTAAATAAATAAGTAAATATCTTTCTTTTTATGTCAAAAAATAAAATAAAATAAAATAAATAAATAAATGACTGAATATATTTCTTTTTATGTCGAACTTACACAAAATAAATAATTTTTGTTAAAAAAAAAAAAAAATCAAACTGTATAACAAAATGCAACCAACATAGTTGCTTTCTTTATTCTATTTCTTAAAACATTTTTTATAGATGCCACACGCACCACATAAACTTTAAATTTTACATGTACTTTTTAAGATCGAACGCGATCATGTTTTATATAAAAATTAAATCATTAAATTCATTTTTTTTACTTATTTTTATTTCATTTTGCACGCGCACTTTTTATTTCCTAATTCAAAATTATTATAAAAGGAAAATGGTAAATATCCTATCATAATTTGAAGTTAAATTTGTTTTCAAATGTCTAAATAAGGTATCGGATATAAGATACTAATATGTTGCAGCTTGCAGCGGAATAGATTTTATATATGTCGTTCTTGGCGAATAAATAAAGAAATAAAGAAATAAAATAAAGAAATAAAATTAGAAATTCTAACTTCTAAACTTTTATTAAATTATTTATTTTAATTTATAATTGTTGCCAAAAAAAATTTACGAGTTAATTTATTTTTCGAGATATAATAAAATATATTTTCCCGCGAATAATAATAAAAAACTTTTTCGATAGTGTTTGTTTCGATACTGATTATTATCCATTTTCTTTTCTTTTCTGTTTCTTTCAAAAAAAAAAAAAAAAAAAAAAAAAAAAAATGATTTTGATGAAATTCTGGCAAAAGCAGTATTTGATTTACCACAGAGAAGTATTAGGTTTTTTTTTTTTTTCTTTTTTTCAAATTATAAGATTGCTTTCAAATTATTCAATGATATTTTCGATAAATTTTAGATTTCGATGAATGTGCAACTATCGAAAACTGGTATCGTAAAATTCCGCAGATTCAGACTATTAGTTCTCTGTCCTAAAAAAATGATTTTGGTGAAATTCTGGCAAAAGCAGAATTTAGTTTAGAACGGAGGACTATCAGTTTCTTCTTTCTTTTCAAAATATTCAATTATATTTTCGATAAATTTTAGATTTCGATAAATGTCCAACTATCGAAAAATGACACCACAAAAATCCCAGATTGAGACAAATCCCAGTCCTCAGTCATTAAAAAAAAAAAAAAAAAAAAAAAAAAAAATCTTAAAGTTTTTCTGCGGATCACGGACCTCCGGCTGGCGATTACTGCTGTAGTTGATTTTTGATCTTTCATTTAGCTTTTCTTTCATGCGGTTAAAAAGTTTTATAGTTGTCGTTTTATAATTATAAAAGTTTTATAATATAATAACATTCCGTCGGCTTATTTTGTTAAGCGAGTGGCATGAAAAACGAACAATCGCGACGACAAAATATGTACGGTATTATCAGTTCTCACGTACAATATTGTATTGTGGTTAAGTGTAATGACAGTTAGGCTGTACTTTAAGGAATAAGCTACGCTTATGTAATAAAAGATTTCAATAACCATTCTGATAGACAAATGATTTCCCGTAAAGATGGTTGCATATTTGCAAACGTAATTAGTCGTTGTTAAATCTTGCAATGTTTATGTCTCTAATACCCATTACTATTTAACGTGTTTTCGTGTTTGCCTGCCTACAAAATGCAGGTTAAAAACAAAGAATATATTATTTGGGTACTTAAAGAACATATTATTTCACAAATAATATATTGAAAGAATTTTTTTTGCGCTAGACAAAATATATTGCCATAGCGCATACACTCAACGCATATGAAATTTATTGCTAACCCATAAAGCATATACTACGCAATGCAATATTAGAATTGATCTTTTTTTCTTCTTCTTCTTTTGACTAATATCTCTATGTGTATAGTTTTATCCTAATGTTACTTTATAATATTGGAAATAGAAATGCTAAACTCGCTTTATTTATTTATTTATTGTTCAGTTACAATTTATGTGTGATAAAATAATTATTTAAGATACGAAATTCATTTTCTTTATTTAATTTCAGAATATTACTTGGAGAAAAGCATATCAAGCGGACACAATTTTGAAAGATTTTAAACCTAATGAGGTATGACATTCATCGTATTTTCACAATAAGTATAATATATTCTTCATTTTTATTTTGTTTTACATTTTATATCACGCACGCTAAATGCTGGTACATTGCATTGCAGACTTGGTACACTGCACGTAGCAGGTGCTTTTACATAAATTTCGTGGGAATTTAGTCAGTTAGTAAAGTCGTAATAAATTAAAAAATATATTTTTTTAACGAAATATCTTTTTTATTTTAAACTCATATGCATACTTTATGATTATTGTTTTCATTAAACGACTTTTTTTAAAATAAGTCATGGCTGTTACAAACAACGAATAGCATTGCTTGTCCTGTTTCTAGCGGTCTCCTTGTGGACTTCTTGATAAAGCTAAGTTTCTGGTAGAAGCTCAGTTTCTTTTGCTGAATGTGTGTATTTTGAAAACACTCTTAGTTTCCCTGTAGTGATTGTGAAGCTGGGTTATTTTCTTTAGTTGGTCGTACAGGACAGTTTCCCTTCCCATGTCCATCTCTTCCACAGCAACAGCACTTTATCTTCGGATCCTTTACTTCTTTATTGTTTTCAAGGCTACGCAATCTCTTCAAGATTTCTGCGCGATTTCTCTTCATTTCATTGACATCAGCTGGTGTATCATCTAATGAGACTGCTCTGATGGTATGGCGGTCTTTACGGGAGGCTTGTTGGGCTGCATCTATCATCAGTGCGTAATCTAAATCTGTTTCAACATACCTGATATTGGAGAGTCTAAGTGCTTTTTGAATTTCTGGATCTCGAACTCCATCGATAAAGTAAAGAAGGGCCAAGTCGTTTCGAATGTCAGCATGGCAGTCGGAGAATGTTAGGTGCGACAGTCTCTGAATATCCGCTGCCAGCTGTTGCAAACTTTCAACCGATTTTTGGTAACGGGATTTTAGCTGGAGGCGACTGTAGTCCTTAGAACACTTTTCTCTGAAACGTAGATCCAGTGCTGCAGTCAGGGCCTCAAAGTCGTGCCGTTCTTCCTTCGAAATAGTTCTCAGTATATCGACTGCATCGCCCCGTAGCGCTGCTGTTAAGTGGTTTGTCTTGGCAGTAGAGTCCCAGCCGTTAGCTTCAGCTACGATAGAAAACTGCGTCTTATATACCTATCAGGGGGAATTGTGGTCGTAGGTGTATAGCTTAGTAAATTCCTGATTCTGGATTCTTTTACCTCTCTTTTCAGTTTCCTGGGGCATGGATTCTAACTTTTCTTCGAGACTCCGAATCTTGTTTTGCAATTCCTTTCCTATTATTTCTCTGTTGCACTCTTCTTTTATTCTTCTCTCAAGGTCTTCCTCCATTCTCTTAAACTTGCTTTTATCACTGAAAACTTTCCTTTCAACTCTTGATCAAAATTTTCTCTAACTTTCTTCTCGAAACTCATCTGTTCTATCTTCATAACTTTCTCTTCAAAATTAATTCTCTTCTAACTTCATAAATCTCACTTCAAAATTCCTTTTTACCTTCGTAACTTTCTCTTCAGAATTCTCTCCCATCTTCACAACTTTCCCCTCAATTTCATCTATTCTATTTTCCGTCACTGTTAATTAACAGTGATGGAAACTTCTATTACTTTTCTTTACTGTCAAAAGCACTCTCTTCATCTCGTCTTGATTAGATTAAATTTCTTCGGTCAACCCTGATTCCATCTTTTCCTGTACTACTTTCATTTCTTTCATTTCTCCGGTCAATCCTGATTCCATCGTTTCCTGTGCTGCCTTCATTTCTTTCATTTCTTGACTCAGGCTATCTTTCATTCCACTCATTTGGTCAGCTAACCCTTCTAGAAGATTCTTCATTCCTTGCTCTATAGCTCTAGTTATCACCATTCACATACAACTCCACTCCTGACACCAGAAATGTTGCGTACTTGGGGGTTCGTAAGTTGTCCGAAAATGAAAGGCAAAACTTGAAATATTTGAGTAGTTTATTTACAAAAAATTCTAGAAGAATACAGGTCTATAAACTGGGTATAAACTTCTATTCCACCAGTAAACGCAACTTAAATAACAGCTGTCAACAGCAAATCCACAGTGCAAACTGTATAGCAATAACACATAAATCAAGTCTCTTTCAAAGAGGCTCAGAACTTCTTCAATAGCAATGCAAGCGTTTGGTGGCTCAGTGAAGCTGATAGATTCTGATCGCAGACTGATCGCCTTGGCGTAAAGCAGCTCCTTAAATACCTCTGTAGAAAAGTGTGGAAAGTTCGAGAAACTGGTCAGCCAATCAATTTACAGCTTCCAAATTTGGTATATCGACAAAAAGGATTTTCTCGCTAAGGTCGCCAAAAACATTGCCAAGGAGGTAAAATGTCGCCAAATTTGGCACCAACCTGCCTTATTGGAGCTTTTTAATGCGTTTTTAAGGGGAAATTAGCCATTTTAAAGCTAAAACAAACTAGAAATGCACAAAATTTTATCAACTTGCTAAGCCTCTTTGAAAGAATTTATACAAATACAATAATTTACAAACTCGGAATAATATTCTTGATTCATGTACATTTTCGAAACTTTTTTACTTAATACTTGTTTCTTTTTCTTTTTTTTTTTTTTTAATAAATTGCTTTTGACAAACAAATTTGTAAACAATAACAAAGTTTCCAAAAAAAAAAAAAAAAAACAGGCATATAATAAAAAGAAGGCGAGCGATTGCGTAAGCTGAAGAGCTCGAGAAACTTAAGCCTAAAGCTTAAGCTACGCAGGTTCACTGTAGTCGTATTTTGGTTACTGTTGAGTATGCGGGAGTGACCTATCTGCATAATAATGTGTTTTCTGGAGATATATTCAACATAAATGTGTTCCTAAAATCGAAAATAAATAAGGCCACCGCACCGGCCGTAGCTCAGTTGGCAGAGCGTCAAATTCGTAACCGGAGGATTGTGTGTCCGATTCCCAAGCCGGCCGAAGATTGTTGTGGTTGTGATGCATGTAAAATTCGTCGTGGCAGCAACGTCGATCATGTTTTGAATAATTATAGCTCTGAGGTTTACCGAAGAAGGGAAACCATCCCCTGCGCAGTGATTTAAAATTGTGACAGGCTGTCGCCAATAGCCCACTAAGGCAGCTCTAGTACAACGTTAACGGCCCTCTTCACTCACCGTCTCCGGAAGACCGAACCAATGTTATTCTCTGGGGAAATTTTCTTTACAAATAACTTATTAACTAATACATATTTTTAAATTCTGTTTTCACATTTAGAAAATTCCCAACTGTTAAATTGACGGACTTTTTTTAAAAATGTAATTTTTTAATTTTTAATATTTTATTTTGAAATTGCAAAATGAAAAAAATTCACATATTGAAAATTCGTATTTTGCAGTTTCAAAGTAAAATATAAAAAATTAAAAAAATATTTTTTTAGAAAAGGTGCGTCAATTTAACAGCTGGGAACTTTCAGAATGTGAAAACAGAATTTAAAAATATGTATTAGTTAATAAGTTATTTGTAAAGAAAAATTTCCCATAGAATAACATTAGTTTCGGCTTCCGGCAGCGGTGAGTGAAGAGGGCCCTTAAGCAACACAGCACAATACATTTGGACAATTTATCGAAACCAAGTGAAACAAATTAAACAAAACATTGTTGGATTTTAATAACATTGTTGGATGTTGATACTGAGAAATTTTTTGACATGGGCAATACTAAATAAGTATTTTTAGGTGACCAATGCTGGAAGATTTTTTCTGATATATCTCCAGGGAAGGAGACATTGCTACTTCACAGCGTATCTATTTCCTCTCTCCTACCCTTCAAAAAAATTTCTATCTGCATTTTCTTAAATATATATATATATATAGATAGATAAAGAAAAAAAAAAGAAAGAAAACTATTAAACAAAAAAAAAAATAATTTTTTCCTTTTGATTATTATTATGACCAGCCATTTAAATATAATAAATGCTAATTAGACACCAGATCTTAAATATATTTTTAGAAGCATATATTCATGATGCTACATTATATAGAACCAAAGTATTATCTTCATGGGAGACAGTACCAGCACTGTGGAATGTTTCAAGTCAATTTTGCTTTAATTAACTATGTGACATGTATTTATCTTTGTCTTTGAATTCAATCATCTTTCAAAACCATACGACAGAACTGTATAAATTTCTCTATAGTCTTTATATATAGAATATTTGCAACAACTCTTCTTAAGCTAACCCGATATCTGTCTTTGTCCAACTTATTAAGTTCCAAGCCGACTTATGCATCAAGTATTTTTTTTTTTTTTTTTTTTTTATTGCAATTTCAATTATGATCGAGTCGGTTAGGATTTAATTCTTTTCTTTTATTGTTCCTATGGAAATGAATGCATACGTGCAAATTTATTACGGATTGTACTTATCTATACTTCATTATCTTTTACTAGTTTTCTTCTATAACAGTTATTTCTAATTAAATAAGACAAAGATTACTGTTTGTAATTAGTGGCATGAAAATGGTTTACAATTCATAGTAAATTAGCATCGATATGGTTACTTGTCAATTTTTTCATTGCCTCTCCCCTTCTTCCGGAATATCTAAAATATTTCTGGAAGAAAATACATCGGTGAAATAAGCACTTCTTGCAAAAAATATATATACAAAAGTAAGTATTCCCGTTTTCAAAGTTTTAATATTAATTTTTAAATTTTAATGCTCCATTCCTTTTCTAAATAAATGTTTCATATTTCGATATAATTTTTTAAAAGATCATTTTCCTATAGCAACAAATGTATTTATTTATTTATTTTTCAGTTTTTTCAAACTTATGCCGAACCAAGTTTCATTGGCTATGACAAAGATGGAGATATGGTGCTGTACAGTCCTGCAGGAACTTTCAGCATTTTTGGTAAGCAAATTTTTAAACACTTGAGACACGAAAGTAACTCTAAAGATTCTACAATTACAGTTTTTGAGGTGCCTTAAATTGTCAATATTAGGAAAATAATTTATATTAATTTTTTAACGTTCACCCCATATTTTCTTTTGAAAAACTGCTAAGCTAATTTCAAATTATCAAATTCTAATATGAAATTCTATTAGATATACAGCTGATTCTATTAGATATACAGCTAAAAATTAACATTTTTAATTTGCGAGAAATTTTTGGTTTGAAGCATTTATATGTTAATTTGGTTAAATTAAAATTAATTTCATAAATAAATAATGTTGAAAGTAAACATTATAAAAAATCTCAGGTCAAAAAAATAGCACGACTCTTCATCAGGTGAATAAAAATAGACACTAGTACACCATCAAACCGGCAAGGAGCACTCGCGTCCACTAAGAAATTCCACGTGACTTCTGCATTGGGCTTCCACTCAAACATCCTTTGTTCAGTTTCGGAGTAGTGCTGCTATCTAACGGATAGAAAAGGAGCAAAAGTTTAAAAATGCATTGAAACATGGACAAAATGTTGAAAAACTGCTGTATATATATATAATGTTAAATGATGTCAAATGTGTGTTTTCAGTGAGAAATTAATAAACGTTCAAGTGTTAAAGCATTAACATATTTTAGTACAATCAAAATAATTAATTCGATCTTATTGGTATATTATGCGTGTGTTTGTGCGTATGTGTATCAATATTAAAATGTGTCTGGTGAGTAATTGTATTCCAAAAATCAGTATCTATGTATAATACATATGTGTGTGTGTATAACAATAGGAAATACTTGTTGAATCAATATTTAGGATTTCCGCTTTATGAACAAAATGAAGTTATACAGAATGGTGACGATACTAACCACTGACAAATAACGCGCGTTTCTCTTACAGTAAAAGATTGATTTCAAATAGCAATTCAGTTCACATATCCATATTAAAAAACTAACATGTGTAATTTTAATGTTTCCTTCTAACTCTAAAGTTCAACTTGTTTAACTTTATTAGTTGTTTGTTATGTTTTGAAATTTCTTAAAAATTTTTTACACTATCTTGTTGTTAACAATTATAGTCATCATCGTAACGCCCAAAAAAATATCACATTGACGTCTCATTGCATTTAAAAAAAAATTCCGTATTTACAATAAAACAAAAATTTTAGTGTTGTAATCGAAATTTAAAATACCTCGCACAAAACACTGATTCCTGAGCCTTTGTTAATGCGACATAGGAATGTGATTTAACAATTTATACCATTTCTTTTGAAAATTATTCTTATTATTAGAATTTTTACTTCCATTACGCTACTACCGTAGGTAGTGGAAGTATTATATTCGGTTCAAAAATTCGATATCGAGCTTTCACCTGATTTACACATTTTAAGGTCTCCTGAGTCCAAAAAAGTAGTTTTTATCAATTGGCCAGTGTGTATGTACACTAAGCGACAAAAAAAAAAAAAAAAATGCCGCACTGCCGAAAAAAATTACTTATGCCTTTTTTATTTGTAATAACTTTAAAATTAATGTTTGAAGCAAATAAAACTGTCTTGTTTGCATAATACCAAAGGTATGAAATGATACCTATGTACATATTCGATTTAATAACTCGCTTTATTGCACTCTACGAAGTACTTTTTAAAAATCTGCGTAAAGTTTCTTTTTGAACATAATGTAATAACCATACACACTGTATTCTATTATGATTTATTATATGAAATATACAATTCATATTTTAATTTATGAAATAAAACTATGTATTTGTTAGATCTAAGCAATTTTTTGTTAAAAATATGTATTCTGTATTGGGTTAATTCCACCTTTATATGGAATTACTGCTTTAATACGCTATGCTATGGCATAGATTTATACAGTGTTTTAATATAAATCTCTGAAATTTCAATGGGCCAAATATCACAAATAAGTTTTCCTAGTTCTGGCAGAGTTATAGGCTGCAAATTTCAAATCCTCTCCCCTCTCCCCCGCCCTTTTATAGACGAAAGATTTTCGAACGGATCGCGTTTAGGACTATTTCTATGTCTGGTAAAGAAGAAATTCTACTATATACTTTGTGGGATTTAACTTAAAGTGAAAAAAGGTATGATTACTTATAGGATTATAGGTTCTCATGGGAATGGATAGGAAATTTTGACAATTTGAAGTGAATAAACTTACCACAGACGCCGTGTAGTAAGGTGCATTATTATCTTGAAATGCTGTTTGCAGAAATGTCCAAGATACCTCCAAAATAATCGGTCAGGCACCACTTTTATGAAGATTGTGTTTTATTTCAAGTTAATTGATCTCATGAGCAAAAAAATTTCTCCGACAGTTTGAAAAGTTATGCACCTCCGTACCATAATGTACGGAGAATGTGTCACTGTTTTAAAAGTGCGATTTTCATTAAGGCGGTCATATTTTCGTTGTCAGATCTGCTTGTTTTCTTTAGCTGGAAATAAGTTAACTTGACTCATCAAAGAGAACCATAGTTCATCCCAATAATTAACAAATCTTTTTTTTTTATTTTTTAGTCACCTGAGGTCTTGCTTTTCTGATTCTCTTCACTGTAAATGGATTATTTTCAAATTTTCTGTCATTTAAACCTGCTTTGTTTAATAGTTGCTGTAGTGTAGTTAAAGAAAGTATGCTGCTAAACACTTTTTTCTGAACCTCTTCTATGTTCTAAATGTAATACAAACCGATTTTATAAGCAATGGCTTTTTAACTTACGGTCATCTCGCTTGGATGAGCAACATGGCCGCTTAAAACCAAATTTCCATATCTCAAAAACGACTCTATCGATTTTCTTCAAAGTTGCTATATAAACTCTCCATTAGTTGTCCTTTCGAATAATATAGTTGGTTAGTTCAGGAAAATTGATAGGCGCCCTGTATAAATAGCTCAGTTTCAGGTCTCACAAGTTCATCCCTTTAAAAACGGTTATACGGATTTTTTTTTTTTTTTTTTTTTTTTTTTTTTAAGTCTCCATATTAACTCTCTTTTAAATATCCTTTTGTATGTAATTATTGTTTTCCGGTCAATAATTGAGTATGCCAAGTTTTGGTAAAAGTTAGTATCTCAAAAAAGGTCCTAACGACTTCTTGAAAATTTTTACATACATCCAATTTACATACCCTTTCTCATGTAAATTTACGGTCACCTGATTAGGTAGTTCAGTTTTAGATATAAGAAATCGGTGTTTAAAAAAAAATAATGTTATAATTTTTTTCTCTTACTTTTTAATTCGCTATGTAAGACAATAATATATAAAATACAATATTTAAGACATACACTGGTTCTCATAATTATAAGGACACCCGTTTTTCTATATTAACTAAACACTGAACACTATTATTTAAACAAATATATTTTTTACTAATTTGAATTTCATTAATAGACTATATATGAAAAGTTTTATCGTTTTTCTATTTTAAAAAACTTTAAATACGGTCAAAAATATTATTTTTCAAGTGTTCACAATTATAAGGTCAGCTCGAATCTTAGTATTTTTTTTTAAGTTATTTTTTAAATTAATATTTTATGGGGTCTCTTTTTAGGGTGAAACAGACATTATCTCTGGTATATATATATACATTTTTTTTTTTATATATTCAGTTTCAATAACATTTCATACAGCATAGATGATATTCTGAATACATTTAAACTATTTAAAATTGCTTACCACTAGCATGCACTTTTCTAATATGATAAGTTAAGGTTTTTTCAACTTTTAGGCCACAGGAAAGGCAATAATACAGAAGTTTCTTTCTTCAAACTATTTCCTATTGCTCTAAAAGTAGAGCAAAAATGTAAGTATTGTTGAAAAAAATATTATTACCCCCCCCCCCCAAATCTAACAAAAATCTGATAATTCTACGTTTAAAATTTGCGGATATTCTCTTGATGTTCATAATATTAGAAAAAATTACTAAATCCATTCTGCCTTCAGTAGAAAGAGCTCCCCAGAGCACCATAGATCCACGTTTAAAATGACCGATTCATATCTGCCTTTAAAAAAATCTGCTCAGTCTTTCGTTATCTTCAAATCGTGCCAGTAACTGTTAAAACCATTTGGTTAATCAAAAACAAAATGTTTTTCATCCGAAAATGCAACATTTTACCATATAATATTGTCTTTATTCAACTTTAACACAGACGTTCTTCCCCCCCGCCCCATAAAAAGCTTATTGATTATTACAGGTTTTTTATTCATTTTAATATATTATTAATTATTTTAACATATATAAATGTGGACCTCATCCTTTCGTTAAAAATTACCAGCAAATTCATCAGCAGTCATTATGAGTAGAACAGTAAGAGGAATTATGAGTCTTCGATATCTGTAAAAGAACTCGGGTTTTGCCTCAGATCTCTCTCCTATCGAACCAGCAGTTCAACATTTCATCGCATTTCCTTAAGCAATTTTAGATCTTTGAATTCCATTAGAAATTCGGCGGATTGAAATTATACTTCTACTTAAAAAACACATTTATTCATTTATTATACTTCACTACGCGAACGTTTTTTTTTTCGAGGAACTATCAGTAATGTTCATCCAAGAAAAATTGAAGGTTTATATATGAATCAATCTAGCCCAGTAGTTAACAAAATCGCATGTCAACTGTAATTTATCCGTTAGTAAGTTAAATAAAGAAAAAAAAAAATGATTGTCCCTATAATTACGAACATCTAAAAACGTGGAGAAAAAAATATTTTTCATTATTTTTTATTAATTTTGTCTCATGTTAGAAACATTATAGTAGTTTTGGTTTTTAGAATGCTAGATATATTTAGGGCATTAGTATAATCTTGTTGACAGTTATTTTTACATTAATTATTTCAAAACACAAAGTATCCTTATAAATATGAGAAGGAGTGTATATGTCTTTACACGGGTATCAAGTTACTCTTGCTGGAAAATTCCAAAAAATGCATATAATATCGCCAAAAATGCATATATAATTCGTGTAATAGTTGGTAATAGAAGTCATGTGGTTGTTTCACACCAGATTTTTAACAAATAATTGGCGGTGATTTTCACATGAGTATGCTTTCCACTATAAAGCCACAGATATCCATGAGACATCTAATTTACGTCCAATGATCCATAAAAGGTACATATCTAAAGATTGCCCATTAAAAGTCCTGGATATCCTATGTACTAAATATAGATATCTATTAGATGTTTAAATATAGACGCGTCTTTTTCGATGTCTAATAGATGTAACATTGTAGATCAGAACAAGGTTTAGATATTTTCAATATCTATTAGATCTAACAAATCCAATGTTATTGGATATTTAACAAACATCTAATGGATGTAAAAACAGTGACATGAGTCGTGCTAATAGATATCTGTAGGATATTTATAGGAGTTTAATGGATCATTTTTAAACTTTTATACGTGTTTATGGATGTAATTGGCTGTGCGGGTCATATTGGGGTACTATCAGTAATATAATTTATAGGGAAGAAAATAAAATTGCTATTAGTTAATCATCTCGCAAACTTCGTTTACCGACGACGCGATTATTCCATCGTGACACCAGCGATGGTTGTTATTGGCTAGTTTTGTTTAGATGATGAAACAGAAATCTATAACATCATAATCCTAATATATGAAGGAATGCGAAAGAAAGCATTATTTAAACTTAAAGTAATATTTATTGATTGTTTCTTTCTTTATTAATTTAATTCCTTAATAACATTCAAGAATTAATATTTAATTATCGAAAACCCTATTTCTGTACTGATAGGTATAAAGGGTTTAAGTCCAAAAATGTCGATTTTGAGTTAAGTACATACTCTGAAAAATATTCTCAATTGATTGGTATAAAAGATTTAAGTCTATGTTATTTAGTCTTTGAGAAAATCCATTGGTAAAAAAAGGTTCAAGTCAGAAATTTATCATTCGTCTATGGTATAAAATATTTAATTCAATTTTTTCTCGTTATTAAATGAAGGTTGACAACTACTGAACAGTAGAAAGGGTATAAATCAACATAATCCCTTTTTCCTAATCGATTCGTCTATATAGTTTTTAGTTAGTTTAACTTTATTTTTCGTCTCCTGAAAAATCAAGAATATGGACTTAAATCCTTTATACTTATCAGTACAGATTTATTCTTCGACCACAATTCATGAAACCATGGAAGCCTCTGCGCAAGTGCTAGCTGAACGAGTCCAATGCTAAAATAGGGGTAACAGTCATCTGACTCAGAGAAAATGAGCAATAACAGAGCACGGAATTATTGGATGTTTTCCAAATTTCAAACTGCCGGTCAAGTTGGCATCCCTCCAACATTTTGGACGCCTCCTCACTGCTAGTTTTAGAATATGTGGCTGCACTGTAGTTAATTTTAAATTTTCATTTAACCTTGGTTATTTTGCTTATTTATTATAGTTTTATATTTCCTTTTGCTGCATTTGCACATGGGTTAATAAATATTCTGTTCTAGTTTTAAATTCAAAAAATCAAGTTTTATTTCATCAGATTTTTAAGATTTATCTTATATTTATATTTATATATATATATATATATATATATATATATATATCATATACATATATACATATATATATGAAATAAATGTCTCTGAATTAATCTGGAATGATTTTAAAGATGATGATTAGTCATTTCAGGTTACTAATAATCCTTTACTGATAGGTGATTGATCAATTGGTTGATTGCACCCACTGGCCACTAATGTGGCCATGTGGGAAACATATATTGATCCCGAAGGATCTCCTCACCAGATACTCCCTCGTGGGGACAGGCTGAGGAAGCGTCATGGAGGATCGAGGGCCCAGTTTGTTGAACTTTAAATTAGTTACAAGTATAAAGATCTCTTTAAACACATCTGAGAACTTTTGTTTGTGTTAAAATAGAAAATTCAAGACGATAAACTTTAAATAAACATAATAAGCCCACAGAAAAGTTAGAATTTATGTTTTATATTAGAGAATTGGGAAATTAGAGTATCGTAGTTAATGATGCGCAGTTTTTAGGGTTATTAACAATTTGAAATAAATTTGACATATTGTTAGTTTTCTGTTAATTTTAAAATGGTGGTGTTTCAGTAGTGGACATTTTTCCATTATGTAATGGTACGGAGAACCTCTTTTACCGCATGTGCAAAGATCACTTGACTTTTTACTGATCTTATGTTGGAAAGTCGGAAAACATCCATGACAATATCCAATAATCTGATTTGCACAGATATAAGAGGTTTTCACCTTCTTAATGAATTCGTAAGTTCTTCTTCCTTTAGTAAAGAACGACCATTCTGACTGCCAATACAACATGAGTTTAGCAACGTCTTTCAGCAGTGGCGGCTCGTGCAAATTTAACAGGTGGGGCCCGATCCATCGTATGATGCGTAATTTAACTTTAATACTATTCATTATTCAAGCATGAAAACAAACATTAATAAAATGCAATGTATAATGAAATTTCGGGTTTTTTTTTTTTTTTTTTTTTTTTTTTTTTTATGATGGCGAATCTTAAATTCAACACTATGTAAAACATTGCATAAAATTATCACAAAAATTAAAGCTTTATAAATACAATTGAAAAATTCTGCAAGATCAATGGAATATAAATATTTAAATATCTGGAAGCTAGTAGACGGAAATTGCCAAGTTCGATACCAGATCGCTTTCATCGACATATACATTTGGAGTTTACTATGGTTTTCTCCAAAAGTCAAATAAAAAGGGCTGTGTAACACTTAGAAAGACTTTCTACAGAGAGTACACCACTCAGGTCTAGGACCCTCTTTTAGTCAACTGGTTTTGACCCTAACACTACACACCATTAAAATTTAAACTCAAATGTCTCAGAGTGTAATATTATTTAGCTTACGCTAATTATCTAAATCTTTTAATTATAGAATTTCAAGTGTTATATTCATGTTTCTTATCTTAAAAAATAAAATAAACCTTAACCATTCTGTAAGAAGTTATATTGTAATTTAGAAAGTCATGATTAATGTAATGTGGATACATATTTAAAAAAAAAAAAAAAAAAAAAAAAAAAAAACACTATGTTTCTCACTTTAAGAGCTTATTTTTAGATAATTTAAATTAACTTTCAATAAATAAAGAAATAAAACGGGCTATCATCTTAAAAAAAAAAAAAAAAAAAGAAAGAAAGAAAGAAAAAAGAAACATTGCTGATGTTTCTATTAAATCACATTTAAAAGAAAAGTCCTTTAATAATAATAATAATAAATCACAATTTTATGCAGCTATTTAATCCATTTATCCATGTAAATCCATTACTTATTTATCAAAAAATTTTACAATTTATTTACATGAAAGTTTTAATACTCTATTCTGAAGGAAAAAAAAATCGCATATTATTTTTATTTTTATCCCTCCCCCCTCATTTAAATTCGAAACACTGTAGTTAAAGAGGTCTTAAATTCTTATACAAGCTTTTATCTCAAAGGGTAGTATAGAAAATATTTTTGACTATTACCAGATTTCTTTTTTTAAACACTAAAATTTTAAACTGGCATATATAACTCTAAAAAATTCACCAAAAAATCAATGAGAAAAAAAAAAAAAAAAAAAAAAAACGTAATGCAGAAGTCGCTAAATATTATCCGTGAATTGCATGGTTAATAGAGTTTCTTCCCTATAGTTTTGTTTCAAAGGGCAGGACACTGCTGGCCCATCGACGAGAAAATTAGAGAGTGCTTACACTGATAAAGCAGTTCGTCGCCAAAACTGTTAACCCAATCTTCTAGTAGGATAAACTGTACAAATAAACACGCCAATTTCGGGCCGACTGAAAACGGCCCTATTCTCTTAGATAAGGAAGGGAAGTAGAAGTCGGTCTGTCATTAGTGATTTGTGACAGCTGAAAAAATATATTGCAAATAAATGATAATGAAAGAAGATTAAGAAAAAGTTAAATAGACGTAGTTATTTTGTATATATGTTTTTGAACAGTTATAAAAAACAAAATTATTATTATTATTACTATTTTAATCGAGAAAAAATTTAGGTGGGGCCTTGCCCGCTGGCCCTCAATGTAGAACCGCCACTGTCTTTCAGTATATTTTTAAGTAAGGAGAGAGGGAATGGTAGGCGAAGATGATCGGTTTTGCGCTCTGCCGAGGTCGCTTCTTTCGCTAGACGATCCGCTATACTGACAGTTCTATAATCTCTGGTCGTGAATAGGCAACCTGAGCAGGAAGTTTGCTTGAGTCCCAGAAAATATTCCGAAGCAACTGCCGGCTCATCGTTGGTGGTTTGCCGCGAAGTCTAAAGGGCCACGTATTTATTTTGCAACAGTTACATGACAAAAAAATTCTCCGTTTGTTTGTGATCTCGATTTTGTTCTAGAAATTCTCAATTTTAATTGGTTAATAGTTCTGCGGGGGATCACAAAAATATGCCCACGCTTCATTTTTATGGAAGATTTAACCATAGACATGAGAAAAAAGAATACTAGTCAGCTAAGTTTACTCTTAAAGTTGTTAAATTTTTCGACTTTCGCATTGTGATGTGTCTTGCCATAAAACTACACGGGAAATTATGATTTATTAACACTTTATAATCTCGAATGATGATTTCTAATTTTTTTTTTAAGGATTTTATTTGATTAAAATCAATTATTTTATATCCTTTTATATATATATATATATATATGTGTGTGTGTGTGTGTGTGTGTAAACATTTTAGCGATTCAATGTTTCTGCATTACAGTGTAAAAATTCATTTTTATTCAATGTTTCGAACGTTTATATATGAAGACTGTTAAAATATGTTTGTTCTTTTCCAAATATAATATTATTTTGAAGGTAAAATTCGTTAACGTTATTAGCTAGCCCATTGACAGATTCATGTAATATGTGGCTTACCATTGTATAAATAACTGATATATGAAAATATTTTCAGAGGTCTATAAAAGTATGAAGATGAATAACTTTCTAAAACATTTTGTCTGGTTTGCAGAAAAAAACATAGCATTGTTGGAAGAACATAACAAATTGGTGAGTGTCAACCAGTTTCTACATATTTTTATTGCTGTATGTTACTCAAAAATTGTTTCTTAATGAATCAGATTATTCGTCATGTAAGAAAAATAAACAAAGCAAAATTCACATTTGACATGTGTGCAGGCCTTCAGTATTTTGGAATGAATGCACTTTTAGAAACCCCCCGCATTTTTTATCTAAGAAAAATTCTGCAGCTTTTATAATTTATCCTATTAAAGGACATGGCATCACTGAAGGTTTCATGTAAAAAATTATATTTCCCTTTAATATTTATAATTTGAGCTGTATTAGGTTTCTTCAATAAAAAACATATATTCAGGCAACAATTATTATGTTTTTGATATATTTTTTGCTGATTTGAAATGTTTAAATTACGTTTTCTCACTTTATATTTTCACACGAATTCACGATCTTCAAAATGTTAAAACTTCTACAAATATTTAAGAAAAAACTTAATACTATTTCTTTTGGATGTCTAATAGAACCTACTTAAAAGGATTAAGTATGGATATTGAAAGAAAAAAAAAATATATTAAAAATAAAAATAAAACAAAATTCCTTTTTTTTTTTTTTTTTTTTTGTAAATGTTTACAAAGACATATACTTTTAATTTTTTCCCAAAAACTACATAATTAATAAATTTCAAAATCCATCTTTAACGGCCCTCTTCCCTTACCGTCGCCGGAAGCCCGAGCCAATGTTATTCTATGGGGAAATTTTCTTTACAAATAACTTATTAAGTAATACATATTTTTAAATTCTGTTTTCACATTCAGAAAATTCCCAACTGTCAAATTGACGGACCTTTTTTAAAAAATGTATTTTTTTTTTTTTTTTTTTTTTTTTTTGAAATTTCAAAGTGAAAAAAATTCACATATTGAAAATTCGGATTTTGCAGCTTCAAAATAAAATATACAAAATTAAAAAAATAATTGTTTAAAAAAGGTCCGTCAGTTTAACAGTTGGGTACTTTCAGAATGTGAAAACACAATTTAAAAATATATATTAGTTAATAAGGTATATGTAAAGAAAAATGTCCCATTGAATAAACGTTAGCTTCGGCTTCTGGCGGCGGTGAGTGAAGCGGGCCCTTAATTCTTTTAAGCACATTTCCGTTAAACATTCAAACACAGATATTAAATCTGTTCTTAAGTATCTGTAGAAATTTTGTCATTTTGAAGATCATAAATACATGGGGGAAAAAAATGCGAACTGAGAAAATTCAATTTAAAGATCTCAAATTTGTAAAAAATACATAAAAAACCGTAAGAGTTGTTGCCTGAAAATATATTTTACTGAACAAGCCTAATATTGTTCAATTTATAAGTATTAAATGGGAATATATAAGTTTATATTAGAAACTTTCAGTTGTGTTTAGTCAAATGTGCCAAGTACCATTAAGAGAATCTTTTTTATTTTTATTCTTAAATTACAAAAAAAAATTTACTGATTATTATTTTGCTAATGAAAGTACCAAGGTTTCTGTATACAACCTATAACAAACAAACAGCAAAAAAAAAGAAAAAATAAAAAAAAAAAACGACGCACCGAGAAGGAGTAATGCAAACTGGACACAAATTGACATGTATACAGGTTTCCATGGAAAATGTAAAATTTTAAAGTTTGGCTGCCGTCGAATGAGCATATGACGCTTCAGGGCATCTTAACTGCACAACAGGCAGAATATTAAAAGTGAGAAATTTTGAATCCTGGTCAAAAATTCTGCAAGAATTTTATTCCGTCTACTCAGGACAGGATAAACAGGATAAACTATAGGGATAAACCATAGACAGGATAAACTATGCCTCGCATACAAGTGCGCAAACAATATGCACAGATGTCAGCATTTGAGAGAGAGGTATGTAGCTGGGCTCAAAGAAGCCGATTGATATAATCTGTAAATTGTTTGACAATTTTATACCAGATATGCCTCTATTAGATGATATTTGCAGGAATGGTCGAACCATGGCCGAACACAGCGTCAGTGAGGAAACGGTTGGCCTACAGAGAGGACAAAACGTTTGGAGCATCATGACAAGGTTCCTCCAACCAGTACGGCATTTTGTCAATCTGATGCACCTATTGGACAGAATTCAGCATGATATCTCGCAGGAGCACATCCGTCAACTCTATCAATTAATGCCAATCTGAATAACTGCTTACATAAGGGTCAGAAATGGACCACAGCCTTATTGACTTGTTTACTTTGCGAGGTCATTTCTCTTGATTAAATCTCCCAAATTTTCTGAAACTGTAATCATTTGTTTTCCTTCACATGTGCATTCCATCTACCAATTTTCGTCCCATTTGGATAACTCTTTCTTGGTGCGTCTTTTTTTTTTTTTTTTTTTTTTTTTTTTTTGTTATAGAGTATATTTGCAAAGCTGATGAATGATAATGCCATGAACGTGAAGCCATTCTATATCAAATGATCGTACAGCACTAATTAAGCATATTTCATCATTCTTTCGCTAATGATCTAATTAAAGCCTTGATTCGTAACAAAAATAAGCGTAGGAGACATATTATTCTCCAGTTCTCCTGTTTCTCATTTAAAATCTATCTGCATTTTAATCATCATGAAAAAAATATGTTTAATTGTAGAAAATGTCTTGGTATTTGATTTCTACATTGTGGAAGGTTAGCAATAAGTAACATCAGATTAGATTGACAAACGAAATATATAAGAAGGTTAAAGGTAAATATATAAAGGGTAACAAACTAAAGGTTATAATTTCAAGGGCAATAGAACACACTAAAGCAAACTAATTTCACCGCATAATGTGGGATTAGAAAGCATCCATATAATAGTATGATACTTGTTACACAACATAATATTACATCCCTATCATCTCGAAAGTGTCCGAGGCAAAATCAAATTTTTATTAACGTATAATGTTTTCACGCTGTCTCCAGCAACAGGAAATATGTTAGCCACAGTTCGCAGCATCTGCCCTGTTAATGTACGAGGTTAAGTTCACATGTGACGTCATGCCTGACATGCAGAACAATAATGTGTGGGCTACAATAAATCCGAATTTTACACGTTCTAGATGCCACCAGTAATGATTCTTGAATGCATGGGCAGAAATTTTCACGTCCATTTAATTGCCCAGTATCTTTTACCATATTTTTCTAAATGGGCAAAAATACTTCTTTTAGTAAGAGATACCTTGTTTATACAAAATGTACTAATATATCTTTGAAAAAGTACGTGGTTCAGTCATGAAGGAACTCCAGCACATTTCTTCAGGAATCCTTATTTAAACAGAAAGATTTATGCGTGGTGGGCCCATCGCTGGACCTTCCAGATCTTCCGATCTCTCCTGTCTGTATTTTTTCTTTCAGAGGATAGTTAAATGGAGTAGTTTTCTTTAAGAACCGTTCGGTAAATCATAAATATAACATATTGCTCTAATAAGTATGCAAGTTTCAGATGTTCGTGAAATGCTTGGATTCTTCCAGCATATACAAGATTAACACTATCGACGTTGTGAGAACTGTACACTATCTATAAATAAGTATTTGGGCACTTTCGAATGTAGATGTTTTGTCAAATACCTAAGAAAAAAAAAATTAAGAATTCTCTTGAAACTTTGGGAGAATAAAGAATATGTTTTACCTTATATATTTTTGCAAAAGTTTTAGTCCGAAGAAAAAAAGGGGACGAGATTATAAGACCAGATATTGCATTCTTCCTCTAATTACTTGCATAAATTTTTATGAGGCTATCACATATATTCATGGAGTTATAACGGTTTCTATAAAAAAATTGGCACTTTTTTAATTAGAACACGTAGGATATTAGACCCAGTATAAATCCATTTTTAGGAAACTTGGCATTCCACATTAAACACAGCGCATACTGCAATCAGAATGCAAAAATTAAAAATCTGATGTGGGCATCACATGACTTCCTTATACACTTTTAGAAATATACATAATGTTAAAAAATATTGTCACTGGACCCGAAACAGTTGGCTAAAAATATTTTAAAAAAAATGCATGCATACGTAAAAAAAAAAAAAATAAAATAAATAAATAAAATTGTGCCTTGAGGGGACTCATTTTAAAATCCTTGGGGGGGGGTGGGGGGGACTCATGTCAAAGTTGTGCCTTGGGGGGACTCATGTCAAAGTTGGGCCTTGGGGGGCCTTATTTCAAAGTTGCACCTTGGGGGGACTCATGTCAAAGTTATGCCTTGGGGGGGACTCATGTCCAAGTTGTACCTTGGGGGGGACTCATGTCAAAGTTGTGCCTTGGGGGGACTCATGTCAAAGTTGTGCCTTGGGGGGGGGGACTTCGGATCCGAAACAATTGGATAAAAGTGTTAAAAAATGCATTTTCACCGTGTTTCTGAACTATTCCGGAAGTTTCAAATCTCTAACTAGTCGGGAAGTTAGTTAAATAGATTTTCTGTTGAATCATATAAACGCTGCTAAAGGCAGCAGTGACACGAAGCAATTGGCTAAAAATATTTAAAAAATGCATTGTCGCCGTGTTCTGAGCTTTTCTGGAAGTTTTAAATGTCTAGCTAGTCGGGAAGTTAGTTAAAAATCGATTGCAAGATTTGTACTGGTAACGCTGCCGAAGGCAGCAGGTATCGGAAACAGTTGGCCAAAAATATTAAAAAAACGCATTGTAAACGTGTTCTGAGCTTTTCTGAAAGTTTCAAATGTCTAGCTAGTCGGGAAGTCAGTTAAATTGCAAGATTTGTCCAAACCGTTTTTGAGTTATTACCGTTTTTTGATACATTATGGCCAAAACCAATGTATTTTTGGTCATTATGAACCTAATTTTCCTAAATATCTCCAAAATGGAAAATCATACAAAGTCCAAAAAGGGAGGTGCAGAACTATATGTTATAACAAACCTATGTACCAATTCGCAACTTTCTACGTTCAACTGTTTTTGAGTTATTACCGTTTTTTGATACATTATGGCCAAAACCTATGTATTTTTGTCATTATGAACCTAATTTTCCTAAATATCTCCAAAACGGAAAATCATACAAAGTCCAAAACGGGAGGTGCACAACTAGATGTTATAACAAACCTATGTACCAATTCGCAACTTTCTACGTCCAACCGTTTTTGAGTTATGCGACATACACACACACACACACACAGACACACACACACACATACAGACGTCACGAAAAATCGTGTAAAATCGCTTATATCTCTAAAACGAGAGCTCGTGTTCAGACGACACTTGCAGGTGTACAACTATACATCATGATAGTCACACGTATAAATTGGCAACATTCAGCGATCGTTCGTTTTCGAGCAATGTGAAATACAAAATCCATTTCGCAAATCGGGATTACTATACTTCCTTATACTTTGTATAAGGAAGTAAAAATGTTTTACAAAATATGAGCTATTTTACTAAGTAATTTATAACTGCGCATGCGCAAGCTTTAAAAAAAAATTCTTTGCATAATTTAATAGCCAAAAGTATGGACCTACCTACATGAAAACCACAAACAAATATCGTGTAAATTAAAATAGTTATGAGAGATTGAATGAACAAAATTTCAGTTCCTCTCAAAAAAAAAAAAAAAAAAAAAAAAGAAATATATATATATATATATATATATGTATATATATATATATATATATATATATATATATATATGTATGTATTTAGGGTTTTTTATCGATATTTATTTACAATCAACGAACACTGCATTACCACTGGTCATTGATAGAATGAAAATAATAACATTATAGTTTTAAAAAATTAAAGAACACGCTTTTATAGAAATGTGAACTAAAAAGCACAAAATATCTATCTCAGTATTAAAATGCAGGGTAAGAGAAAATCGTGGGAGTGACGCACCATAATACTTACATACATTTAAATATTTAATTAAAATAATTTAGAATTAAACAAAAACCATTTATAAAAAATTCCCCCTGACTGGAATCGAACGCTAGACCTCTAGGTTCGTAGAGCAGAGCTTTACCTCACAGCCACAGCGTTCAAGTAGGGAAAGTCTTTTTTTACAATATAGATTTTTTGTTTGCTCCCAGAGCGGTTACAAACATAAATACAAACATACATACAGGTGAAGCTAATAAAAGCGTGTTAAAAATGGGAGTAAAAACCCCTTGTTGTTTACTTTTTATTTTGAAAGGAGCTAAAATTCTGTTCATACTATCTGTCGTAACTTTTTTGTATTTACACGATATCTGTTGAGGTTTTCATATAATTTTCTCAATACTTTTGGCTATGAAATTATGCAAATGAATTTTTTTTAAAGCATGTGCGTGGATCTGGAGTGACTCCACTCGACTTTCCGATCATTGAGTAATTAACAGTTTTGTAGATAAAGTAAAGAAGGAGGAGTTGTTAAACAAACAAAATAGAGAAAATCATAATAGAATGTTTGAGTATTTTTCTCCATATATTACACAATGTTTTATTTAACTCTACTGAACTTTCAGCCCATAAGATCATAATGATAAATGCTAGATTCAACAAAATGCTTATAATTAGTGCAACAGTGATTTATAATATTCATATAAATTTTCAGCTCAATTGAATAAAGCGTTTAGATGCTATAGCACTTTTAAAAATTTGGTCCCATAGGCTTCCTCTTTGTATCCCTGTAAAAAAACTGTAAGTGCTAAATTCACCAAAATCTATACAGTTGGGACAACTGTGACCTAAAACATGTGTACAAATTTTTTACTCAGATTAATAAGGCGTTTAAACGCTATCACATTTTTAAAAATTTGGCCCCATAGGCCATAATGATAAAGAATTTTTCTTTGTGCGCCTGTAAAAAAACTATAAGTGCTAGATTTTCCAAAATCTATACAGATTGAGTATCTGTGATCTATGATATGTGTACAAATTTTTTTCTCAATTGAATAAGGCGTTTATATGCTATCGCACTTTTAAGATTTTGGTCCCGTAGGCCATAATGATAAAGAATTTTTCTTTGTGTCCCTGTAAAAAAACTGTAAGTGCTAGATTCACCAAAATCTGTAGGGTTAGTACTATAGTGACTTACAATATATGTACCAACTTTCAGCTTATTCGAATAAAGCGTTTAGACGCTGGCGTGTTCAGTCACAGACATACACACATACATACACACGTACATACACACACACATACATACACAAGTACATACACACATACATACATCATCGTAAAAATAGTTGAAACGGACTCGGGGGACCTCGAAACGTATAGAAACATCAAAATCTCAAATTCGGATTTTTCACTTGATTACAATACTTTCCTCATTATAGTGTTCGGAAAGTAAAAAGGGGCAATTTCTTTTTTGTAATTTTTGAAAGAAACCGTTATATCTCCATGAATATGTGTGGAAAGTAGTCTCATAAAAATTTATACAGATAATTACAAGAAGCCTCATAAGCATATACCAAAACGCATTTTATGCATTACTTTTTACAGGATAAGTAGTCTCATAAAAATTTATACAGATAATTACAAGAAGCCTCGTAAGCATATGCCAAAACGTATTTTATGCATTACTTTTTACAGGGTGATCCAGAACATTTTGTTTAATTTTTTACAGGTCCCCTTTTCCTTTTCAGAGCAAAACTTTTGCTGAAATATATCAGGTATAACATGTTCTTTATACTCCGAAAGTTTCAAGAGAAGAATTAAAAGAATATTTCTAGCTATTTGACAAAACGTCTGATTTCGAAAGTGTCCAAACACGTATTAGTAGATAGTGTATGCCAAATGTTGGTTACTTATTTCACCTTGACAACGAGCTATTGTTAACTTGCTTCATTCAGATTCGGTGTCCGGAACCTGCCTCGACCTGATTTTCTACCTTCATAATTCTTAGGTCTTGCTCTAGACTGAGCAACGAGCCCGTCTTCATGAGTTGCCTGTGGCGTGCACGTAAACAATCTCTGATTGGGTGCAGTTTTATTAGCAACTAGTTATTTCCGTCAAAATTTGACGGTTGATATGCAACTAAAATCTCTTCATGGCATAAAGTTTAAAACACCCTTGCTTTAATATTTCACATTGCTCTTAACTGGTTTAAAACCCCTGCCCAATTTTTCATATTTATAAAACCACTTGGATATACATCCAAAATATTAACTTATTGTATTCTAAAAATAAACTGCAAATAGGAATAAAGTTAAAATTTGTTTTTACTGGAATGGTATTATAACGCTTTATTCTATCAAAATAGTATATTTCAACAAAAGTATACTGTTAAAAATAAATAAATAAATAAATAAGAATGATTTTAATACTTTAGAAAATTAATTTGCTCATTAAATTTTTAATAATAAATTATACTATGTAAATTTTTACTAGTATAAAATATCAATATTTTAATGTTACTCTTTTCAAATTATCTTTATTCTAATATAGTACAGAAATGAAATATCAGAAACTATAATAATTATATAAATAATGATTAAATAAATAAATAAAGTAAAACAAAACCTCCTTTTATTTTAAATATTTATAACCATCTTTTCTAAACAAGGTTTTCAACTGATGAAAGTTAATTTTTAAAGAACAATAAATTTTGATAATTTGTTAATTTTAAAAGATTTTACTTTTTTTTTTTTCTTTTAGGAAATCGAAAAAAAAAAAAATAATTTTAAGAATATGGTATAATATATTGACATGGCAAAAGATGGCGCCACATCCAGTGTACAGAAATTTTCGGCGAGCGAAAATGCATACGATGGTAACCGATACGTATTCGAGAATTGTTTTGTTTTTAATAGGTATACTTCCTTTCAAAATATGAATCAATCGTGTGAATTATTTTTATGATTGAGCCACGGAGTAATATTAACTTTAATTAGGCGTTAATGAGCTTTAATTAGGCGTTTGCCATAGACATAGCAATATTAATGTCGTCTGCTTGATCTATCATCGGTATTCTGCATAAAAAGAAAGGATTATTCCCGTTCCAAATTGGTTCAAACTTTTATCGCGCATGCCCAGATCGTACGATTCTGGTCTTACAGAATATTCTTTGTGTTTTAATATTATAGATTCTCGGCTGGTGCAGCCCCTACATAAAGTGCATAACAACTTTATCTAAAAATATCAGTGCATCTCTAGCAGAAAATTATTCTTTCATCGCGTCATTGGCGACAATTTTTTTTTCTTCCCCACAAAAAAATTTAGTTCAAATTCTGTATTTTTTTCCAGTTTATTTTCTGAAAGAACTTGTAGGAATGTTGGAATAGACTTTTATCATAGACCTTTATCTTATACTTTTTTATTTCTACCGACCGACGCACAGAAGAATGCATTCCGTGCGAAAAAGGTGACCCTTCGCTCACTCCGCAGAAAGCGCCCTCTCAAGGTCTTTTTGAACTCACTCTGGCATGGTGATAGTTGTTTAAATTCTGGAGTTCTGTCCTCCGTAAAGACCATTAGTTTTGTTACATTCTGCATACTAACATCGCATTTCATAAAATGAGACTTTGCAAAATTATTAACAATAATAATTATTTTTTTACTACAGAAAAATGATTAATGACATAATGAAAAGTATTTCTTGAAGTATACTTGTGATACACTGTTAAGTCTTATGTTACACTAACTAAATCTCCAAATCCAATTAGTGACAAATATTTTCAATGGCAAATACATAGAGTTACTTAAAATATGCTAGTCTGGTAAAATTGTAACGTTTTCCACATCTCAGCGTTAAATGCTTATTTTATTAAGGTTTGTTTTAGATTTTTTTTTTATATCGAGTGAATTGTACTTTAGAAGGAATGTGATATATATAGCTTACATCAGAAGAGCAACATCAGTTAATAATAAATATAAAAATTGGAAATTACACAATTTTACATAGATACCAAACAAAGTCCTTGGAAATAAAATACTCAAAACGAAACTTATCTATGACATCAGTGACATCTTCGCTGAAAGAGAAGATAACATATATTACAGAAGTATTCTTAGCCAAGAAAAGCATATAAGTTAATCAGATTCAACAGAATGATATGTTTTCGAAATGAATTTATGTTAACGATAAAAATGTTCTATTTAAAGATAATCATAGATTCTTATTACATCATATAAGATCATTCTTTTTAGGATAAGATAGAGGAAAACTAGATTCTATTTTAAATTTTTAAGTTATATACATATATTTGTATTTATCAGCTCAAGTGTATGTATCCATATACAGTAATATTTGCTAATACTATAATCTCAGTCAGCTAACGTTTTTGTTAAATAATTTATAATTTGAAATTTATAAATAAGATTTTCAGGGCAAACTTTAAGGTGTGAATAAACGCTTATAGGACAATATGAACTACTAAATATAATATTCAGTCTTGAAGTGCCTGGAACAGCAGTTGAAAATAATGAAAATATTCTGGTGTGTCACTCACACGACTTTCTCTTACCCTGAAATTTAAAACTATAAATACAGTTTGGGGATTAAGAGGTAAGATAACGAGTACTGTTATGTAAACCAAGGTTAAACAATTCAAATTAGGCTTCGGAAGAGTTTTATGTGATAATTAGTCTTGTGTGAGGGGAGCTACCGCCCCCCTCAACACCCCGTTTCATTAATGCACCTACATTTATATAGAATTTAATTCGGTTATTAAAAAATAATTCTGTTTTTTAAAAATAATTTATCAAAATTATTATTTAAACAAATTATCTTTTATGATAATGCAGACGATTTCCAAATTAGATGAGTAGTGTAACTCTAAATATCCAAAAAAAAGTTGAATTTATTCTCAATATTACAATAAAATAAAAAAAAATAATAATGAAGAAAATCGATAACTTTATTTTAAATCATCGCAGATCGATGGTTCAACCATTCGTTTTAAAGGTATTGACGAGCTCTTTTGAAAGTTACCCATCATAAAAATTTACTCCCCTCGAGGGGGGAGAGGCGATGCTCCTACATACACAATTTTTTTTTCCCAGTTGACTATCTCTATTAAAAAAATATATATTCGTTTCATTTGGTTTAGCGCAGTCCATAGATGTTAAACTGTACTAACCTCCAATTCCCCCCATAGACGTAATGTATTTGAATACTTTTGAGTGTCCCTGTACACGAACCATTTGCTTGATCTTAACGAAAAGTTTAGTGTAGCATTCTTATATAATACACATTTATAATACCAAGTTTGAACATTCTGCCATAATTTGTTTTTGAGATATGGTGATAACAGACAGACACACACACAGGCATACACACAGACCAACAGCTAAAAGCACAATTTTCGTATTCAGGAGACCTCAAAACGTGTAAATATAACAAAATATCACTTTCGAAAATTTGACCAAAAAACAGTACTTTCTCTACCTTATGGGTAAGAGAAAGTAAAAAAGAGAATGGCAGCTAAGGAAGGAATTAATATACATTTATGTCCAAAATATTCTTTACATACATAAATTTGCAGATTTCTTAAAAACTTTCAAATATATTTTCATGAAGCTTTCTGGAATGATACATAATATTATGACACATAAATACCAAGGAAAAAAATAAGAGCACCCCTATTATTACTTTCGAACACTATAGTGATGAAAGTATTGTAATCATGTGAAAAATCAAAATTTGAGATTTTGATGATTCTATACGTTACGAGATCCCCTGAGTCCGTTTTCACTATTTTTGCGATGATGGATGTACGTATGTGTGTATGTCTGTGAGTGAACACGCTAGCGACTAAACACTTTATTCGAATATGCTGAAAGTTGGTACGTGTATTGTACGTATATTGCCTTATTCAATTGAGCAAACAATTTATACATATATTATAGGTCACAGATACTCAATCTCTATAGATTTTAGAGAATCTAGCACTTATAGTGTTTTTACAGGGACACAAAGAAAAATTCTTTATCATTACAGCCTATGGGCTAAATTTTTAAAAGTGTGATAGCGTCTAAACGCCTTATTAATCTGCGCAAAAAAATTGTACACATGTTATAGGCCACAGTTGCACCAACTGTATAGATTTTGGTGAATTTAGGTCTTACAGTTTTTTTACAGGGACACAAAGAAAAATTCTTTACCATTATTGCCTATGGGACCAAATTTTTAAAAGTGCGATTGCATCTAAACGCCTTATTCCCTTGAGCTGAAAATTTTTATGAATATTATAATTCACTGTTGCACTAACTACAAGTATTTTGGTCATTTTGGTGAATCTAGCATTTATAGGTTTTTACAGGAACAACACAAAAAAATTCTTTATCATTATGATCTACGGCCTCAAAGTTCATTAGCGTTGAATAAAACATCGTTTAATATATGGAGAAAAATACTCAAACACTCTATTAAGGTTTTCTCTCTTTTGTTTAACAACTCCTCTTTCTTTACATTATCTACAAAACTGTTAATTACTCAATGTTCGGAAAGTCGAGTGGAGTAACTCCAGATTTTTTTTAAATTGTAGCATAGAACAATAAAAATGGTAATAAACTGTGACAAAGAAAAAAAAAAGTTTTAAATCAGAAAAAAAAAATAAGTCTTAGGAAGCTAATATGAAATGTAATCTCCCCTGACCTTAGGTATAACAATAAGACATAGATTGATCAGCGAGAGGGGAAAAAGTTATTCCTTTTTCTCTCGGGAAAAGTCACTCTAATGGCTGTCTTTTCCCAAGTAAATTACACACAGAAATACACACGGATAAATTAGTAAATAAAATTTATGAATAATTTATTTACTAAAAGTGAATTAAAAACTCCAGATACAGTTTCAAATTCATTTTCATTTTTTGTTTTCATTTTTTCAATACTTTCTTCTGGCTGATTTTAGAACTTTTTTTTGGCATCAAAAATTTTTGTTCGATAACATGGGAATGATAGATCTATATATATTACTATATCTATGCCCCTGACTTGTACACATATCACAGGGTGTCTTATTGCTGGTAATAACGTTGTTTATCCCAGTTTGGGAATAAAGCTCAATTCCTCCAATAATGTCGTTTTCAGAGCATTAACATCTGTGTTCGGAGGATGTCTACGGAGGATCTACCATGTCAACTCAACACAGCTGAAAACCTGACCGCCTCAGATTTTTATGAAATTGGGTTCGTTTTTTTGTTATATAGAGAGATGAATTTATACCAATTAATAAGTCCCTATCTCTTTTAGTTTTTGATATAAAGAGCGGCAAAAATAGGTAAAAATGCAAATTTCTGAAATTCTTCTGCTACAAATGTACCCTTATTTTCTTTCCTAATTAACTTCAGAGATAAAAAATTGATATCGTTAGAAGGCTTATAATACAGGCTTTCAAATGATATATCTCAAATATATATTTTTGAAATTTTTCACTTAAGGTCAAACATTTTGCCCTTTGACCTCCAATAGCTCAACAAGTGCACATTTAATTTTCTTTTAAAAATTATGCGTTATTTTTACAATTATTATATATAACTATGCAAATTACAACATCGGACGGCCATGGGATGCTGAGTTATAAATTAATTTGTAACCCTAAATCAGTATTTTGATACTAACATAACGTAAGTTTTCCCCATACATTGTTCCCTAATTAACTTAGAGATATAAGAGAGAATAGGGAGAATAGGGCAAAATTTCACTTAAATGTACATGAAAAGAAATATTTTTATCGTAAAGATATAAAAACAACTTCTAAATATCAGTTTTGATGCCGGGGTGAACATCCTTAACCAGAAATATGCTACTTTGAAAATTTTGTAAATTATTCGAAATTTACGAATTTCTTAACATGGCAGAATGCAGCAAAATTTCGCATAAATGTCCCTTTTGAGGGATATTTTCATGCTGTCAGACTACTTTTAAAGTGTTATATAAGATGCTGGCATAAACACCCTTAACTATAAATTTTCCAATTTAAAAATTTCGTAAGTCATTGGAAATTTACGATTAATTTAACTTGGCAAATTAGGGCGGAATTTCGCATAAACATCCATTTTGAGGGATACTTTCATCGTATAGATAGATATCAGAACACCTTTAAAATATCATTTAGAATCCTGGCATGAACTTCCCTGAATATGAATTTTTTAATTAAAAAATTTCGTCAGTTTTTTTTAAACTTAGGATTTACTTAACATGGCAGAATAGGGCTAAATTGAGCATAAACGTCTATTTTGAGGATCATAAATATATCAGACAACTTCAAAATGACATTTATGATATACTTGTTTGAACATTATTGACTACAAATATTCTAATGGGAAAATTTCGTAAGTTATTCGAAATTTAAGATTTTATCAACATAGCAAAATTGGGCGATATTCCATATAAATATGTATTTTGGGGATTATTGCATAAGAAATAGTAGCTTGAAAACTAAACTGCGAACTTGACCCCAATAAAATAGATTAATAGGTTAGAATAAGATAAATACATGGAAGTGAACGGTGAGTAGCCTATTAGGCGGGGATTTAATTCTGTCACTGTGCCTAGCGTTTGGTCAAATTAATTTCTCTTAACATGAATATATGTCCCGCACTAGAAATTTATGAGAACGTGCATATGAGGCGGAACTGAGCAGAGTCCACCTATGCCAATGAAAATACTCTAATTTAATCCCTTGAAGGGTGATAATACGTATTATAAAGCACTTGATTTTAATTCCCAACTGTAAAATTCACCCAGGAAATTTTCACTAAAACTGTAAAATTCACCCAGGTAAAATTCACCCTGTAAAATTCTTCCTAGCTTAGCGGAAAAAAAATCCTTTCTTAATTTGTTCGTGAATTCCAGCGGTTTTTCATATTGAATGAGCGCAATTACTTTGCCTCTCAAAGGGTTCAATTATTTACAACGAAAATATATATAATAATAATAACGAAAATTTCAAAATGCAAGATGTTAACTGAAGCCAATGTGGTTTTTTGTGAGGATGTTGTTGCATCAAAAATATGAACTTTCTAATTGACCAAATTTGTCGAAAAAAAATCGCACAAAAATTTAAAAAGTGTCACCACGTAATTATTATGAACGTGGTCTCATTTCTTACTTTATTTTAAACAGTTTTTGGTTATTAACCTTCTTTTAAACTTTATATTAGTTTTGTAAAAGTTCCGTCCTGATAAAATTTGATGAAAATAATGCTGTTTTACCACTATGTAGAAACTTCTGTATTTTGAGAACTTGATTAACTGTGATAGTATTTGCAATGAACAGTTTCCTTTATAAAGGGAATGGTATATTTATTCAAGTCTATAATTAAGAAGCACTTTAAACGTCTTTATTCACACTCTGTAGTAATTAATGAAACCAGTGCTCAATGTATATTTAAGAAATAATATTTTCTCCTTCCTATGAGTTGAGGAATGAAAATTTGTGTGGAATGTAACGTCGAGTTGAGGTAAAAGGATGTCGCCGTAGTGAGATGTTGATCAAAGTTTGGGAAAGTATAACCTGGATCTAGCGCATTTGGCGACGGTAGCAGCGAAAGCAATAGATTGAAGTTATCGAGTTGGGGTGATTTTAGGTCGGCATGGAGTAGCTAAGAGAAAATTAGAGTCTACGCAGATTGAGTAAAGAGGGTTGAATGCGATTAGTGTTGGAGATATAAGTTGGTGAATCGAAGTGAATGATGTGTTCTGTTTTGAGGGTGTTTAAATAGCGAGATGTTGGAATAAAAGTTTGTTGGTGTTGGCGATTTATGCGAGTATTAAGCGATTAGTGAAACTGACGGTGGAGCTTAACAATTTGGGCGAGAGGTAGTTCTTAAGGAATTATAAAAGTAGTGTGGGGAAAAATGCTAGCTGGAGTGTTGCGTTATTCTCCATCGACATTGTGTGATCAACGGAGGTATTTCTCGAGTGAATAAAGTTTAGAGTAAGCTTCTTACGGCCGTCATCTTAGCCACCAGCGGTGAACATATAAATTTCATAGTTTCTTTAATTTAGTCATTTAAATATCTGAGTGAGTTTTCTTACATTGCCCCTTACCCATATTTAAAATTTGAATAAACATTTGTTTAATTTTATAGAAGAGTATCTGTTTATCTTTTAACTTAAGTAGTTATTTAGATGCCTGGGCGCAGACCTTGCAAATTTTCTAACTTCATTTTTGCTACTAATAAGCTTGTTACTTCTGTTAGAATGTTTCGTTTTTTCAGAATTTCTGCTTTTATTTATTTTTATTTTTATTTTTTAATTTTAATAGATAAACCAAAAATTCTTTAGTCACGTAATCTTACCCTTCACTGCCACACGCAGAGATATACAGGGTATCACAAAAAGATAGAAACCCAGTTCAATCTTTAAGAACTTATTTTAAACATTTTTGTAATTGGATTTGCAAAAGTGTTTAAAATAAGGAAAGAAATAAGACTACGTTAATAATAATTTGTCCCTTTATTTTTAAAAAATTACACTTTTTACAGTTTTGTACGACCTCACTTGAGAAACTTGGTGATTTAGAAAGTTTCTATTTTTAATGCAACAACATCATTACAAAAAATCCGATCCGCATAACTGTATATTTAGTGAATTTTAGTAAATTGAAAATTGAAACATCAGGACAATATATATCAACATACAAATGTAAATTTTGTAACCTATTATAAAACGATAATATTTACATTAAAACAATTTTTATGCGTTTTAGATAGCGATTCAGTCAGAGTACACTCCTTCTCATATTTATAAGGAAACTTTATATTTTGAAATAACTAATGTAAAAATAATGTGAACAAGATTATACTAAGTGCACTTAATATATCTAGTATTCTAAAAACCAAAACTGCTATATTTTTTTAATATGAAACAAAATTAATAAAAATAATGCAAAATCTTTTTTTCTCCACGTTTTTAGATGTTCATAATTATAGGGACAATCCAGATTTTTTCGTTTTATTTAACTTACAAGAGGATAAATTACAGTTGACATGCGGATATGTTAACTACTGGGCTAGATTAATTCATATATAAGCCTTCAATTTTTCTTGGACGGACATTACTGATAATTCCTCGAAAAAAGAACGTTTAAGTAGTGAAGTATGATAAATGTGTTTTTTAAGTGGAAGGATAATTTCAATCCGCCGAATTTCTAATGAAATTCGAAGGTCTAAAATTGCTGAAGGAAATGTGATCAAACGTTGATCTGCTGGTTCGATAGAAGAGAGATCTGAGGAAAAATCAGAGTTGTATTACAGAGATCAAAGACTCATAATTCCTCTTACTGTTCTACTTATAATGACTGCTGATGAATTTGCTCGTAATTTTTAACGAAAGGTTAGGGTCCACATTTATGCATAGTTAAAATAATTAATAATTTGTTAAAATGAATAAAAACCTGTAATAATCAATCAGCATTTAATGGGGAAAAGAACGTCTGTGTTAAAGTTGAATAAAGACAATACTAAATGGTAAAATGTTGCATTTTCGGATGAAAAACATTTTATTCTTGATTAACCAAATGGTTTTAACAGTTACTGGTACGATCTGAAGATAGCGAAAGACAGTGCAGATTTTTTAAAGGCAGATATGAATCGGGCATTTTAAAGGTGGATCTATGGTGCTCTGGGGAGCTGCTTCTACTGAAGGCAGAATGAATTTAGTAATTTTTTATATTATTATGAACATCAAGAGAATATCCGCAAATTTTAAACGTGGAATTACCAGATTTTGGGGGGTAATAATATTTTTTTCAACAAGACTTACAATTTTGCTCCACTTCTAGAGCAATAGCAAATAGTTTGAAGAAAAAAACTTCTGTATTATTGCCTTTCCCGTGGCCTAAAAGTTGCAAAAAATTAACTTATCATATTTGAAAAATGCATGCAAGTGAAAAGCAATTTTAAATAGTTTAAATGTATTCAGAATATCATCTATGCTGTATGAAATGGTATTGAAACTGAATATTAAAAGAAAATGTATATATATATATATATATATACCAGAGAGAATGTCTGACTGTTTAACTCTAAAAAGAGACCCCATAAAATATTAATTTAAAGAATAACTGAAAAAAAAATTACTAAAATTCGAGCTGTCCTTATAATTGTGAACACCTGGAAAATCATCTTTTTACCATATTTAAAGATTTTTAAGATAGAAAAACGATAAAACTTTTTAAATATAGTCTATTAATGAAATTCAAATTAATTAAAAATATATTTGTTTAAATAATAGTGTTCAGTGTTTAGTTAATATAGAAAAACGGGTGTCCTTATAATTATGAGAAGGAGTGTATTAAAAATTGTTTCTTATACGAAGACTGTCTTTTTTTTTTTTTTTTTTTTTTTTTTTTGAAAAATTTAGATAAAAATTAAATATGCGCAAGTTTTAGGCTATTTTTTCGAAACGACGTTCTAACAAATTAATTTACTTAGGATTTTTTTTTTCATTTAACTGTATTTTAACCCTTTTAAGTAGACCTTGTAATAATATTTTAGTCTTAAGATGTTTAAAAATATTTTTAATTTGAGATTATATATTTGAAACATATTCTAAGTTCTAAATAAATGTTCTGTACAAGTGTTTGTTTAAAATTTTATTGTATCAAATTATACAAGCAATCGAGAGTTGTTTTATAAAATAAGTTTTTTAAAATATCCATCTGTTTTTATCTATATGTATTATTAATCGTATGCCTCAACCGCAAAACCTTATAAAACGAAATTTAGGACCTTATACGTCTCGTGGCACATATAAAAAGACCACTATTTATCTCACTCTACTTAAGGTTTGGCTTTGAGTTGTCCCCCTACTGTCACCTAGAGGCACATTCGACCGAAAATTAGCTATGAAAAACCTGCAAAGATAGACATTTTTAAGTATAACTAGCAGGCTACGCACGCTTCGCTAGTCACTAAATTTAAATGAATTTTCAAAACAATCCCTATTTAATTTTTATATCACATTTAGGGCTTTGTAACATAATAAAAAATTCCTTTTAAGGTCAAAAAGTCAAAATAACATATTACAAATAAAATGAAATGAAATATTTCTTCCATTTTCCACTCGTTTTGGAACAATGTTCTATGGTCTTATGTGAATGATTCTCAAGAGTGAATCAACAATCGTTTACAAATTTAATGGATTATGTATGGGAAATAAGTACGCTGCAAATTAAATATTGTAGCTCTTAGAACTTCAAAACTGATAATTTTTAAAAAGTTATTCATTATTCTTTAATACTAGACTGTTTTTTTGTTTGATATTAGACTCTCATTTTAAGATAAAAGCAATCGAATAATATCGCATTGTGAAACTTTACAACGTAATATCTTTAAATCTAATAACTTGATGTATATAGTTTCCTCACAAAAAACAAACAGTTTTTATAACTCTTTTAAGAAAGTACAACATCTATGCAGTATCTATCTTAAAAAAAAAAAAAAAAAAAAAAAAAAAAAAAAAATCATCGGATTTTTTATTTAAAAAAAAAAGAAAGAAAATGGCCGACCTTCATCAAAATCAATTGAATGATATCATATTGTGAAACTTTATAGTGTAATAACTTTAAATCTAATAACTTGATGTATATTGTGTTCTCACAAAAAATGAATAGTTTTTAAAGCTCTTTTTAAAAAGTATAACACCTACGCAGTATCTTTTAAAAAAATTAATCAGTTTTTACTAAAAAAATGGCCGACTTTCATCACCAAAGTAGTTAAATCTAGGCCAATCAAAATAGGAGTGCTCCACCCGGATGTGTTCTGCCGACAAACTCTTTGCTTTATTTATAATATATATATATATATATATATATATGTATACTATAAAATCTGTTTTTTGAAATTATGAAAAAAGAAATCTGAATGTTTTCATAAATAAAAACATAAAAAACTAGTTTTGATAAGTATGTAATGTTTTAATTTTATTGGTTATATTTTCTAACGGAAGATAAATTCTTTTTTTATAGACTGGAAATAGTAGATATCAAGGATCGATTATAATTAATCTAGATAAACTTACTCTGAGAAATGCCACTTCTAAGTTAAGTGAGTGAATTCTTTTACTCTTGTAGATAATTATTACACATGGACTAAAATTCATTTTATATTACAAATTAGGTATTAAAATTATTACAATTGAAAGCGGCTCGAAAAATGTGTGAGCAAGAACTTATTTATAAGTGAAGAGAAACATCACAGACCTTAGTATATGTGTTACCGCAAAAGTGCAGAAATCAGTTAATCTGCAGATTTGCTAGGTAATCTGCACATTAACTAGGGTGATCCGTTAAAGTGAGGAAAATTGTTTCATTTCTCAAATTACCTAGGTAATCTGCACATTACCAACTAGGCACTCTTTAAAGTGAAAATAAAATCTCTGGTGTTGTAATTTTACAGCACGCTGTGTTGTATTTTTTTAATTCGGAAAAAAAAATAGTTCTCTTTCCTTTTCTTTCTTTCTTTACTTATTTTAATCTGTAGGTGTTTTAATTTTTATGTGTTTTAAAGTTTTATTTGTTTTAATTTTTTTATTTATTTCATCTTTTTTATTCTGTCAATATAAGTTTGAAGATGTTATGCATTTTTAATATGAAATATAATAACTTTAATAGCTTTCAATAAATTCTATTTTATAAATGAATGTTAGAATTGTAATACAGTAGCGATTTCTTTTCAAAATAAAAATATTTAACCATTTCAATTAAAAAAAAAAAAAAAAAAAAAGCTTTATTAACAATTTATATTGCTGTTACTGTTTTTTAAAAAAAGTTATGCACCAATTTTTAATTCGCTAAAGAAATATTAAATTAGACAATTCAGAAGTATTATTTAAGAAGTACTTCAAATAATTAAAACTGCTTTAATAATTTTTAGAACGCATGAAAATTAAAATGATTGTTTTCAAATGCTTTATTAAACTATATTTTGCAGCACACATATATCTGAACAAGTTTAGCAAATATATTAATTTTACAAAAAAAAACTTTATTAACACATTTTATGTGATAAACTACAACGAAATTATCTGAAAAAGCGAACAAAATAAAAATAAAAATATAATCATGATATATAAAATATATAAAGGAAACTTGAAAGTGCAAGAAACAACAACAACAAATGTAATGAAATGCTAAAAAAAGGAAAAAAAAATTCATATTAAAGTAAGTATTTATTAGAGAAAGCCATGATATTGAATGCCATATTTTTCAGAGTTAAAAATTAATACATCTTTTTTTTTTTTCTTTCAGTAATGAATAATAATTTAAACCAATTTTAAATAAATTAATTTTAAAAGTTGTGTTTTAATAGTTTTATTTCAGGAGGAAATAATTACTGTGTTGTAAATTTTAATATTCATAATTGAAAATGAAGCTTCACGAGATAGAGCGTTTAATTAAGATTAGATTTCAATAATAAAATGCAGTGCACACCCTTATCAAACTTATATTGACAGAATTAAAAAAAGAGAAGAAATAAAATTAAAATTAAAACAATTATAACTTACTAGTTACTTTAAGTTTTGTGTTGGTCATAATAAGAAACCTATAATAATCATGTCTTCGATGCTCCACGTTTTGCGTTTACCAATTAGCATAGCGGAAGCGGAGCGGAAAGGATAAATGTTTTAGTTTGTGTTTGAAGGTCATTCGCGTATCTGTATCACATGACTGTCTGACGTCATAGTGAATGTAAAAAGACTAAGGCTCGAAACAAACATTTGAACTTTAACGACACAGAAGCCGCTAATGTGCAGATTACCTAGTTAAAATGCGAAAAACTCTTGATTTCGCACTTTAACGGGTCATTTTAGTTAATCTGCAGATTAGCTAGGTAATCTGCACATTAACGGATTTTGAGCTTTAACGGTAACATATGTCCTAATTTGAGAGAAACTATTTTATTAGTCCGTATACTTATGGAGCCAGACTATTTTCTTTTACAAATAACGATTTATAACAGAAAAACCGACACACAAAAGGAGTTATCCGAACGAAACGAAATTGCGTATTTACCTACCTTACGACAGAATATTCAATTTATTAAATTTTGGTGGCCCGTGATTAACATAGCTGGAGCTCCATTATATTGAAATTGAATTGTATATAAAATATCGGACATTTCAATGCTGGGATTAAGTTTCATCGAATGCAATTCTAACGACATATGACGACTGTACCAATGCCTCGTAGACGGGCTTGCGAACAGTAAACGCAGATTTCACCATTTCAGAGAGGACGTGGTATTGGAATATATTAAGCAGGAGGGTCAAAATGCATGATCATTCGTCATTTGCTCGAAATGCTACCCTTCGACGTTGTTGGCAGGAATGGATAAAACTATGGCGTACAGAGTGACAAGAAGGTAGGAGTTCACCGAAAGCGACGGCAGAATGCTAGGCCAGAGTAATCGTCCGATTTAAGTCCGTGTAACCGGGACAAAGTAAGTGCATTAATCATTGATGGGCGAATAAAATAACGAGGAATGAGATCACGGAAGGGATTGTCTACTGCCCCTCACCGTTGCACATTACCAGGTGCATTTGCAAAGGTCCTGGGAAATCTTCCAAGTCTACACAACTCAACGGTTTCACGGGCCGATGTTTCCAGACTGAGATTTTTATAAATATTATCAGCCATAGAAAATCTGTGTCACCTATGTTTGTATATCACTGTAACTGATTATGCATATACAATGCCAATGTTTCTACAGCCCGATTTACTATGCAGACTAGCGTTTCCATTACGTTTCATATTCCTCTTAGAACATAATCCTGGAATTTACTTGTTTCCTAAGAAATCAGTGAGCAAGCCAGATAGCGGTAAAACTCGCCATCTGCATTCTATATACTCCAGCACCATCACTCTCAGTTCTGCGCAAATTTCTGATAATCGTTCGTGTTTCCAGCCATAAGAATTGCCATTAGTGACTATCGTCAAAGAAAAATAACCCGTAGAGTGATAAAAATCCTATTGCATTCAAGTCCGACTCTTTAAGCCGTCGAGTAGGGATCTGAAGCTCCCTGCATCGGAGACAATGTCCTGGGCTCAGGTGAGGACTTTGACGTTTTCCCCTTTTTCGCTCATTTTATTCAGCATTTTGGTTTAACACTTCGAACTGCAATAAATGATTCTACAGGGAAAACTCTCGCTGAACTATTTCTCTGTAGAAAAATTATAATTTTAAAAACGTCGTAAGTTATTTGGCATTTACAAATTTCTTAACATGGCAGAATAGGGGAAAAAATCCCATAAACGTCCATTTTCAGCCTGCCGTCTTCATTTTAGAACCATCTGCGTGTAACATATAAAATTTTTCAAACTTCAGATCCTTAGACCAAAAGAGTCTTCAGAGTCTTGTTGCTTTGGGATGTACTTCTAATTCCCTACTGTTTCTGCCTCGATATCGGTTCTATCGATGCTCTTTTATCAACGTAATAAGACCACGCAGGATTTCTTTGGCATGAAGTGCAGAAGGGTAATCCCTCACAAGATGGTGAACGAGGCCATTCTCGAAGTGCGATAGCATTTGCGTACGTACAGGTACACCTCACTATATGCTTTGTAACCAGCTGTGGAGAGCAACGGGGCCTTTGTATTAGATAGAATCTGTATAAAATACAATTTTCTCGGCTACGGTGAAGTAGATTGCTTTTTGAACTTTAGGCTTTACTCTCCGGGTGGCTCCGCTACATCTGCCGACTGTAGATCACACAAGAAAAGGTCTCAAGCAACATCCTTTCATCTTCAGTCACAGATAGGGCTCTAATGATTCTAGAACTTGGTTTGCTCAGAACGGTCCACGACATGGTGTTATGGTCACTCACCGCTGCGATTTGGTCAATACAACGTCGGAACAATAAAATGTCAATCAAGCTGATGTGGGAAAATCCCACGAATATAAGCTCGTTTTCTGAGTTATTGACCTTATTCAAATCCTTGATATTAGAAATGAAGGAGATAAATTGAACAACCCCCCCCCTCCAAATCAGTTGGCGTTTTTCCATAAAGATAATATTTTGCATTGAAGTGTCCCACGGGGGCCACGAGTACTACTTTGCCCTCTTCGACTTTCACACGTACAATTTGAACTGTATTTAAATCCCTAAGACCTAATGCAACACAAACTCTCGGCAACATTCAAAAAACAAATAAACTCCGCAAAACATAACGCATCTAGACATTTTTGCACAACACAAACAAACATCCTTGACACTGCACAGAAATTCTGTAGCAATAATTTTTTCACACCAACAGAACTAAAGCTTGAACGTCCTCCAGTTCCTTCCTCTAAACACAACAGCCTAGAATATCTCACCTCAGTTCTCTTCCCTCCGAGTAAATTCACCAGCCCTCATATTCCAAATTTTCAGGTCCCCTGGACGAAGCCTTCACGGAGGCTTCGTCCAGGGGAGCTCTTTACAGCTTTAACATTATTAGAACCCCTGGCCCTGACAGCAAAGACTTCAGAATCCTTAGACACTCCTTATTCACAGAATCCTTAGTCACACATGTACAATCTTATGCCTTAAACTACAATATTTTCCAGAAATTCTCAGTAGGGGTGAAGTGGTGTACTTTCTGGAGCAAGGGAAGTTTCCCTCTGAACCCCTTTTCTATCGTCCGATCTGCCTTCTCCCAACAATAGGCAAATTGCTAGAAAAGATTATTCTCAATAGACTAAATTTTTACCTAGAATCCAATAATCTTCTCCACCCCAAACAATTCGGGTTCAGAGAGGGCAGATCATGTGAACTGGCTTTGCAACAAATTTTAAGCTCCTGCGTCCTTAACTTTCAGTCTGGAAAGTACACCACTCTTATATCACTTGACATTAATGGGGCTTTTGACAAAATCGAATGGCTACACATCCTACACACTCTACAAACACTCAACTGCCCAGCAAATCTTGCAGGAGTCATCAGCTCCTACCTCTCCAACTGGAAAATCTTGATTAACTGGGGCCCTAACTACAGTGTTTTTACACAATCTAAGGGCTGCGTCCTCAGGGATCGTGCCTAGGCCCGATTCTCTAGAACTCGGTAGCGAACAAAATTCTTCTAAAAATGAAGGTTTTAAAACCTTCGCATATGCTGATGACTTTTCTGTGATTCTCTTGGGTTTTACGAGAAAAGATCTGCAGGAACGGGCCCAGGCTGCCCTCTCCCTCTTCAGCTCCCTACTAATAGAATCAGATTTAACACTCTCACCCTCGAAAACGAATGTGAGGGACCCTCCTCCTTCACTCCTTAAACGGAATCCAGTGATGAGGATTTGATGGCGTCAGTGCCGCCGCGTCAATGTCCGACAGACCGATCTGGCATATCGAACCAGGCCGGGTCCCAGCCTAAGAATTCGGCCTGAATTTCTTAATGTAATCTCGGGTCGGGGACAGATCCGGGTTTACTACGTTTTTGCATCCTCAGCCGGGGCTGGATTAATTGTTTCTATTTTCCTTGTTAATTAACAAAAAAGGTAGATGATAAAACATTTATTTCGTCATTTATTTTACGTTATTTTATAGGCTAGTATGTCATATGAAAATTTGTTTAGTTAAAAAGTGTTTATAACTTCAGCTTGATTGTCTGACTGTCTGGCTGTTCGCGCTCCTATTTCCGCAAATATTTTTAGCATGCCTCAAAAATGATATATGTTATTTAAAGATTATTATTATCATCGCAAAATATTATACATGTATATTCAAAATATGTGTGTACATTCAAATACAAGTATATACACGTGTATACATGTATATATATATATCAAATACAAGTATATACACATGTATACATGTATATTCATAACTCAATTGTTATATATTCAAAATATTATACATGTAGATTCTTGTTTCCACACACGTACAAATAAATAAATAAATAAATACAAATAATAATTTAAAAATATCATACGTTACTATGTGTATACTGTGTGTACTTTTACGCCCTGTGGTTTCTATAGTCTAGAGACTATAAATGGTATTTTTAAAACACTTTTTAAATATTTTCCAGGCCATTAAATGTAATAAAATTGCCATCGTTTTTCATATGTGCCAAAGCGTCTTTTCCATGGAAAATGGTTAGATTAGCATTAATGTTTTGTTTGCAGGATCACATAAAAGGATTCGGATTTATTACAGCATGCAAGTGAAAATGAATCGAAGTAGATTTTTTTAATAATATTAACCACTTTTAATATCTTCCTACATTGTTTGATTAATATCAATATTTTCAGTTTGACTTTTTGTCTGTGTGCCTTCTGTCCATCCGTAATAATGAATTTCTGCTTGCATTTAATTGTCTTCTAAAAAATCAGTAGTTTTATTGAAGCATACTCTATTGCTTGGCTGTATAGAACCTCTGAAAGTAGATAACAAAAAATTTCCCATGAAAATGTGTGCAATTTTTTCTGTTAATTTTCAATTTTTTTACCTTTATTTATTTAATGGATCGAATCGGGCCAAATTAGGCCTGATTTTATCTTTTTTTTTTCGGGCAGGGCCCTACATAAAAAAAATAAAATAAAATAAACGGGCTGGACTATGCCTGGGATGCAAATTCTAAATGTCATATCGGGACGAGCCAGGTAAGTAAAGCTTTTTACGGGATGCAATATTCCATACCGCAGCAAGCCCAAAGTGTTTTAATGCAGCATATCTTCACTTTGTGCCCATATTTATTGCACTAAAATCCCTCCAGTGGACGAACATTTCGCTTGAAGAAGGAACGATCCCAGCCAACGGTTAGATTTTTCACGTCTTTGCTTCAACTTCCTGCCTACTGATCACGTTATTTTCCTGCTTGCTAGGGAAATTATTTTGCTGAGTTCATTTATTAGTCGGATCCATTTAGATATCTTCTGTGACATCCTTACAGCAAGGTGGTACCTCGTCGAAGATTTTTACTCCATTGTATTACCCTTTATTTCCCGAGGCTTGCATTTACGTATCAATAGGACGATGCCCGGCCGCACAAGGGGAAATATCCTTTCTAGAGGTCGTATTTGTGCGTTTCCAACCCTTTTTTGACCTGCGTGTTCACCAGATGTGTTACCAATAGAGCACATTTGTTCTCTGATCAGCAACCATTAAAGACTGTTCTGGGATCACATCGATCTAACTCATTAATTGGAACGTATATGCCAAGTAATCCTGCTGCAGGATATCCACTAGACCTACGAGTCAACTCACCCAGTCAGATAACAGAGCGCCAGGATCCATAAGTCGACCGAAGCATGCACAAACACACACACACACATATGCATTTGTTACTTGTAATTGTATCTAGTGAGTAAAACGTTCATTTCCTGTGCTGTGTTATCGTTTCATTTTTAATACATGTCCATCACATCTACCGATTTCCATCCAATTCTGGCAAACCCATTTACTTTTTTATGGTGCGCCGTTTTTCATGTTATAGAGTATTTTATTATTTTCTAAATAAAAAAATAATAATAATAAAATTGAGCAATTTTATCATTCTAATTTGATTTTATCACCGTTTTAATTTGGAGAATTCAGTTCTTTATTTATAAAGAACAAATTTAGAATTTTTGTGCGACTTTTAAGAAGGTTTTGCTGTCTTTTTTTCATTAATATATTAAATGATAGAAATTATCAAATTATTAATCTGCTTTTTTTTTTTTTTTTTTTAGTGCTTAATCTTTCTCTTCGATTTACACATATGTATCAAGACAACTATCCTGAACGTCTGAAGTTTATATATTTCATTAATGGTAAGTATTTATCTGTTAAAATTGTATTGTGTGTATATTTAAATACTTGTTGCATTTACGAATATGACAAATTAGACAAATTACGAACAATAAATGTGCATAAAATTACTTTTAAGGATATGAAAAATTTTCAAACTCATTTGAAATTTTGAAACTTAATTTCTTTACTGAAATATTGAATTATTTTTGTTTTCAAATAATACCCATAGGAATATTTTCTTACAGAAAATTCAATTAAACCAGTTTCAGAAAAGAAAAAGGGAAAATCCTGATTATTACCCTTTTATTATAGAAAGATATTACTTTAACTTAATGAAATCAATATTTACAATATTTCTAATTTGTATAAAAAGCGTTTAAGACCTTTTTACAGGACAGTAAAAGAGAAATGCTTTAACTATGTGGAGAAAATAAAAATAATTTTCAGAAGGAGCCGAATGTTTTAATTTGTAAAACAGAAATTTCTTATATACAAGATTTTTATAAAGTGTTTAAAGAAATTGGAAGGGTATTAATTATAAACAAAACTATATACAGTTATGTATGATTACAATTTACTCATTGAGTCCAAAGGGGGATAAAAAAGAGCGTAGTAGCTGTGTTTATTACACAATTCTCTTCTCCATAACTTAATGTACCAAATACCAGTTGCTGGTTGTCACAGACATTAATTAGACAACATAACTTTTTTTAATAAACATTTTACATGTTCAATTTAATGCAATTTCAACCAGTAGATGCAAAGATATAGCCATTCAGAAAATCGCATAAAGTGACTGATAGCAGCCCTACCTATCAACTGATATATATCTAAACATAAATATCATAGTTTTGAATAATATTATTGTTTTATATAAAGTTTGATATAACTACACCCGCTAGATGTCGCTAATGAAAAATAGTATTCGGTCAATCATAGAAAATGCGCAGCAGGCTATACGTAGGGTGATGTACGCTAACTTTTAGTCAAAGTAATTTTTTTTTAGAACCAATAAATTATACATCAAGTTTCGTTTGATAGCATGGCATAGAAGCTGAAATATAGTTTACAACAGCACATCATGAAAAGTGCGACAGAACAGCTCAACTGGTCAGCAGACACAAAACCAAATTGAATCAGCGTGATTTTTCATAACGGCCATCTCATATATAAAATCTGGTCCACTTATGCATTATGTAGGGTGCGTTCGTAAACTGCACACTAAGCGCACTAGGTTTCGGGTAAAAACTGAAATTAGTGTTCTTACTTACGGTTCAGTGAACCAGTTTTCTATGAACTTATGAACACATTTTAGTGAAACAATTGATGCTCTAAACTTTTTATAAACAGTTTATTTCTTAAGCGCTTTTCTTTCTTTCTTTCTTTCTTTTTTCTTTTTTAGTTTATGTATATTTAAATTATTTTATATGCTTTCATAATGTATGCAGACCATGACCGTACCATCGGGCCGAATTTCTCAATTTGCTGTCGGACCAAGAAGTGCCGAGCTCGGGTTTAATATTATTTTGCATACTCAGGCCGTGCCCGGTTTAAATTTTTTTCTGTGCTGACACTGTCTGGAAAGTTTTTTTTTTTTTTTTTTTTTTCATTTTCCTCGTTATTTAACGAAGGTAAATGATAAAACGTTCCTATAGTCGTTTATTTTACATAAATTTATATACTAGTATGTCACATGAAGTTTCATTTTGTAAAAAAGTGTTTATAACTTCAACTTGATTGCCTGACTGTCTCTTCGTGTTTTGATTTCTCTAAATAATTTTAGCATGTCTCGAAACTGATATGTATTATTTAAAGTCATAATTATAAGTTTCCTATCCAAATAGTATATGTATGTCGCGTCGCTACTAGCTTGCGCACATGTACAAACAAAAGAAATTAGATAAGTTACTGCCCATGAAGTTTTATGCCCTATGGTTTGCAGACTCTAGGGAGTATGAAAGGTATTTTTTAAGCACTTTTCCACTAAATTTTAGTGCATTAATACAATAAAATTAGCATCATTTTTTAAATGCGCAAGAGCATATTTTTCATTGTAAATGGTTATATATAGCATTGATTTTTTGTTTACACTATCACTCAAAAGAATTCGGACACATTACGGTATATTAGTGGAAATGGATGAAAGTAGATTTTTAGAAGTATTAACCGTTTCTAATACCTTTCTACATCATTCGATGAATAAAAATATTTCAGTTTGATTTTCGTTCTGTCCGTCTGTAATAATGAACTTCTGTTAATTTTAACTTTTCTAAAAGATCAGTAGTATTGTTTATATGTATGGTATTGTTTGGCTATATAAAACCTTTGAAAAGTAGACAATAAAAATATTTCCATAGAAATGCAAATTCTTTTATTTTTTGATTGGGATGGACTTGACTGATTTCATCAGTTTTTGTCGTGTCATACATTGCAAAAAAAAAAAAAAAAAAAAAAAAAAAAAAAAGAAAAGAAAGAAAGAAATAGTCCATCAGGGCGTGTATCGAGGTTTCAGATGTTATACCAGGTCGGGCCGTATTAGCAAAGCTTTCGTATGGGCCGGCTCAAAATAGGGCCTCATAATTTCAGCCTGTGCAGACCTCCAGTACGAAATATATCTATATACCGTAAAATCCCGAAAGTAACCCCCTCATCGAATATAACCCCCCCCCTCCCTTTTCTCGCTGAAAGTGAAATGTCTCCGTTATCCTGAAAGTAACAACCCCCCCACCCCCTTTTTTACTTCCTTATACAAAGTATAAGGAAGTATAGTAATCCCGATTTGCGAATGGATTTTGTATTTCATATTGCTCGAAAACGAATGATCGCTGAATGTTGCCAATTTATACGTGTGACAGTCATGATGTCTAGTTGCACACCTGCAAGTTTCGTTTTAACACGAGCTCTCGTTTTAGAGATATAAGCGACTTTACACGATTTTTCGTGACGTCTGTATGTATGTGTGTCTGTGTGTGTGTGTGGGGGGGTGTATGTCGCATAACTCAAAAACGGTTGGACGTAGAAAGTTGCGAATTGGTACATAGGTTTGTTATAACATCTAGTTGTGCACCTCCCTTTTTGGACTTTATATGATTTTCCGTTTTGGAGATATATACAAAAATTAGGTTCATAATGGGCAAAATGTATCAAAAAACGGTAATAGCTCAAAAACGGTTTGGACAAATCTTGCAATTTAACTGACTTCTCGACTAGCTAGACATTTGAAACTTTCAGAAAAGTTCAGAACACGTTGACATGAGTCCCCGCCAAGGCACAACTTTGACATGAGTCCCCCCCAAGGCACAACTTTGACATGAGTCCCCTCCCCAAGGCACGACTTTGACATGAGTCCCCCCCCCAAGGTACAACTTTGACATGAGTCCCCCCAAGGCACACGAGTCCCCCTCAAGGCACAACTTTGACATGAGTCTCCCCAAGGTACAACTTTGACATGAGTCCCCCCAAGGCACAACTTTGACATGAGTCCCCCCAAGGCACAACTTTGACATGAGTCCCCCCAAGGCACAACTTTGACATGAGTCCCCCCAAGGCACAACTTTGACATGAGTCCCCCAAGGCACAACTTTGACATGAGTCCCCTCCCTCCCCAAGGCACGACTTTGACATGAGTCCCCCCCACGGTACAACTTTGACATGAGTCCCCCCAAGGCACAACTTTGACATGAGTCCCCCCAAGGCACATGAGTCCCCCCAAGGCACATGAGTCCCCCCCAAGGCACAACTTTGACATGAGTCCCCCCCATAAGGTACAACTTTGACATGAGTCCCCCCAAGGCACATGAGTCCCTTCCAAGGCACAACTTTGACATGAGTCACCCCCAAGGTACAACTTTGACATGAGTCCCCCCCAAGGTACAACTTTGACAATAGTCCCCCCCAAGGCACAATTTTGACATGAGTCCCCCCCCAAGGCACAACTTTGACATGAGTCCTCCCCAAGGTACAACTTTGACATGAGTCCCCCCAAGGCACAACTTTGACATGAGTCCCCCCCAAGGCACAACTTTGACATGAGTCCCCCACCCAAGGCAAAACTTTGACATGAGTCCCCTCAAGGCACAATTTTACTTTTTTTTTTTTTACGTATGCATGCATTTTTTAAAAATATTTTTAGCCAAATGTTTCGGCTCCAGTGACAATGTTTTTTAACATTATGTATATTTCTAAAAGTGTATAAGGAAGTCATGTGGTGCCCACATGAAATTTTTTTTCTCCATTTAAGAAAGCTATATCCAATCTTCGGGCGCACTTACGGTACGTCGGCATTGCAAGTTAAGTTTGGCATTGAATTAAGTGTTAATATTTGTATATTATTTCTAATTTAACTAATTTTTCATAAATTGTGGGATGCATGTTATCAGTGGAATCATTACACAGTTTTTTTTACCTTTAATATTTCCGTTTAAATAAGTACCGTAAAATCCCGAAAGTACCCCCTCCATCGAATATAATCTCCCTCCCTTTTCTTCATTTTTTAAAAGAATCTTGATTATAACCCCCCCCCCCCCCCACCTGAAATTTATCCGTTTTGCTTTTCAAAAAAGGGAGGGGTTACTTTCGGGATTTTACGGTATATAAATAAAGGAAAGAAATTACATCTTTTATCAGTTTATATGTATATACATATATATATATATATATTCGAGAACATATATTAAAAGTTATGCTAAAGATATTTATAGCTAAAGATTGTTTGGACAATTAATTTTGTTTCAAGATAAACAATTACACATATGTATGTTCGTATGCGCTTTAATTTGGATATACAGGGTGATTATAATTAAAGTTACGATTTCAAAACACTATAATTTTAAAAATACGCATCAGAACAAATTGATATTTTACCACAGAAATCGTGACGCAATGAAATTTTGTTCGGCAAAAGAAAAAACAATAGTTCCAATATGCCATTAATTATCCGTAAAGTACTTGTTTCATGAAGCTCCTCTTTTTCTCTTTTCACTATGACTGTTTCGGCTGTAAACACGTAACGTATTTTCGTCTTTTTGCTAAAAAAATTTTAGTAAACCCTTGAAGTCTATTGTTTCTTGCTATTTCATTGTGTTGCTAACAACATTCCTGTGTTTAATGAGTCCATTTAGGCGTTTCCCCTGACATTGCCCTAGCAGCGCCATCTATAGGAACATGTTGGAACTACTTACCCCCCCCCCCTCCCTAACAAAATTTCATTGCCTCACGATTGCTCTGGTAAAATATCAAATCGTTCTGATGGGTAGTTTTAAAATTACAGCGTTTTGAAATCGTAACTTTAATTATATTCACCCTGTATTTTAATTACATAATGTGTTCCGTTTAAGGAAATTTACATTTAAAAATAACTGTTTTTTTAAAAATTGTTTTAAGCTAAACAAGAACGAAAAATCATGCGGTAAGCCTTCATTATTAACATTTTCCAAATGTGCGTAGTCGTTGTTTCGCATAGTCTTCAATGTTCTTTGCTAATACATTGTCACACAGCGGACAGACAGAATAATAGAAAGACAGACATACAGACTAACTGAATTCATAATCTCTCGTAAACATTGTTGGAAAGTATTAAAAATGCTTTACAGAAAAGGAAATGCAATTCTAGAAATTTCCAATTGCAGTCCTCCATATATCTGAATATTTTAGTGTAACCTTGTAAATCTGAAAGTTACACCATATCCTATAAAAAATAGTATTTTAATTTATTAACATCAAACTTGGGCCTTAATATGTTATCTATAAGACACAAAATTGTATTATACTACTTCTTTAAGATGAAAAACGTCTGAAATCATAGAAAAAAAATTAACAAATAATAATTCTAATAAATAATTTGTCTTGCATGAATTTGTATAGAATGTCTAAACGGGGTCTTATGATAGGCATAACATATTATTTAAAATTTAAATAGAAAATAGAAAAGATTGGTTTATAAATTTATTTAAAGCGAAAAATTGTGTCGTTCATCCCTCTGATATCGACAACATTTATTGATTACTTGGCGATAATTGCCCCTGACGCTATTCTAAATCGTCATGCAGGTGTGAAACTTAGATATAATATTAGATATTTAAAAAATTTAAACAATCTTTTTTTTTTTTTTTTTTTTTTTTTTGCTTAACCAATTTTAAAATTATATTTCTTAACAGAACAATCTTAATACACAGAAATAGTTTTATCTTTTAATATACATTCATTGTTTAATTTTCATCGTATTTTTAAAGTATGAGCGCGAGCTTCATTTTATTAACATTGATATCATAACAAAATTAACAATTTTTTATCACTTTCAGCACCAAGTTATTTTGTACATTTTTATTCTTTGTTAAAGACTGTGATGGCAGCCACTACTTTGAAAAAAATCCGCGTATTTGAGAAAGGTAAGTCTTTTTAAGCATCTGTATATAGTTACTTTCAGTTTATATATGAGTGAGCACACGAAGACAATCACATAAAAAAAGCAACTGAATGTTATAGAATTTTAAGATCGTCACAATATAATGTAATAAAGCAAAAATAAACCAGAATCCCCTAGAGCTCAAATAACTATAATAAAAATAACTATATTAATTAATATATATATATATATATATATATATTAATTAATATATATATATATATATATATATATATATATATATATAAATAGACTAATGAATTTTAATAAATATATGAAAACAATCATAATACTTAACTTAATATGATTGCAATGAATTATCGAACTACATTATACATTAACAGGAAGGAGCTTATTAATTTATAAATAGAAAAAAAATTATGAGTGTTCCTCACGATCAAAAACTAACCAAGTAGAACCATAAGAACGATTGGAATTTTAATCAAAGAAAGAAACTCTCATACTTCAGAAATAATTCATCGGGGTCGACCATCTCTACAGTAAGCGGAAAAAAAAAAAAAAAAAAAAAAGAACAAGGTTTCATTCTATAGCAAGTTATTTTATGCTAAATTGCTATAGGGACAACCGACCATGCACTGAAAAAAAAAAAAAATTGAAATAAAAAATAAAGGAAATATGAAGATTAAAAATAAAATAAATAAAAGTAATATATCCAATTCAATTTCATAATTGTCTAATATACTATTTTACTAATTATGTAATTTACTAATAAATCCACTTCAGTTTCATAATTTTTTTAAACTACTTTTATGCATTAATGAGGAAAAATGGCAACTTATCGTTAATCATATTCCTTTTACAAGGAATTCAAAATGTCAGAAATATCCTTTGGAAATTTTCAAGAATTCTTAAGATTTTAATTAAAATAAATAAATAAATAGAGGGTTGTATCATTTATACACAGCTTTCTTAAATTCATAGGCCAAACTTTATGAGGAGACAGGGCACTTCATAAGAATTAAGAATTGCTAGGAACCCTTGGATTCAAATCTTAACTGTTTTAAGAACCAGTTGATTTTTGTTATTTTTTAACAGATGTAAGTGTGGCTTTGAACTGTTGAATTAAAATAAAAAATACACATTGCAAAATCAAGTGAGAATTATTTACAAAATTTACAAATAAGTAAAAATATTTATATTACACATGCACAAATTTAACGAATATTTGCATTTTAAATTTGAATATTACCGTTACGTGTGGTACTTGGCTAGCCGATCATAGTGCAACACCTTCGGTTTTGATGAAGTTGTTTTAGTAGTTTTTACAACTACATCATTCAGTATTTTTAAGACGGTGTAGGGTCCGTCCCAGTTTGACTGTAGCTTGGGAGAGAGTCCTTTGTGTCGAACAGGATTCCACAACCAAACTTTGTCTCCTTCCTTGAACTCATGTTGTGTAGCCTTTAGATCGTACCTAGTTTATTTTACTTTATTTAATTATTCATTTTTCAGGTTTGAAAATATTTTCATTTATATTATTTTTAATAATACAACATTATTAACTAACTATATCTTTTTAAACATAATCATTTTAACTATTTTCACACGTTTCCTTCTAATTTCCTCAAAAGTTTTGACAGTAACGCCAATGGGCCTTCCTTACATAGAATTACATCTATTATTTAAATTATCTTTAATTCTAATTTTATTTGTTTCAGATCACTGGAAACATTTATTATTATTATTATTATTATTATTATTATTATTATTTTCATTTCGCAAGCGCGCTTTAAATTTCCTAATTCAAAATTATTTACAAAAAAAAAAAAAAAAAAAAAAAACTTTTTCGATAGCGTTTGTTTCGATACTCATTATTATTAATTCTTTTTTCCCCCTTGCAAAAAAAAAAAAAGACGAAGTTCTGGCGAAAACAGAATTTAGTTTAGCACAAAGAACTATTAATTTTTTTTTTTTTTTTTTTTTTTTTTTTTTTTTGTGCTAGAGGCCTATTTCAGTCGGTACAGTTGTCGAATTTTTATACGTCACTCTTAATTAGTGCTAGAGGCCTATTTCAGTCGGTTTATTGAATGGGGATTTATTGAATGAAGTCCCCCCAAGGCACAACTTTGACATGAGTCCCCCCCAGGCACAACTTTGACATGAGTCCCCCCCAAGGTACTCCTATTTCAGTCGGTACAGCGTTGTCGAATTTTTATAATACACCTCTTAATAGTGCTAAGGGCCTATTTCAGTCGGTTCATTGGATTGGGATTTATTGAATGAAGTCCCCCCCAAGGCCCAACTTTGACATGAGTCCCCCCCCCCCAGGCCCAACTTTGACATGAGTCCACCCAAGGTACCCCTATTTCAGTCGGTACAGCGTTGTCGAATTTTTATAATACACCTCTTAATAGTGCTAAGGGCCTATTTCGGTCGGTTTATTGAATGGGGATTTATTGAATGAAGTCCCCCCAAGGCACAACTTTGACATGAGTCCCCCCCAGGCCCAACTTTGACATGAGTCCCCCTCAAGGTACCCCTATTTCAGTCGGTACAGCGTTGTCGAATTTTTATAATACACTCTTAATAGTGCTAAGGGCCTATTTCAGTCGGTTTATTGAATGGGGATTTATTGAATGAAGTCCCCCCAAGGCACAACTTTGACATGAGTCCCCCCCAGGCCCAACTTTGACATGAGTCGCCCCCAAGGTACCCCTTTTCAGTCGGTACAGCGTTGTCGAATTTTTATAATACACCTTTTAATAGTGCTAAGGGCCTATTTCAGTCGGTTTATTGAATGGGGATTTATTGAATGAAGTCCCCTTAAGGCACAACTTCGACATGAGTCCCCACCAGGCCCAACTTTGACATGTGTCCCCCCAAAGGTACCCCTATTTCAGTCGGTACAGCGTTGTCGAATTTTTATAATACACTCTTAATAGTGCTAAGGGCCTATTTCAGTCGGTTTATTGAATGGGGATTTATTGAATGAAGTCCCTCCAAGGCACAACTTTGACATGAGTCCCCCCCCAGGCCCAACTTTGACCTGAGTCCCCGCCTAGGTACAACTTTGACATGAGTCGCCCCAAGACCCAACTTTGACATGAGTCCCCCCCAGGCCCAACTTTGACATGAGTCCCCCCAAGGCCCAACTTTGACATGATTCCCCCCCAAGGTACAACTTTGACATGAGTCCCCCCCCCAAGGCACACCTTTGACATGAGTCCCCCCCAAGGCACACCTCCCCCTCATTGGGAAAAAGAGAAAAAACTTTGTTTTGCGGCTATAAGACAGTCTGGACTTCCAACGTTATTTGTTACAATATCTGCAGCTGACACACATTGGTTTGATTTAATGAAAACTTTATCATGGAATTTAGATCGTCACGAATTAACTAAAGAAGAATTTGTCGATATTAACAAGTTTAGCAGTAGGCCTCTGGCACTAAATTAAAATCTGTCAATGCCAGATTTTCATGTTTTAAATAATGAAATAATGTCGTGTGTGTATAATTTTTTCTTTTCCAAATTATGATATTGCTTTCAAATTATTCAATTATATTTCCGATAAATTTTAGATTTCAATAAATGTCCAACTATCGTAACACTGGAATAGTAAAAATCCGCAGGTTGAAACTAATAGTCCTCAGTTCTAAAAATAAAATTAAAAAGAAGTAAAGTAGCATCGCTTGTGCTCGCATAACTATTCCCTATAATTTTAACATAAGATATTATTCCTACGGTAGATATTACTTCTATAAAATTCAAAAATTCAAACTATATAACAAAATGCAACCAACATCGTTGCTTTCTGTATTCTATTCTATATTTTAAAACAATTTTTATAGATGCCACACGCACCACATAAACTTTAAATTTTACATCTACTTTTTAAAATAGCTCGCGATCATGTTTTATGTAAAAATTAAATCACTAAATTCATTTCTTTTTACTTCTTTTTATTTCATTTTGCAGGCGCACTTTTTATTTCCTAATTCAAAAAAAAAAAAAAAAAAAAATCGATAGTGTTTGTTTCGATACTGATCATTATTAATTTTCTTTCTTTCTTTCTTTCTTTTTTTTTTTTTTTTTTTTTCTTTCAAAAAAAAAAAAAAAAAAAAAAGATATTTTGATGAAATTCTGGCAAAAGCAGAATTTAGTTTAGGACGGAGGACTATTATTATTATTATTTTTTTTTTTTTTTTCAAATTGTAACATCGCTTTCAAATTATTCAATTATATTTTCGATAAATTACAGATTTCGATAAATGTCCAACTATCGAAAAATGACACCGAACAGATTGAGACTAATAGTTCTCAGTCCTAATAAAATAAAATAAAATAATGAAGCTATATTAAAGATAATTTTCGAAAACACATGGCTGTAAACAGTCAATTCACATCAAGGACTGAGATATTTTTGCAAACTGTGAAGGTAAATTGAAGCATTAAAAAAAAAAAAAAAAAAAAAAAAGGATTAATTAGAATTAATATATCTTACCATTAAAACTTATATAAATTTAATTATAATGATCTAATAAATATAAAATTAGCTTAAAAATGATTAATTGCCGAAATGTCAGTGGGGGACCTCTGTTGAGAATCAAAGCGGTTTTGGGTTCCGTCTGTGTGTTTGTTTGTCCGTGTACTTGTCTGTCGCGCGATAGCGGCCGCAAAAATCACGCTATTGACTTGTAATTTGGTACACATGTTCATGTGCCCCACGGAATCAGCTGTATAGTTTTGGATGCGTATTCCATTTCTAGTTCGTGTACAGGGAGTCAAAGTTTTTCTTATCATTACTGCCTATGGGATGTATGCACCGCGGTAGCGGGCGTAAAAATCACGCTATTGACTTGCAATTTGGTACACATATTCATGAGCCTAACGGAATTTAGCTGTATAGTTTTAGGTGTGTATTCTGTTTGTAGTTTTTGTACAGGAACACGCCAAATTTTCCCCTATCATTACGGCCTATGGGAATAATTTGTATGTACCGCGATAGCCACCGCAAAAATCAAGCTATTGATTTGCAATTTTTGCCGAAACGTCAGTGGAGGCCTTCTGTTGAGGCTCAAAAGGATTTTGGGTTCCCTCTGTGTGTCTGTTCGTCTGTCTGTGTGTCGCGCGACAGTGGTGGCAAAAATCACGCTACTGACTTGCAATTTGGTACATATATGCATAAGCACAACGGAATTTAGTTGTAGAGTTTTAGGTGTGTATTCCATTTGTAGTTCGTGTACAGGGACACGCCATATTTTTTCCTATGATTACGGTCTATGGGAATAATTTGTATGTACCGCGATAGCCACCGCAAAAATCAAGTTATTGATTTGCAATTTTTGCCGAAACGTCAGTGGAGGCCTTCTGTTGAGGCTCAAAAGGATTTCGGGTTCCCTATGAGTGTCTGTTCGTCTGTCTGTGTGTCGCGCGACAGTGGTGGCAAAAATCACGCTATTGGCTTGCAATTTGGTACAAATATGCATGAGCACAACGGAATCAGCTTTATTGTTTTAGGTGTGTATAACATTTGTAGTTTGTGTACAGGGACACGCCAAAGTATTTCTTATCATTATTGCCCATAGAAAGAATTTGACGTATCACGATAGTCACCGCAAAAATCAAGCCATTGACGTGTAATTTGGTACACATGTTCATGTGCCCCACGGAATCAGCTGCATAGTTTTGGGTGTGTATTCCATTCGTAGTTCGTGTACAGGGACACACCAATTTTTTTCTTATTATTACAGCCCATGGGCAGAATTTGTATGTACCGCATTAGTGGCCACAAAAATACTCCGATTGACTTGCAAATTGGCACGCACATTCAGGCTCTGCATAGAAACAACTATATAATTTTTATGTCTATATTTTTTTTATGGATTGTGTACAGGGATACATCAAAATTCTTTTCATTACAACATATGAGTAGAATTTTGTTTAAATGCATTTTGACATTATTACTTTGCTATCAACAACATGAAATTAGCGTACATTACTGACACTGACAATTTTAAACCAGTGTTTTCTGCAGAAAATATGCGCTCTTAGTCTTCCTTATTACAGGACCATGCAAAAGTGTTCTGACAATGTAAAGTAATCAGCCAAATTACGTCAAGTTTCGAACAATTATTAATGAAAAACGTAGAATAAGCTGAATAGTTTTTACTTTTTTATTTAAGTGCACTTTAATGGGTTTATGCTGCCTTCAAAGTAATGAAATTAACATATATTATAAAAATGCTTAAAAGCATGTTTACCCTAGAAAAAGGATATGTATAGACTAAAAAATTTATTTACGGTACCCCACAAAAGAATTCCGATGATGTCAAATCAGGTTGAAATATTAATGATTTATAATTAATTAAATAGGTGTATTCTTTTTAGTGTCAATAATTACTGTGGCTATTTTCTGAGATACATAAAAGAATTTCGTACTATTACGGTCTATAATCGGTATTTCTTAAAAGTGTGTTTCACATGCTTACTCCTCGTTAAATACATATAATAAAATTTTATTAGAATTTTAAAAGAAGGCTTTTCAGTGGAGATGTGTGGGCATAGAATTCGTAATTCATTTATAGGGTTACTCAAAATAAATTCGATATGTTATGAAATCATTTTGCATGAGATTTAGTACAAGTCTTTATGATTTGCAGGGAATTAATACATGACAATCAATTATTAGAAATATATATATATATACAGATAGTTATAGAAAGAGAAATATAGCGGGGGTTGAGGGGGGCGGCAGTCCCCCTCAGAAATCGTTTTGTTTATGTAGCAAATCAGTCGAATCAATATATATATATTATATAATAAGGAACAAAAAAAAAAAAAAAAATGATCTGTTGAATAATGCGTGATGCAAATAGGACGTTGAGGCTCCTGATCTGCAGATTCATTAGTTAAATACTATAGACCAAATATTAAATATATAAAATTATGCAATTTCATTTATTAAAAACTTATCATTAGACAGATTTTCACCATGTTTTTATTAACTTCGATTCTTGTTTGTTTGTTTGTTTGTTTGTTTAGTACAAATCTTGCAATAGAGTTTTTTAACTAAATTCCCGACTAGCTAGACATTTGAAACTTTCAGGAAAACTCAGAACACGGTGACAATAATTTTTTTTAATATCCTTAGTCAACTGTTTTAGGTCCCTACTGCCTTCGGCAGCGTTTATACATATGATTCGACGGAAAATTTATTTAACTAACTTCCCGACTAGCTAGACATTTGAATCTTTCAGAATAGTTCAAAACACGGTGAAAATGCATTTCTTAAATACTTTTAGCCAACTGTATCGGATTCCTGCTGCCTTTGGCAGCGTTACCAGTACAAAGCTTGCAATCGATTTTTAACTAACTTCCATTTGAAACTTTTATAATAGCTCAAAATACGATAGCAATGAATTATTTTAATACTTTTAGCCAATTATTCCGGCCTCCCGCTGCCTTCGGTAGCGTTTATATGATTCAACTGAAAATTTAAAAACATGGCATATAAAAAAATCTTTTTGTCTTGTCATTATTTAATATAATATAATAATCAGAGTGTCCGTAAATTCATGGTGCATATTTGACCGGTCACGAAAAAAATTAAACGCTTAAATAAAAATCGGTTCATAGGCTCAGTTGTCACGCAATTATTTCCTGTGTTCCTGTAAATGAGCCATAAACATTATATATATACCAGTAAAAACTATGCAACGTATTCTATTAGTTTATGAATTATTGTTTGAAATTTGACATAGTATGGATAATTATGTTACATTTTCGGAACACTTTTGTAAGGTCCGGTACATTAATTGTAGAAACATCAGTGGAGGCTTCAATATGGCGACTCAAAAATATTTTGGACTGTGTGTGTATGTGTGTTTTTCAGTATGTACTGCGACAGGGGCCACAAAAAATCACTTGATGATTGAAACACGTGTTCATAAACCACACGGAATTAGCTGTATAATTTTGGGTAGAGGTTCTAGAGTTTTAGAGGTTCGTGTAGAGGGGCGTACCAAAAAATTTCTTGGTATTATGGCTTATGGACAAAATTTCTCTGTACTACGATAACGGCCTCAAAAATCACACGATTGGCATGCAAATTGGTGCACATATGCACCCTCCATACCTAATTAAGTGTGCATTTATTGGTGTGTATTCTGTTTGTGGTTCGTGTACAGGGCTACACGAAAGTATTTCTTATCATACTGCCCATGGGGAGAACTTCTTTTAAATGCATTTAAACATGGTTACGTTGCACTCATTAAAATGAAATTTAGGTGTGTGCTGTTATAATTCATACTCTTTACAGGTAGTTTCACAGAAAAGTGTGCTTTAAGTATGTTTTAACAGTACAATAATGGTTGCTACCGGACAATAATAATATTTTTTGTTGAATGTTTAATTCTTCAAAAAACGCCCTTTTCTGACCAGTTTTAACTTGTTGTACTGTAGCAATCAAAACGTAACTTGGGTATTTATGGATTTATTGATAAGTGAATTTTTTTTTAAATAACTTTGTCTCTGAAAGCTAGAATTTCAAGCAAATTTTCAGCATTTAAACATATTTTCAATGCCAGTCGTACGATTTCCCTTTTCAATAAAATTATCATGCGTACCCTGTTTTTTTTTTTTTTTTTTTTTTTTTTTTCTTTTTTCATATATAATTGTATTTTAATTGCTTGTAATTTATTGCTATGTACATAGAGGTCTTTAAAATTTTTCTGAAATTTGAAATAATCCTAGAACACAAATTTCAATAACAGTGATTTGTAACCGTGTTTCTTAACACAAATTCACCAAAGTGAATTTTTAAGGAGTAATCTTGTCTAGAGGAAGCCATTTCTCCTGAAAAATCCAAAATACCGTTCTCCTCCAATATTGTTCTATTAACAATTATCTTAATTAGCCAAACCAGATATACTTTTAAAATACGGAATCCTTGCAAAATATGAAATAATCTCCTTCTTTTGTAGATGGTTGGAAAGAAAGCCTGCTAGAGTCAATTGATTCAGATGTTCTACCTTCTTTTCTCGGGGGAAGCAGGAAAGATCCTGATGGGAATCCTTTGTGCCGATCTTTTGTAAGTCACAGTTGCTTTAATTAGCTATGTTTTCTAAACAAATTTATTTTACATGGTCATTTGCACATACACAGAAAAAAAAAATCTAATACGTTGTTGCCATTACAAAACTTTCTTATATTATTATTCTATGTAACAGTGCTATCTACTGGTTAACATGCACAAAAGTGTATAGTGCAATAAATATTTTATATATGCAGTTTATTGCAATTTTATTTAATGGATGCTGAGATGTAGTCATATGGAAAATCGCAGAAGTTTAGTAATAGCACCGCCACCTGTCGGCATTTTTTGGTACTTTTCCGTTTGCGGGCACAAACGAAAAATTGCCAGTTATTAACATTAGAAAATTTTAGAACATTAAGAACATATTTGAAGATATTAGAACATTTTTGTTTTCTGAGTAAAATATATTAACATTCATTCTTCTACCTGAATTTTAGTTTTACAAAAATGATGAGTATTTGGGATTTGCCCACAACTGAAGAAGATGCAGTCTATTTTTTTATTTATTTATTTATTCTTTTTTTTTTTTTTTTTTTTTTTTTCATGAGAAAAGTTTATTGGTAAAGAATGCAATATGCGATTTGAATACAAATAGCAATAATAATATAAATAGCAATAATATAAATCGGTGATAATATTGAATTGGTGCGATAATATTGAATTGGAAATTTTTCGTTTGCACCCCGCAAACGGAAAAGTACCCATTTTTTTTTTTTTTTTTTTTTTTTTTTTATAAATGACCATCTTATGTAAAATGTTTAGCGTATATATACGCGTTCATATACATGGAGAAAATTGTGGCATTGGAGCAATAACTGCTTTCCTAAGATTTTAAAATTCAGATCTTTACTTAAGATTAAAAAATTATTGACGTTTTAAAGAATAGTAACTTTTTTTAGGATTTGTAATTACAATATGTGGTCACATGTTTGTATTGTTATGCATATTTTTTAAAGATATAAGTAAAATAAATTGAGCGGGAGTTTGGATATATTGGCAATATTTCTAAACTTTCTTAAAGTATTTTATTAATCAAAAGTTTAATTTAAAACCTTATTTAATTTTACTGATAAATATAATTGGTTATAAAATTTTTGGAAAAGTTCTTTTTATTTTTCAAAATTTTGCAATTTTAAGTTTAGTGCTGCCATCTGATGACTGCTTTGAAAATAAAAATAAAAAATCTTTAAAAGAAAAAAGAAAAATGCTACACAGAAATCATTATTATTATTATTATTTTTTTTTTTTTTAATATTGAATATTTTTCAAGTTTATCATTTGTTATTAAGTAATAAGGTCTACACTTGGCATCTGGGCCAAAGGGGGGATGTTCTCCGGTGGGGTTTTCCTAAAACAATTGTACATTAGTTAATAAAAATATTGAGAAATAAACAATAAAAAATAAAGAATATTACATACTTAAATTCCAGAAGCAATCTTCCTTTGTTTCTTTCTGGTAGTTTTCTCAGAAACTCGCATAAATACGGGCTACGACTCCTTAGAATGACCACCACCGATGGCATTCGAACCATAGGCCTGAGGCCCCAGTGGTAAAGAAAGACAACCAACCTTTCTTTCTTTCTTTCTTTCTTTCTTTTCTCTTCTTTTCTTTTTTTTTTTTTTTTCTTTTTTTTTTTTTTTTTTTTTAAACATAATACCTTAAAAGTTACTTAAAAACATGTTCAGCAATATTTCAGTTTTCCGTAATATTGCACTTAAATGTAAGGTAGATATGCAGAAATTTCGATAATTGAATAATCAGAAAAATTATTCATGCTAGGAAATAAACACATCTCTCTTCACTTTTTAAATTTAACAAAAAATATAGTTTTAATGTATATTTAGGATATACTTTTATCTTTATAAAAATGGAAGTTTTCGACATGACTAACAAGAGACAAGATATTAATGACGAATTTTGACAGATTTGAGATCACTGTATCTTTACTGAATGGTAAACAACATGAATATGAACATTTTAAAAAACTAAATACAAAATCGAAAATAAATAAACAAATACGTACAATATAAGATCTGTATAAGGTATATTTTGAGACCAGAAATAGTGTTCTTGAATTTTGCATTATATAGACTATTTTACATATCTTAAAACTTATCTCTAATGCACATATGACTGGAATAAGTCACCCCAATAGCATGGGAGAACAATTTAAAAAATATATTTTTTTTTCTACAACATATGCAATTTAAATCGTATTTATATTTTACGAGAATAATTATCTAAATAATTAGCAGCAAGTACATTACCACTATTCTTAAAATTGTTTTTTCAAATCATTTATTTCTCCAGTTCTTGTGAGTTCTGACAACAGACATAAGTTCTTGATCTATCACACAATTTTCTGCTTTGATAAATTTAAGATGAATTTGTTCAGAAGAAAATATTTTCAAGTACTGATCCCTCCCTCACTCATCAATATCTGAATCTATTATAGAAGGTTTTTAGATTTAAAATCGAGAAAAATCTACATTCATCTTTTACATGTTAAAAATTTCGGTCACTGCTTTTGTGTAATTTATTCTTTTGTAATGAATTAGTTTAGAGCAGCTAACTTTTAACTTTAATAAACTCTGTAATAATTGCTCCTTTCCTTTCTTTCACGACATATTTTCAAATCGAGAACAAAAAGATTAATAAACAGCATTTGTAACTTAGTTTATTAATGAGCGTGAGTATTTTTGCCAGAGTTTTGACCAGAGGAGGTTTCTTAAGGGGGTATTCTGGTCAAAAGGCATAAATTTTGGTCGTTTTACCAAGCTATTTTTTTTTTTTTTTTTTTTTTTTTACAAAATATTTATTAGTACTTTAAAAATATACAAAAAAAAATAATAATAATTAAAATTAAAAATGTTATGATTTGGTAAAGAGCAGAGGGTATTCTCGTTGACATACCTAAGGGGGAGAAAAAAATAAAAATCTCAAAGTTGCGACTGTCTCAAAAAAGGCATTTTTGACTTCTATTAAATATATATATATATATATTTTAAATAGCAAAAAGAAAAAAAAGTGATACAAAAGTAGTAAGAGCGATAGAATATTCTTTATTGAAGGTTGATACGAAATTTGAAGGAAATTGGTTAAATGGAACTTGAGATATCATGTCAACCAGGTTGAAAAAAGTAGTTTTGAGAAGAAGGCGTTGAAGTTTCGAGCAAAAATTTCAAACAACGCAACACTCTAAGCCATAGAAGGGTACATTATATTTACATTTTCTTAATCGGTGACTTAAATCGACTTTTGTTAATTTATTTTACTCACACACCATACATATATATATATATATATACTAGCTGACCCGACAAACGTTGTTTTGTCATATAAATTATTTCTAGAGAATATTTTTCTAGAAAAAAATAACTCGTTGTTATTCACCGTTGTTATTTCTTCGTTGTTATTCACCGGAGGAGCATTCACATTGGTATTTTCAACTCGAAATACAGCCATATCACTGCCTTTATTCACATACTTGCAAATGTATTTGATGCTCTTCACTGAACATTAATATGAGCATTGAATGTTTTGCTCAGCAGAGGCGAATATGGGACCACCAAACGGTTATCAATGTCAATATCTATGTTGTTCACATAGATGACCGCCATAGATGATAAGATTGTCCGCCATTATCGGGATTTCTTCGACGATATATTGGATATCCGTCAACATTTGTGATCGTGAAATTTTTCGGAAAACTTTTAGTACATTTTCCATCTGCACAAATAATAATGGCCTAAAAATTCATTTTTCATTTTAACATAAAATAACTCCGTCGGATATTGACGAATTTTTTAAAAGAATATACCATTTTAACTAATTTTAACATTTTAACAATATTAACGTTGGAAAACTATTTTAAACACTTACGGTTAAAAATTCATTTTTCATTTCAACATTAAATAAATTCTGACATCGTGTTTACGATTCTAAAATATTAACTTTGAAAAAATATTTTAAACACTTCGTAAGATACGGTTACGATTCTAAAAATATTAATTTTGAAAAAATATTTTAAACACTCCTTAAGATACGGTTAAAAATTCATTTTTCATTTCAACATTAAATAAATTCTGACATCGTGTTTACGACAACTCACGCCATCTAGGTGGAAAAGTTGTTGAAAGAGTTGGTTAAAAATTAATTAAGAAAGAAATAATTAAGTTACAACTTTCATTGGTAAATCTAAACCATTCTCGAATCCACCTGAAGACACACAAAAAATTTCATTAAACTCAGTCCAGCCGTTTAGGAGGAGTTCAGTGACATACACACGCACAAAAGAAATATATATATATAAAGATATATATATATATATATATATATAAAGATTTTTTTAACTTTTTAACGCGCTTTTACTAGCTTCACCTGTATGTATGTATGTATGTTTGTATGTATGTTTGTATGTTTGTTTGTATGTTTGTAACCGCTCTGGGAGCAAACGAAAAATCTATATTGTAAAAAAATCTTTCCCTGCGTGAACGTCGTGGTGTTGAGGTATATATCCGCGCTACGAACCTAAAGGTCTAGCGTTCGATCCCAGTCAGGGGAGATTTTTTAAAAATGGTTTTTGTTTAATTCTAAATTATTTTAATTAAAGATTTAAATGTATGTAAATTTTACGGTGTGTCACTCACACGATTTTCTCTTACCCTGCATTTTAATATTAAGATATATATTTTGTGCTTTTTAGTTCACTTTTCAAGCGTGTTTTTTAATGTTTTAAAACTATAATATTATTAAACTATAATATCCCCTCTATAAAGTGAATGCTTATATATGATAAGGTATACGTTTTTCAAATCGTAGCATTATATAGATCGGTGTTATAAATACATATATAAAGAATCAGAAACTCTAAACTGTGATTTTTTTTTTCTCAGATATAGAAATAAAATTAGTGTATTACGAAAATGTTTAATTTCTGATCTGAAGAAAATTGTTCGTAAAAGAACCTCCTATAGCCACTGATATCCATTAGTCACCTAAATTACATCCAAATGATCCATAAAAGACACAAAATATCTAATAAATGTCCGTTAAAAGTCCTGGATATCCTATACTAATTATAGATATCCATTAGATGTTTAAATGTAGACGATATTTAGACGTCGACACCTAATAGATGTAACGTGTTAGATCAAAACAGGATTTAGATATTTTCAATATCTATTAGATCTAACAAGTCCAGGTATTGGATATTTGGAGATTTATCGGATATGTAACAGACATCCAATGGATGTCAAAAAGAATGACATAGGTCGTGCTAATATATATCTGTAGGACGTTTATAGAAGTTTAATGGATCATGCTTTAACTTTTATACGTGTTTATAGATGTCTTATGCATGTAAGTGGCTGTGTGGGAGAGGCATATTCTAATTGATGGATGTACTTTATTCAACGTATATTCTTAAGACAGTGCCACTAAACTGTCAACCCAGCGAATAGTCTTGCAACAGTCTAATAAAAATGTCAATTCAATGAATACTCCAAAAAAAGTCTAATGAAGCAGTCATTCTTACACAAATGTCACTATTCAAAGAAAAATCTAGAAATAGTCTTAATAGAACTATCATTTGTTCCGCAAGAGTAGAGCAAACTACCTTAAATATACTACAGAACAGAAATTTCCCTGGTACTCGGGAAAAGACCGATCACATGGGACACAATCTGTCAGAGGAAAACTCTCAAAACGGTTCTCTCTCAACACAATACATTCGCGGGAGTCAAAATACCCTTGGCGATGGTTTTATGCTAGAATTCAGTGAAGTCAGCTTCTATTCAGTATAGAGCTTCTAATTTTCGAAAACCCTCAACTACCATTTTTTTCCAAATTTGTCACCAAGTCGCCAAATTTTGCGCAAAAGTCGCCCTTAATTAAAATGAAGGGAATATCATTTATTACCCCTGTAAATCTGCTTTTATTGCAACAGAACTTTTCAAGCGGGAAAATTTTTTAATCTGTCGTTACAATATGTAGTGATTTTATTTACTTGCGGAAAAAAAAAAAAAAAAGATTTAAGAAAGCTTATTATATATATATATATATATATATATATATATATATTTAGAGATTTATTTATGTTTTTCTAGTACGACAGGTCGTACTATTTCTTTCAGATGGCACCGTTACCAGTTTTTATCTATCACCTTGAATAAACATGCAAATATTTTTGTTTTTATTTGAAATATATATAAATCTGAAAATTTCTCATTATGTCTGTCTAGATTTTTAGTCTGTATTATTAGATTTTACCAAAAATTGGTACACTTATTAATCATGACAAAATCTAGCTAAAGTTTTTTAGTTCAATCGGATAATTGTTCCAAAATATATTATTAAATAAAATTGGGGTATTAAATAAAAACCCTATTTTAACTTTAAAATTATCAAAAAGAAAAAACAAATTGATATCAAAAATAAAAATAATTATAAGATAAAGAAAAAATTATATACCATGTTTTTAAATAGCTTAAACTTCTCTTTAAAACGCATTAAAAAGCTCCAATAGGCAGGTAATGGATTTGGCGCCAAATTTGACAACTTTTTGCCCTTGGCGACTTTTTTGGCGACTTTTGGCGAGAAAATTCTTATTATCGATATTCCAAAGATGGACGTTCTAATGTGATTGGTTAAAGAGTTACCGGAAATTTGAATTAAAAAAAAAAAAGTTGGTTTTAAAAATAAAATATTAATCCTTTCCGAACAACATATATTTGCATCATGAACTACATTAGCACTTTATCATAGTGTAGAAATTCTTTAAAATGATAACGACGTCAATTTTTGCCAAATGCATAATTTAACTTTTAACAATTTTTTAACGCTCACGTTTAATTAAATGTATTTATTTTTAGGTCGAAAGAAAATGAACTCGTAAATTTTTTTTTTTTTTGGCAACAATTAAATTACAGTTAATATTTTAATGGCTATTTTTATTGCTTTTAGGAGCTTATCATTTTCACATTTTAATTAATTAAAAGTAAACTATTCGAAAATTCGAAAATCTGACTTCGAAGTATTGTGTTGTCACCGGGTTCTGAGCTACTGTGAAAGTTTCAAATGTCTAGCTAGTCGGGAATTTAGTTAAAAATCGATTGCAAGATTTGTCCCTGACAAACACACAAGAATCGAAGTTAATAAAAACATGGTAATAAATACATAAATATGTATATATATAAATGTGTATATATATATGTGTATATGTAAATATGTATAATATGTAATATATATATATATTAATGCCAGAAAAAAAGGATGAGCAAACAGGTTTTTAAAATAATTTAAATGAAATTGAGAAAAATCGTGTTAAAGAAATGGAAGAGCTTCAGTATGTTCTCTTGTCGAAACTTGAAATTTCGCACTGAAGTAGTTTGGACGTTTCTCGCCAAGATCTTAACTTACTCAATTGCGATAGTCATTTTAATTCATCGCCAAAATAACAACAAAAATTTAAAAGCAACTAAGGGGCACCTATGCTAAATCTATACCAAATACATTTTAAGAAATAATGTATTAACCAATGCTAGGGACTGAAACACTCTTACTGTAGGTCTTTATATGAAAAGACAGACTTAAAAAAAGTTCTGTTTAAATTAAATTCTGTTTTGTACAGAAATTTATATTTATTACATAGAAAATTCGGAGGACAAATGAAATAATTTCATGAAACATTTTTTGTGCAGTTTAATTATTTAATTAACAACGAAAAATCAAATTTAGTAGAAAAAAATGAGCATGATCATAAAGTGAGCTTATAACTTCGAATTATTCAAATCAGTAGCAATTTTTTGAGTTATCGGGATATTAAAATATATTAATCATCATCATTGTAATCAGTAAGCCTACGTCCTTATTCACAGATCGATTGATAATTTCCAACTATGAAGTTAGTGAATTGTACCGGTCAAGTAGCAAATAGGTTATTTTGTAGTCGTAGAGCACTGACAGGTTATTCCAAGGTTCCTTATTCGATTCCCTCCCATGCATTTTTTCATAATTTAAAAAACAAGGCCTACCTATCGTATTGTTCTTAGCTCATATTTAGGTGCGTTTCAAAGAAAAACACAAAAAATCTGTGAACGGTTTGGCTGACAAGGGCAATCTGGGTCCGAATGAGGCACCTACCGTCTGCAAGATTTAATAGCATAATTTCTTGCTCATTGCTACAGCTAAAGCGAATCGAGCATTTTAAATATGCTATTTAACCCGTTAGTAGTTGCTAGTTGGTCGATTTGGCGCCCATCCTTTAGTTTTTCCAGATTTTTTTATTCAATAGCCACCAAAAAGTTTTAGAAGTGGCATTTGATATACATAAAACGCGAATAAAATCGAAGAAACGTCGATCACATCACTTCTTAAAATTATTGGTGACAGTTAAATAAAAAGTGCGCAATCTGTAATAGGTGGCGCTGTCTATAGCGACTACTAACGGGTAAAAATCATTAGTAAAATATTTTATAAAAATATTTATAACATATGCTTTTTCTACACAAATAGATTAAGCCTGGCGGAAAGATAGACAAAAAATACTTCTTGACTGATGGAGACAGATATTTTCAAGGTGACGCGAGAGTGAAGAAAATCACTCTGGCCGGTCAGGAAAAGAAAGAAATCAGTGTGGATGTCGAGGAAGCTGGCCTTCTGCTCCAGTGGGAATTTCTGGTCCGGAACAAAGATATTGGGTTTGGAGTCTCCTTTCGAAATACCGAAAATATTATGGAAGAAGTGATTCCAATTCAAAGGTACGACACTTCCGATGGAACAGAAAAAGATTCCTACAGGTGCCATTCGCCAGGAACGTGTAAGTATCCGCAAAATTTGTCATTGCGATTGTAAATGTCTTAAAGATTTTGTTGCTTAAGTAATTTTACGATCGCCTCCAATAATTTTGACAAAGCGATCCGAAACAACGAAATACAGGTAAAAATTTAACAGAAATAATATGTAATAGATAAATTCGATAAAAACGTGACTCCTGTTTTTGTGATTCTTAAATTATTATTAAATAAATGTTATCTTCTGGAAAAAATCTAGATATTGTTTCGTGTACAGGGGGAGAAAAATTGTACAGGTGTGGCAAAAATTACATTTAATGTGACAGTTGAGAAATAAAACTTTTTATATACATATATATATATATATATATATATATAACTTTTTTTTAATATGAAATAACGCTCAAAATGTGCAATCTGCATTTATTGTAATAAATTCAATTATTGGATCGCCTGTAAATATATATATATATATATATATATATATGTGTGTGTGTGTGTGTGCGTGTGTGTATAATTAACATAAACAAAACATATCATTGTATGTTATTTATAATGTAGTAATACTATTTATTGAAAAATATTAGAAAGCAATTTCCGCATTACATTAAAAAAAAATAATGAAAAAAATAAATAAATGAAGAAATAATGAATTTTTAATAAAGATAATTATTCACATAAATACCCGCCTTTAATTTTCATTATATGTAAATGAAATTAATTATAAGGCAATAGGTATTTATAATTATCTGAAATAGAATTGCATGATGCATCAATTACTAAAATTTGTGATATTTTTAAGGTGGTGTCCTTTTGTAACCAATCTGCATATAAGAAAAAGGTACAGTTTGGCTGTTAATTACAAATACACACTATGGAATACCAATTTAAAAACGCGAAAAATGAATTTCGAAATATTTATGATCTGTTATAATTTAAACCAAAATACTAGTGATTGACTCATTGTAATTAAATTTTTAGCAAGTACGCATAACAATGCAGGGCCTGATTAAATCCATGTGAGCTCCGGGGGAAACATACTTTCGTGCGATCCCATTCTCTTCCTCACTCTGTGCACCGATCAGCAAAGGTACATATGTACCTGTATAGGGGACTAAATTGACAGAATTTTGCATTGTATGATACTACTCCCCCACCCCCATTTTTAGGAGCAAAAGAAGCAAAATGGCATTTTCAAGACCACCTGCTACTAAGAACCCGGAGCACGTACCACGCGTGCACCTGCGTTAATCAGTCCTGCAAGAATGGTAAATTATAAGAATTTGTAATTGGAAAATCTTCAAAATAAAATTTCCCCTCGCATCTCAATTTTTATAGCTTTATCAGTCATTAAAGTGTTTAATTTTAATTTTACATTAATAAATTTTTAGAAAGATTTCACTTCTGCCTTGGAAAAGAAACTTGTTGTTGATGAATTGCGTTCAGGTAGACCAAAAATAAGGATAATCCAGGACCAGTTGTAAATACATTTCTACGATTATTAAACTTAATGCTTCTACGCCATGCTAGACGAAGAAATACTGCTTGAGCTTTCAGCACCGATTTTCTTAATTTGTTGGTGCTGCGGGATTTTGCCCATTTTCGATACGAGGGACCTAAGCAGGATGGAATGCCCTTCGAGCGGATCTTACTGAGGGTTCATAACCCTATTTACGCTAGTTTCGGGGAAACCAAGAGAAATTCTATACGGCTAGGTCGACCAACAACACCGGGAATCAAACCTGGTACGTCCCATTTATCTACATTTTCAGAAAAACTTGATGTTTAAATGATGCCATTGCATTATTATACGAGTAATCATGCGTGACTTCATCAATCAACTGTGCTTTAAAATTATGATTTCCTACCCGATTGTCAGCGCTCTTTGCCATATGTCTCTCTTTTGCATGCGTAGCCGCATTCTTCTAAAAGCAGTTTTTTCCCGCCTCATTCTCCGAAATTTTCAGACACACATTGTAGTTCTAACATTTTAAAGTGAAATTTAATTCGTCATCTAATGACAAAAAAAAAAATCTGTAGAATTATTGTTTTGGATTGGCTAATAGATTTCCGAACTTGTTTAACCTTTCGTTACTCGCATATTTCTTTCCGATATCGTTAGTCGCTTTGCATCTGTAATGTATTTCTTTCTTTCCAAAACCAAATGGAATTTATTATAGTTCAAAAGGTTAATTTTTATACCTATTTGAGGTTGTCTGGAGATATAAAGTATTAAACAACCGATTTAATTAGCAAAATTTATTCAAAAATACTATCCAAACTAATTCAATAAAAATAAAATAAAGCAAATGAAGCGTGGGAGGCTTTACAAAGCGTGACAGTCTTTTTACAAAGTGTAGCACAAGCATAAGTATTTTATACAAGTAGTACAACTATATTTTTACATTGTTTATTATTGCGACATGGCACGCACAATATTGTTTTTGACCTGATTGCTATCTATACTCATTGGTATATTTTATGTAGTTTCAGAAAGTGATTTCGTAACCTTTTGCCAGCGTGTCCTAAGGGTACATTTCTCTTCTCGCTGCTGCGCCGAATCATTTCGTCAATCACAAAATGTTCAGTCAATTGACACAAAAATGTCCCACTGTTTTCCACGTTGTAACCCTTTCCTGAGTATATAGTCTGAGTTTTTTTTTACCTATTAAATTGAGTAGAAAGGAAAAAAAGTACTATGGCCAAAGTCGAAAATTCCTAGCCACACTGTAAGTGGCACATAATTTATCAAGTGTTCACTGCTCCTTTTGTTTCATTGTAGAATGTCACAATCTCAGGTTTTTCAGAAGTTCCAAATAATCATGTAATGCATCATCAAAAGTAAGAGAGGATACGCGAACACAACTTTTGTTTTTGCGAGGAACATATTAAAAAATAGTTCTTTCCTTCCTAAAATCGCTGAAATTGTCACTTTTTTTTTCTACTTTGTTTTAATTCATTGATAATCTGCCACTTTTTTTTAAAGATATATAAGGAATATATATATATTTTTTTAAAATATTTAAAAATCATTACGTCTCGTAGTAAAATTATATTTTAATCACATTAAAAACTGAGACAGATAATATACATTAAAAATATACATTTTAAAATATTAAAAACACAAAAACATAAATTTAAACGTTTCGAGCCTATTACAGGCTCTTCATCAGTAAAAAACATCAAGTGCAAATGATGAGATGAACAACAGACTTTATGTGAGTACAACGTATTCATCAGGAACTGCGCATGCCTCATTAAGTGGAGAAAAATGTTGATTTGTGTACCAGCCCTCCAGGAAAATTCTTGAGTGATAATTTAAACAATTAGATAAAAATATTATCACTCAAGAATTTAAATTATCACTCAAGAATTTTCCTGGAGGGCTGGTACACAAATCAACATTTTTCTCCACTTAATGAGGCATGCGCAGTTCCTGATGAATACGTTGTAATCACATAAAGTCTGTTGTTCATCTCATCATTTGCACTTGATGCTTTTTACTGATGAAGAGCCTGTAATAGGCTCGAAACGTTTACATTTATGTTTTTGTGTTTTTAATATTTTAAAATGTATATTTTTAATGTATATTATCTGTCTCAGTTTTTAATGTGATTAAAATATAATATATATATATATATTATCTGCGAATTAACTCATTAGAGGAAGTCACTGAATCTGTTGTCTACAGTTAAATTTCATCCAGTGTCGTCTATAGGATTTATTATTCTATGAATAACATCAGTATATTTTTTATTGACAGCAAGCAAACCATCCGATTGCTTGCCAACATAGATATATCTATATGATAAGTGTAATAGACTTTCGAAACAACAACGATAAAATATTAATGACATATTTTGCAGGTTTGACGGGTATATAATTGAGAAAACTGCAACGACCAAGGAATATGCCTCCGAATTTTCGTCTACTGTGACATTTTCACTGAGAGAATAGCATTTTCGATTATTAGCTATAAAGTTTTTGAAAATATCTCATAAGTAGGTTTTTAATAGGTCCATACTTAGTCTCTCCCCTCTCGTCTATCTGTTATGGAACCGAATGCAATTAATCAAAAATCGGACGCGTGTTAGTGACATGTTGAGCCAGTCAATTGGTATATCAAAGACCACTCAGATTCAAGCGCGATCCATGGTATACATCTGCAAGGAAGAACAAACCAATAAAACTTCCATCTCCATAATAACTGCCAAACGAGCATATCTGGCTTGAGTGAATTTAGATTATGATCACAAGGATCACTGGTTAGTCCATTCTACTACATAGATGAGACTTGATTCATTAACCAAAAGTCTAAAATTGCCTCAGCTTCTCTTGTAATACCAATCACACCTGGTAAGTGTATCAATAAATTTTGCTTGCTGGTTTTCTTTCTGTTTGATGATGGGCATTTGTTCCATCGGTACGAATCAACAATATTTCCATTCTTTTTTCGATAGGCTGTGTCAGTATCATTATCGGAATTATCATTCATTAATGAATGAAGTCGCTTTACTCTGTTATCGAACCTTGGTCCCGTACTTGAAGATCGTCTTCACTATTGGTATTAGATTGGTGTCCAAAATAATCCTTCTACGACGAATCATCATGAAAAAATATTCTATTAATTTCCTTCAGGTCTTTATGATTGTTCAAATCAAATGTTATTTTTTTTAAATCGATTCTTGTAAAATAAAATGTCAGAGGGGAAAAGAATTTAGTTTCTTTGTACCTACTGGATGATTGCAATGTTTTCTACATGTATTATGGATTACAATTTGCCATAAGTATCCTAGTAATTGTAAAAAATGCGATAAAAAAGAAAAATAATATAATTTATAAATATAATATATAATTCTTACACCAACACTCGCGTTACGTCTGTGGGGTGAACGGGACTGTCGTAAATCGGCAGCGAAGTTCGGAAATACTGACCTTTGAGTAAACAGAAGTTATGGAAGACAGCATGAAAACCCTTCCCGGAAGAATCTATTGACGGCAAAGGAGGGAAAGAATAGGTGGGATGCACTATGCACCTGTGAGATGCGCGTGAAAATGACAAAGAATTTTTTTTCTTATTGTATGATATTTTCATGTAAATTTGTGTTGTTGTATTCCACTTGTATTAGTAATTTATAACTATTGTTTTTTTTTTCTTATAGATATCGTTATTTTTGACAACTCCTACAGTTGGATGAGCTCAAAAACCATAGAATATACCATAAATGTAATAAAGACCACTTCATAGCTCTAGCCAGATTTCAGAATTAACAACTTTTATTATTTTATGGCAGAAGAAAAAGGATAAAATGATTATTTTCTACTTTTAAATTTTGTATTTTTTTTTAATAAAAGGAAAATAAAACTTTGCTTTTTTATGTTTCTATTATTCGTAAACACATACATACTTGCTTAGGTAGATGCTAAGCTGCAGACTGAATAATTGAATCTATGATAGGAGCTGTCACGAATTTTGGTGTGTGGGTTGGCCATGTGAATTTAAGACCAACTGGGATAAGATTTTGCGAAATACCCCCCCCTCCCCCCCCCACACACACACTTCTTGGGAGTGGAAAGTGTGGAGAGGTTAATCATATTTACAATCGTAACACTGCTCCAAATTATCTCAGAAAGTCGATTTTTGAAGAATGGGTAAGTTATGTGCACTTAACTCATATTATGAAGGAATTTTGAGAAATTCTCTCTTTCCTCTTCCTGTTTGGCGGGGGGCTAAAAGCACATTTCTAAGAGTAACTCAACTAAAAATTACCTCAGAAAGTCGAATTTTGAAGAGTGGGTTGGTTATGCGTATTTAACAAACATTTAAAGAGATTTTGAGAACCTTCTTTTTGAGGCGGGGAGGTAAAAATATACGTTTTTAAGAGTGATTCTTCTACAAATTATCTCAGAAAGAGGATTTTTTTATTAGTGGGTTCGTTATGCGTACCCAACACACAATATAGGCAGGGGTGGCTGAAGCCCCACGTCGGTCATACCTTATATACCAAAGAATTCAAATAGTCTCCCATAACGTAAATGAAAACAATTTCAGCAGCATATCAGCATTAACTGTCAGTCCATATGCACCTAAATTGAATCGGCATAGTATGATGTTTGGTGCACTTGTACACTATAGAAACTGAGTTATAGCGTTTCAGTATGGAACAAATTGTAACACAGTACTATCCTTTTCTGGGCGATTTATGGCAGAATCCAATTGGCTCCAACCCACGCAGCCACTTACATCCATAAGACTGCTACGAAAATTAAAAAATGATCCATTATACTTCTATAAATATCCCACAGATATCGATTAGCACAATAAATGTCACTCTTTTTTACATCCATTTGATGTTTGTTAAATATCCAAATATCCAATAATTGGAATTGTTAGATCTAAGAGATATTGAAAATATCCAAATATTGTTTTGATCTAGCATGTTACATGTATTAGACATCGAAAAAGGCACGTCTAAATTTCGTTTACATTTAAACAAATAATAGACATCTATAATTAATACAGGATATCCAGGACTTTTAATGGACATTCTTACGATATTTTGTACCTTTTATGAATCATTTGGACGTAACTTACATGTTTAATGGATATCAATGGCTGTGTGGGCAGTAAATACAAAACTTAATATAATTCGTCCCTTTTATTAGTTCCCCAACATATTATAGGTATGGGGAACTTAGGTAATCGTGAAAATTTTTAGTTCCCCATCATACTATAGGTATGGGGAACTTAGGTAATCGTGAAAATTTTCGACCTTGGTTTTTTGACTTTTTTACACGTTTTCAGGCGTGAGGAATCCGAAAATGACAAAATTTGTATGGTGTCTGTCTGTAGGGTGTCTGTTAGTGTGTTAGTATGTTAGTGTGTTAGTCCGTTAGTTTGTTAGTCTGTGTACACGATATCTCATGAACAAATTGTCGCCGAGAAGTCAGATCAGTTTTAAAATATTACTTTCGACACTGGCAAGAACCCTATTCATTTTCAACATTCGAATTTAAAAACTTCGTAAGTTATTAGAAATTTACGATTTTCTTAACATGGGAGAATATGACAAAAATTCACTTAAACGTGCATTAATTGGAAACTTTTTAGTGTAAAAATGTCAGACCAGTTTTAAAATATCAGTTTTGATGCCGGAATGAACATCAGTAACTATAAATATGCTACTTTGAAAATTTCGCAAGTTATTGGAAATTTACGAATGTCTTAACATGGCAGTATAGGGCAAAATTTCACATAAACGTTAATTTTTAGAGATATTTTCATCGTAAAGATGTCAGACTACTTTTGAAATATTATTTAGGACACTGGCATGAATATTAATGACTATGAATTTTCCAATATAAAAATTTCGTAAGTTATTGGAAATTTACGAATTTCTTAACATGGCAGAATATAGCAAAATTTCACATAAACGTCAATCTTGAGTGATATTTTCATCGTAAACATGTAAAACCACTTTCGAAATATTATTTAGGATACTGGCATGAATATCACAGACTATGATTTTTCCAATTTAAAAAATTCGTAAGTTATTTGGAATTTACGATTACTTAAAATGTCAGAATAAGGCAAAATTGAGCATAAACTTCTTTTTGAGGATCATAAATACAGTAGACAACTTCAAAAATACATTTACGATATTTGTTTGAACATGATTGAATACAAATATTCTAATAGGGAAATTTCGTAAATTATTCGTAATTTACGATTTTATCAACATAGCGAAATTGTAAATTTTTCGTATAAATATGAATTTTGAGGATTATTGCACTGGAAATAGTAGCATGAAAACTTAACAACGGAATTGACCCTGAAAAATAAATTAATAGATTAGAATACAATAAATTATCGCAGTGAACGGTGGATAGCCTATTAGGCGGGGATTTCATTCTGTCACAGTGTCAAGCTTTGGTCAAATTCATTTCTTTTAACCTGATTATAATATGTCTCCCACTAGAAATTTATGAGAACATAAATATGATGGGGAACTGAGCAGAGTCCACCTATGCCAACTAGTTTTATTTTATTTTATTTTATTTTTTTTTACACGGGATACAGTACCTACAAAATTTTGGAAACGTTTTCGAGGTAATAGTTTCGGTCTTGAATGAATTTACGCACTTCGAGATGTCATATACACACATGTGAAAATTTCTAGATTAATTGGGGATATTCCCTTTATATACTATCTACATAAAATAATTCTAGAAAAATAATTTCACTTAATGATATAATTTATTTTTTAAGTTTGGAAGATATTTTTAAATGCTTTTCAACAAGTATTAAACTAGTTGGCATAGGTGGACTCTGCTCAGTTCCCCATCATATTTATGTTCTCAGAAATTTCTAGTGCGAGACATATTATAATCATGTTAAAAGAAAGGAATTTGACCAAAGCTTGATACAGTGACAGAATGAAATCCCCGCCTAATAGGCTATCCACCGTTCACTGCGATATATTTATCTTATTCTAATCTATTAATTTATTTTATCGGGGTCAATTCTGTTGTTTAGTTTTCATGCTACTATTTTCAATGCAATAATCTTCAAAATTCATATTTATATGAAAAATTTACAATTTCGCTATGTTGATAAAATCGTAAGTTACGAATAATTTACGAAATTTTCCTATTAGAATATTTGTATTCAATCATGTTCAAACAAATATCATAAATGTAATTTTGAAGTTGTCTAATGTATTTAGGATCCTCAAAATGGAAGTTTATGCTAAATTTTGCCTTATTCTGACATGTTAAGTAAACCGTAAATTCCAAATAACTTACGAAATTTTTAAATTGGAAAAATCATAGTCTATTATATTCATGCCAGTATCCTAAATAATATTTCGAAAGTGGTTTGACATCTTTACGATTAAAATATCCCTCAAGATTGACGTTTATGTGAATTTTTGCTCTATTCTGCCACGTTAAGAAATTCGTAAATTTCCAATAACTTACGAAATTTTTATATTGGAAAATTCATAGTCATTAATATTCATGCCAGTGTCCTAAATAATATTTCAAAAGTAGTCTGGCATCTTTACGATAAAAATATCGCTCAAATTTGACGTTCATGTGAAATTTTGCCCTAATTCGCAATTTCCAAATTATTGGAAATTCGTAAGTTATTTGAAATTCGTAAATTTCAAATAACTTGCGAAATTTTCAAAGTAGTATATTTATAGTTACTGATGGTCATTCCGGCATCAAAACTGATATTTTAAAACTGGTCCGACGTTTTTACAGTAAAAAGTTTTCATTTAATGCACGTTTAAGTGAATTTTTGTCCTATTCTCCCATGTTAAGAAAATCGTAAATTTCTAATAACTTACGAAGTTTTTAAATTCGAATGTTGCAAATGAATAGGGTTCTTGCCAGTATTGAAAGTAATATTTTAAAACTGATCTGACCTCTCTGCGATGATTTGTTCGTAAGATATCTTGTAAACAGACTAACAAACTAACGGGCTGACACACTAACAGACACCCTACAGACAGACACCATAGAAATTTTGTCATTTTCGGATTCCTCACGCCTGAAAACGTGTAAAAAAAAGTCAAAAAACCTATGTCGAAATTTTTCACGATTACCTAAGTTCCCCATACCTATAGATTGATGGGAAACTAATACATATTTGGCTTCAGTTCGTCTGCCTTTTCATTTTCGTAAATAATTTTAGAATTCCGTAAAACTTTTTAACTATATGAACTTCATAAATACTATTTTAACACCATTGTAAAGATAACTAAACACATAACTTAAATGAAAATACACTTCCAGCAATTTCCTGTAATGAATCCAAATACTTTTGAATGGCTCTGCAAAGGAATCATTAATACTATTTCCTTCATTTCGATTGAAGACATCTTTTATTGCATCTCTAAAGTGTAGCTTGATTTCGTATGTTTAGCGGAGTATAAAGATAACGAAATTTACTTTTAAAACATAAACGCTTCTTAGACTGTGATAAATTGTCCAGAAATCAATATTGATATAGGTAAAATATCAGTATATATAGTTACCCTCATCCGTGGCTGATTCTGTCACACTTTAGGCTTAAGAGTAGAATTAAGAGATTTCCTTGGACCCTGTTTCCTAATTTTCATACTTTAGTCAATTTTAAAAAATCTAATTGTCCGATCGATAAGCTGTTTAAACCGACGGATTTAGAAAAATTACGCCTTTCATTTGGTATCTTATATGTAACGAATAAAAAATTAGATTTTTTAAAATTAATTAAAATATGAAAATAAGAGCTTTAAAATACATTTTAAAATTTTAATTGTTGCCATTTTTTTTTTCAGCATAAAATGAAATATGCTTTCCCATAAAAAATAAAAATAAAAATTAATTTAAAATAAAAATTAATTTGCTCATGCATATGAAAAAAATGTCGTCTATATAATAATAATTTTAAAGAAACGAAGAGATAAACAAAGTTAGAATATTTTGCACGGGTTTGGTAGCAAAGGAATGGTTATATAGCGGATGCGTACAAGACATTTCCGAACCAGCTGAAATTAGTGACACTTGCGTACAAGTCCAGGTGTTCCAAATGTTACAGATATGTTTTCGAAAAATCAAGTGGCACTTACGTACAAAATTTGTTTCGCTGTATTTTTGGATTCTAACACAAAGGGTTGTATCCATATGTTAAACATGAAGAGAAATACTCTTATATAAATACGTGAATTTAAAAAAAAAAAAAAAAAAACAAGAAAGAAAAATAATGCAGTACGCATTGATTAGTAACACTTTCCAACTGTACGTAATTGTTGTATCGAATAACTTTTAATATTCTTTGCCTACGTTATCACGCAACAGACAGAAGGACTGAAAAATATACAGATAGACTAACTGATTTTAAAATTACTCTCAGGCATTTTGGAAAGCGTTAAAAAGGATTAACGCAAAAGAAATGCAGCCATTAGATTATAATTACAGCTTCTGATCTCTCGCAATATTTTAGTGTAGCCCTGTAAATCAGAAAGTTAATCATATCATATTCTATACAAAAGATTAATTTAGAGTATTAACAATAAATTTCAATATTTTTATGATTTTTACAGTAGAAAGACTTTTAAATGTAATCGTCAAAAAATTCTTTCCTAAAACGTAATGCATTGGCATATATTTTTTTCCCCTGTAAAAAAACTAGTTGTACAGGACCTATTAATGTTATTTTAAATGGGGAAAATTGTATAGGGATAATGTTTATAAAAACAACACTCAATAGAACAAAATGCTTTCGAAGGCTTTTGGGTGTCCCTGTACATAAACGAGAAGAGATATTCACTCCATTTTCAATATGGAACATCCGATAGTGAACTTTAATAAAATATATCAGTTTCGAGAAATTCCATAAATATTTACAGGAGTTAGAGCGCGGACAGACATACAGACAGACAGATGGACAGATACACAAACTGAAATCATATTCACACTTAAAAATGTTAGAAAGTGTTAAAAACACTCAATGTAAACGAAAGTAATATTTCAGCAATTTTTTATTAATAGCTCTTAATATAAATGGATATTTTTCTGTCACCCTGTAAATCTAATGCTAACTATGCTATATTCTATGCAAACCTTTTTTTGCATATAAATAACATTTATCAATTTCCTAAAACTTCGTGGAAAGTAAAGTAATTAAAATTTGATTTACAGAAATCTCTCTCATAGAACGCAATGCTTTGGAATACTTTTGAGTGTCCCTGTATATAAATCGGTGGTGATATTTCTTCCATTTTATACAGGAAACATCCAGTAGGGAATTGTAATAATATATTTTAATTTCATTAAGATATGTCTATAGTAAAGGTATGAAAATATGGTTTATAGAAATAGCTCTCATAGAACACAATGCTTTGAAATACTTTCGGGTGTTCCTGTACACAAACCAGTAGAGGTATAAACTCCATTTTCAATAGGGAACATCCGATAGCGAACTTGAATAAATTATATCAGTTTTAAGAAATTCCATAAATATTTACGGGAGTTAGAGATCGGGCAGACAGACAGGCAGACAGACAGACGGACGGACAGGCAGATACACAAGGCTGAAATCATATTCACACTTAAAAAATACCAGAAAGTGTTAAAAACACTTAACGTAAACGAAAGTACAATTCTAGCAATTTTTTAATAGTACCTCTTAATATAACTGAATATTTCTGTGCCACCCTATAAATCCAATGCTAATCATGCTACATTCTATGCAAACAATTCTTTTGTGCGTGTAAATAACATATTTTAATTTCCTAAAACTTCGTGGATAGTAAAGTTATTAAAGTTTGATTTATAGAAATATCTCTCCTAGAACGCAATGCTTTGGAATGCTTTTGAGTGTCCCTGTACATGAACCGATGGTGGTATTTCCTCTATTTGATAGAGAAAACATCCAATAGTGAACTTGAATAACATATTTTAATTTCATTAAGATATGTCTACAGTAAAGGTATGAAAATATGGTTTATAAAAATACCTCTCATAGAACACAATGCTTTCAAATACTTTCTGGTGTCCCGGTACACAAACCAGTAGAGGTATAAACTCCATTTTCTATAGGGTACGTGCGATAGTGAACTTGATTAACATATTTCAATTTCATTAAGATATGTCTAGAGTAAAGGTATGAAAATATGGTTTATAGAAATACCTCTCATAGAAAACAATGCTTTGAAATACTTTCGGGTGTCCCTGTACACAAACCAGTAGAGGTATAATCTCCATTTTGAATAGGAAACGTCCGATAGTGAGCTTGAATAACATATTTTAATTTCATTAAGGTATGTCTACAGTAAAGGTATGAAATTATGGTTTATAGAAATACCTCTCATAGAACACAATGCTTTGAAATATTTTCGGGTGTCCCTGTACACAAACCAGTAGAGGTATAAACTCCATTTTCAATAGGGACCGTCCGATAGTGAACTTGAGTAACATATATCAGTTTCAAGAAATTTCATAAATATTTACGGGAGTTAGAGCGCGGACAGACAGACAGACAGATAGACAAACCGAAGTCATAAACACTTTTCAACCTTGTTGGAAAGTGTTAAAAAATAATAATAATATTAAATCATTTTCGAGACATCCAGATAGAGAGCAGATTTATTCGAATCCAGTATTTTTTTTTTTTTCAATGAATATAAAGGAAGGTAGAACTAGTATCTTGTCTCCAACACAAAACGTTGTTGTATATCTTTCTATGTAACAGCGACGTTTACGATTTAACATGAAAGAACGTTTAATTCTAGGTTTTCTCAAGAACAGTGTGTGGCTTACTTACTTGCGTTCAACGCCTATTGTAATGAGGTTTTGCGAAAGTCCCCCCCCCTTTCCCCTAGGGGTGGGGGCAATAAATCCGTTTCCAAGTATAACTTTGCTTCAAATTATCTCAGCAAGATTAATTTGTGTATGTGGGTTGTTTATGCCTTCCCAACACGTACAGTAATGTGATTTTACGAAATTTCATCCTCCCCCCTTTTAAGGGCGGGGGGGGGGAGGGAAAGCAAAAATACGTTTATAAGAATGATTGTGCTCCAAATTATCTCCGGATAGCGATTTTTTGATATGTCGATTGGTTATGCGTCTTCTAGACACATACTACAAAGAGATTTTTGAGATTCCGTCTTATCCCCCTTTCGGAGTGGGGTGGGAAAGCCTGTTTCCAAGCATAACTTTGCTTCAAATTATCTCAGTAAGATTAATTTTTACATGTGGTTTGTTTATGCATTCCAAACACGCATTATAAAGGGATGTTACGACCCCCCCCCCTCCGCTTCAAAGGCGGGGAGGGGGCAAAAAATGCTTTTAAGTGTATCTGTATTTCAAATTATCTCAGAACAACGATTTTTTGATATGCACATTGGTTATGCGTACTCAAGACACGCACTACAATGGATTTTGCAAAATTCCACCTTATCCCCCTTGGGGATGGAGGTGCGTCAAAATCATGTTTTCAAGCGTAACTCTACTCCAAACCATCTTAGGTGATTTTTAATGTGCAGGCTGGTCATGCGTTCCCACACGCACTATAAGGGGATTTTGAAAAAAATCCCTTATTCCCCCCTTTAAGAGCGGAAGTGTAGGGTGGCAAAAACACTTTTTAAAAAGTAACTTTCCTCGAAATTATCTCAGGAAAGCGATTTTTTGATAGGTCGTTTGGTTACGTTCTCAACACACACGCACTACAAAGGGATTATTTAAAATTCCGTGCTATCACCCCCTTGAGACTTGGGGGGGGGGGGCATTAAAAAATGTTTTCATGTGTAACTCTATTTTAAACTATCTTAGAATGGCAATTTTTGATGTGTTGACTGCTTATGCATATTCAACACACACTACAAAGTGATTTTGTGAAACTTCACCCTACCTCCTCTTAAGGGGTGAGGGATAAACAAGTATTTATGTGCAACTCTGCAGTAAATTATCTTATGAAAAAGATTTTCGATGTATGGGTCAGTTATATGTATCTAACTCATAATATAAAGATATTTTTTTTAAATCCCCCTACTTTCCTTTAAGAGCGGGGGGGGGGAGGGGGTTAAGAAACACGTTTTAAAACATAACTCTGCTTGAAATATTCTTAGAATATCGATTTTTTAATATGTAGGTTAGGTATGTGTATCCAACATGTACTATAAAGGGATTTTGTGAATTGTGGCGAGTGGGAAAACCGCTATCGAAGGTATTGATAACTTTAACTTACTTTTTGACTGATTTTTATGATTTTTATGATTATTATTACTAGGATATGGCATTTTGAGACTTCATTTTAATATAATGACCAGCGAAGCGGGCAAAGCCTGCTAGTGAAGAAAAAAAAAATAATATTCTTATTTTAAGGCTTTTAAAATTGTTCTTTAAATGTATTTATTTATTACTTTCTCTTACCCATAAGGTAGAGAAAGTATTCTTTTTGGGTCAAATTTTCGAACGCGAGATTTTGTTATATTTACATGTTTTGAGGTCCCCTGAATACGAAAAACATGTTTTTAGCAAATGGCCTGTGTGTCTGTGTGTGTGTCTGTGTGGGAGTATGTGTGTGTGTGTGTCTGTGTGTCTGTGTGTCTGTCTGTTATCAGCATATCTCAAAAACAAATTATGGCAGAAAGTTCAAACTTGGTATTCTAAATGTGCATCATATAGGGATGCTACAGTAAGCTTTTCGTTAAGATCAAGCAAATGGTTCGTGTACAGGGACAATCAAGAGAATTCTAATACATTACGTCTATGGGGGAAATTGCAGGTAAGTAGAGTTTAACGTCTATAGACTGCACTAAACAAAATGAAGCGAATATATATTTTTTGTAATAGCGATAGTTAACTGGGAAATTTTCTTTTGTGTATGTAGGAGCCTCGCCTCCCCCCCTGGGGGGGGAGTCCCCCCCTCGAGGGGAGTAAACTTTTATGATTGGTATCTTTCAAAAGAGCTCGCCAATACATTTAAAACGAATGGTTGAACCATCGATCTGCGATAATTTAAAACAAAGTTATCGATTTTTTTTTTACTTTTAACGAAAAAAAAATTTATTTTATTTTTCTTTTTTTTTTAATGTTGAGAATAAAATGGACTTTTTTTGGATATTTTCTGTTATACTTCTTCTCTAATATGGAAATCGTCTGCATTATCACAAAATATACTTTTTTTTAAATAATAGTTTTAATAAATTATTTTTTAGAAACAGAATTATTTTTTGATAACCGAATTAAATTCTATGTAAATGTAGGTGCATTAATGAAACGGGGGGTTGAGGGGGGCGGTAGCCCTCCCTCACACAGAACTAATTATCATATAAAACTCTTCAGAAGCCTAATATGAATTGTTTAACACAGGTTTACATAACAGTACTCGTTATCTTACCTTTAAATGTGCAACCTGTATTTATAGTATTAAATTTCAGGTTAAGAGAAAGTCGTGTGAGTGACACACCAGATTATTTTTTATTTCTCTTATACATATATTTAGTAGAGAAAGTATTGTTCTTGGGTGAAATTTTAGAAATTGAGTGTTATACTTTCACGTTTCGAGGTTCTCTGATTCAGAAAATCATGTTTTTAGTGTTTGCTCTGTGTGTGTGTGGGCGGGGGGGGGGGGTCTGTTATCAGCATATCTCAAGAACAAACAGTAGCAGAAGGTCCGAATTCGGTATTCGAAATGTACATTATTTAGGGACGATACACTAAACTTTTCGTTGAGAGGAAGCAAATGGTTTGTGTACAGGGACATTCAAGAGCATTCAAATTTCAAATACATTATGCCTGTGGGGAAATTTAGGGTAACTCCAGTGTAACATGTGTAGGTTGCATAGATGCACAGACAGACAGAGAGACAGAGAGACAGACATACAGACATCCTCTTTTATTATTATGGATTTTTTTTTTTTTTTTACTATTCCCCCCAAAAGGCATCTGAGCACGCGTGAGTCAGTATTTGTACTTCTACGTGTTAAAAGTCACTTCAAACACGTTTTAGCAATAAATAAGCACCATGCAGTTTCACACACACACACAAAAAAAAAAAAAAAAAAAAAAAAAAAAAGAAAGGAAAATGTTTTAATTTTTGCTTCATATGGATACAACCCCTTCATGTAATGATCTTCAAATAAAGAGAAAGAAATGTTGTACGTAAGGGCCACTAGATTTTTTGAAAACACACCTGTAATATTTAAACCACACGCATCTGTCTTGTATGCAGCTGTCACATCACCCTGACAAACTAGCTAAAAAAAATCTTCAAAAAAAAAGTATATATATATATATAATGAAGAAAACTGCAGGTAATATGAAGGTATTTGGAACAATTACAGCTTTAAAAAACTTTAAAAAAAAAACTGTAAAAATGAAGAAAAATTTTAGTTTACAATGAAGTTTAAGAGGAAAAATGTTTATGGAGGAGGGACCTGGAAATTTTTTGCTTCCAAATAAATTCAGTTTATCTGCAGTTTCTCTTCATTTTTACAGTTTTTTTTTAAGACTTTTTTAAGCTGGGTTTGTTCTAAATACCTTTAAATTATATGCATTTTTTCTTCATTTTTTCAAGTTTTTTTTTGAAGACTTTTTTTAGCTGGGAAGAGAAGAGAAGAGTTTTTGTGTCCTCTTCGTAAAGTGTGACGTCATCTGTATACTCCTGCGTTTGCAAGATACGGTAAATAGGGCGTTATTTAAGCAATGAAAAATTAATATTTTAGAGGTACATACAAATGAAACACTTCCGGTTGCAAAGCCGTTTGCAAGCGTTCCAAATGTATGACTATAGTCGGCAGCAAACATATCCGAGCACTAGCAAAAATCCCTATGTAAAAAAAGCACATTTAACACTGTTTTGTTAAATATATCCTTGTCTAATATTGTTCTTAGACTGACTAAGATCAGGTTTTGACAAGGATTTATTTAACAAAACTGTATTAAATGTATTTTTATTCTGTAGAAATTTTTGCTAGTGCTCTTATAATTTTGCTGCCAACTGTATTTGCAAAAAACTTGCAAAATTTACGTCATCGAAGTTAAAAGCGTTCCGTTTGAATGTAATCCCAAGATTCAAAATGAAAAACACGTGCGCACGCGTTTTCGCACTTTCTAATGATAAAATTAGAAAGTGTGCAAATTTCTCATTGGAAATTGATGGAACTGCACATTCGTTTCTGTTAAGAGTCCCCAGTAGTCAGATACCTTCCTTTCTCTTCCCCATGTAATTCAATAAGATTTTTGTTGCTTTGTATTTGCTGGATATCTCGCTCAAAAATAAAGTTTTTCGAATTCTGTGTTTTTAATTCCATTCTTTGAACATGCCACTTTTTCTCTTACTAAGAATTTTTTAAAAAAAATAAATTTCAATATTTTATTTCATTAAGAAAACTTAAGGATATAATTTTCAATCTTAAAAAGAAATATTTAAATTGTATTTTTTTAAAAATTGCTTAATAAGAAAAAAAGTGGCATATTTAAAGAGTGGAATTCAAAAAACAGAATTTGAAAAACTTTATTTTTGAAAGAGATATCCGAAAAATACAAAGCAGCAAAAAATCGCATTGGATTACATGGGGAAGGAGAAAGGAAGATACCTCACTACTGGGGACTCTTAAATATTTTTAACACTTTCCAACAATATTTGAAAGTGATTATAAATTCAGTTAATCTACCTGTATGTCTTTCTGTCTACCTGTTTGTCCGTTGTGTGATCAAAATACATTGAAGGTTAATGGATACAATGAGTAAATAGATTTGGAAAAGATTAATTATTTTTGAGATTCGCAAGATTTTCCGTTCATGTTTAAACTATGCATTTTGATACATCAAATCCAGAATCCACGTGAGTTGTCACCGAATATCACGTGGAAATTGAAAATTTTCCACCAGGTAAATTATACATATAAAAAAGCATTGCATAGATGGTCTTGCATTTAATTAAATATTATTTTTCTATAAAATCCCACAAAAAAAAAAAAAAAAAAAAAAAAAAAAAAACACAATTTAGATATTTTTTGGTTTTGAAACTCATAATCACTTTTTATACCATGTTTACAATTTTTGTAAAATTTGGTTAATATTTTGCAATTTTTTTTTTTTAAATAGCTTTATTATTTTCTTGTCCAAAAGGTACATAATTTGCGATCTAGGATGCATTGTGACTATAAGTATTAACAATTCCTAAGTTTTAAAATATCAATACAAGTGATTCTAGAAAATAAATAAATAAATAAATAAAATCACATTTTAAATAATTAAAAAATTCTTGATTATCTCCACTCGACTTTCCCCAAATTAAGAGTGCTTAAGGTTATTTAAATACTAAAGTAAGAGAAGTCATTTAATAAACAAAAGTAAAAAAATATAATTGTATGTTTGAGTATTTTTCCCCAAATAATATGTTGCTTTATATAGCGCTTGGGCCCTTCAAATAATTTGAGCCATAGCATATAGTGATGAAGAAATTTCCCCTTAAACATAAACGGACGCAAAATGAAATATATGAAGCTTTAATTAAACATTAGCGAAAACATACCTTAACAGAGACATTATTGTTGATTTCAATAACGCCAAGGAGATCGTCAATTTTACAATACTACATACGCACTAACTAGGGAAACAATAGAAATATTTTCGATTATTGATTCAATAAATGGCAACGATCCAATGATGGGTTTGTGCGATTATGGCACCACATGATAAATCGCCGGACAGAAGAGAGACAGTTTGAAGAACGAAGCAAACCACGCAAGCCAGTAACTGAGGATGAGAGGGAGCTCCTTCGAAAGGACCTTGGCAAAACAACAGAAGCTTATCTAAGGTTACTTATTTTTTATAATATATTATATATATAATGTATATTATTTTGCAGATTTTCTCCTTAAGGACCTGATCCACTCACCGCTGCCGGAAGCCGAAGCTAATGTTATTCTGTGGGAAAGTTTTCTTTACAAATATCATATTAACTAATTCATATTTTTTAATTCTGTTTTCCCACTCTGAAAATTTCCAGCAGTTAAATTGATGGACCTTTTTTAAAAATATATATTTTTTTTTTAATTTTTATATTTTGTTTTGAAGCTGCAAAATACGAATTTTCATTATGAGAATTTTTTTCATTTTGCAATTTCAAAATAAAATATTAAAAATTAAATAAATACGTTTTTAAAAAAGGTCTGTCCCTTTAACAGTTGGGGATTTTCTGAATGTGCAAACAGAATTTCAAAATATGTATTAGTTAATAAGTTATTTGTAAAGAGAAAATTTCCCCATAAAATAACATTGGTTCGGGTTTCCGGCGACGGTAAGTGAAGAGGGCCGTTAACTTTTTACCCAGATGTTAATGCGCGGTGACATTGGCAGTTTAAAATACTCTAGACGATATGACGGTCCTTTTTTATCGCTATGTATATTTATATGACAAATATTAGCTGACTTGTAAGTCTTATCAACTCAAGAATATTTCCATACCTCTTTTATTTTTTTTAGTCTCTTAATCTAAGACTTTTAGACATTTTTCCGGCAAAAAGTCTTTTCGAACTTTTTTAAATTGTGCTCCATTTGCTCTTATATTATGCATAAATTCTTGTTTTCTTTGTCGCAATTTAACCAAGTACGTTTGCTTTTAGATTGAATGAAACATCATGAAACTCTTGTTTTAGTAGTGTTGCTAACATATAAACTCATAACTGTTAACATTCTAATTTCTTTCATAGTATTGTTAGTACCCACCCCTTTTTCTACACCACATTTTTGGTCGAGTAATTTTCTCTAGCATATATTTAAGATTAAATAAGAGGAAAATTACTTTCCAAGAAACTGATGTGAAAATATAGACGATAATTATATTGTTACAGAATAAATTAAAATGTTTGCAACTATAATAAATATTTGACTCCTTTCTACCAATAAGAATTTTTAATTTGAAATTCCACACATCACATCAACAATTCCTTAGATTTTACCTCAAATCTGCAATGGAATATTCTAAAAATGATTTTATTTTGTCTATGTTGAAAGCTTTTTCTCAAATTGCTTTGCAAATCTAGTAGTAAATTGTGGAAAGGTTAATTACAGAAGGAATGGGAATATACGCACAGACCATGGTATTACATTTTTTAATTTTACAAATAAAGCCACTGTACTCTAGCGACGCGCACACCGCTACCATATGATGTCATATTCATAAAACGCAGAAACTAAATTCCAAGTTAGTAAATGCTAAAATAATGTCTTAAATTTAATATATTTTATTAATATATTTTTACATTAATAAATTACAAATAATTAATGGGAAACGTATTTAAAGAAATTATTTCAATTTTGATTATGTCCAGTATTTGACTAATTCATGTTAATATATCATTTTTTTTTTTTTTTAATTACAATTATTTTGAACTAAAGCGATATATATGTGTGTGTGTGTAATATATGCACACAAATATATACATTTGTGCATGAAAATATACATTAAATATTTTCTTTGTGGTGTAAATACTGTTTAAATATGCTTTAGAAAATTACTTTCATAAAATTTAAATTGAAAAAAAAAAAAAAAAAAAAAAAAAAAAAAAACTAATATAAATTAAAAAAAAAAAAGATACTAAAAGTAAATATAAGATATAATACTGGAAAATAAAACTAAAGTAAATTAGATATTTTGAAGAAAAATTTACTTCGACGGCAAAAATACTTTTCATTTTAGAACACAGAATAATATTAAGTTTTATTTTAAAAGACGAAAAAAAAAAAAACGTTTTTAAAAAAATAACATTTGACGTACACAACACAAGAATTCATAACTTTAAATAAAAGCAAAATAACTTTACTTCTTCAATGTCATGTTCATTTATCAAAAGAATAAGTGCCTTTTGTATAATTATACTCAAGGGACATTTCTTTGGAAAATATTTTCTTCATTTCACGGAGGCTTAAGGAGTAGCTCAGGTAATGACTGTTTTTCTCCTTAAATAAAACTTGAAATGAAAGTTCCATTCGAATTATGAATAGAAAACTTTAAATAACTCCTTGCACTTGTGTAATAGAGGAAGAAAAAGTATTAAAATAACTTTTGTTAAAATTTAAAATATGAAACGTAGCATATTAAAAATATAACAAAAGTTTAAGATTCTGAAAATAAAATTTAAACATTTTTTTTTTTTTTTTTTTTTTTTTTTTTTTTTTAACTCAGAAATTTACATTTTTGTTATAGAACTACATACCATAAAAGTCTTAGAATTTTGAGGACTGTTCAATACAAGGAATGGTGAAGTAGGGTGAAGGTACTATTTCTTTAGTGCTCAACATTCCTCAATTAACTAAAGGGCTAAACTGTCAACCGCGAAATGTCAAAAATATATATAAACTGCTGATTGGATGGATGGTTGGGTTTTTTGTCGCACTAGTGCTGCGCAGATGAGCAATTGGCGACGGTCTGGGACACACCCCTAGAGGTGGTCCGGAGACATGCCATCGCAATTTTGATCCTCCACGGAAGGGATGGCTCTCCCGCTTCCGTGACCCCCAGAGGTATAATTTTTGATGGGGTCATGGAGGACATTGCGGCCACGACATAATTTACCTGCACCAGCCATCATTAGTGTACACGACGGTCTTTGGCCGGTTCGAGTACCGAACCCGCAATCTTCCAATTACGAGGCCGGCGCTTTACCGACTGGGCTACCGCGGCCCAACTGCTGACTAGAAACGTATTAAATCCATGATGTTGCTTTGATTTTCAAAGCGAGAAGCTTTGGATATATACAATTTTAAAAATGTTAAATAAAGTATAAATTTTAGAAAACGTGTTTTTAAAATGGTTTTAATCTTAATATCAGTGACACGTGTTTTAACAAAGTTCTCTTTTAGAGATAATTTAGATATATATATATAGAATGAAATCACTTTAAAATCATGTTTATTAAAATTGTATCTCATTTAAAAATATTTTTAAAAATGTATCTATTCAAAGCTTTTAGCTTTGAAAACCAAAGCATTTTTTATGAAATCCCATGTAAAATTAATGATAAAACTAACTATTATACAGGAATGTCCATTAGACTTTTTAGTGATAGAATGAAAGAACATATAACAGATTTAAAATATAACAGGTCCTTCATTGCTTTTTCACGTACTTATAAAGCTAATCCCATTGAACCTGATTTTGAAAATGACCGTATAATTTATAGTAGTAACAATAGAAACACAGCACTACTTTATGAATCTTTTGAAATTATAAAAAAGTAATCTGAAATTTGTAATGATACATTATCCATAACACCCCCCCCTCAATTTGGCTTCATTTCTTATGTTTAAAATGATTTAAGGTAACCCGGTTGTTGTTTTTCTAGCAACCCTGCGTTGTGAACCTTTGACTCCGTTTATCAAAGAGCTATAATTTTCGTATAATGTGCGCATGATGGTGGTTTATTTAGATGTCCTTAACTTATTTTAAGATGTATATAGAGTGTTTTTTAGATAAGTTATGTAATCACGTTTAAATATCTTTATAAATAGTGTTTGTAATATTTAAGAATGGCTTGATTTCATTTATGTTTATAGTTCATGTACATCATTTCCCTGAAGATGGTTAAAAATTGAATATTAACCGAAACGTCGGAATGTAAAGATATTTTTGGAATGTAAAGATATTTTATAAATAGTTTGATATGCTGAAAAGTATAGTTTACTCATATTTTTATAATTTAATTAACAGCATATATAAGTGGAATATGTTTCTTTAACCAAAGCTGCTTGAGGAATTTAATATATATGTTTCCAATTAACAGTTTATATATATATATATATATATATATATATATATATATATATATATAAATTATTATATTTGACAGTTAAAGTCTTTCGTTAATTGAGGAGAAGTGAGCAACGAATAATAACTTGCGAAGTCTGGTGAAGTTTGCCTCCTAGGATTTACTTTACGTCAGGAAAGCAGGGAAGATTGATTTGATTGGTTTTGTTCATTCTACAATATCCATTACCTTTTTCTTTCTGAATTGTTCAAGTATGATCCTGCATTACAAGTATTCTCCTACAATAATGGGGAAATTGCACATTTTTCATTTTGACTTGTAAATGATAGAGCATGAAAATACAAATATTTAGATACCCTTTTTATGCATATTTGAAAACCGGATACTTTAAGAAATTAACTTTAAAAGACGCAGTTTTCATGTTGTCGCGAAAGCGCTGCGTCACGTGATTAAACTTACCGTGACGTCACTACACACGAAATGAACTGCTCACTGGATTTCTCCCTATAGTATTGTAAAGAAAATTCGCGCATTCAGCAAAATTTTGCATTATTTCTCTAAAAAAATTATTAAAACTGTTTGAACTCATTAAACTTCACTTCATTTTATAAATGACATTAAGATCCAATGAGATTTTTTTTTTTTTTTTTTTTTAGCTCGCGTCCTGTTAATAATTTAAATTAAAATATGATCCAAATAATATTTGATCAATAGAATAAAAAAAAAAAAAAAATCCTTAGTGTGCCAAAGATATATTTTTTAAATACTTGTTTTGTATCATTTTATTATGTTTTATAGATTTATTATTATTATTCTAGAATGAGTACAGAAATGAAAAATTGGAATTGGGTAATAATATTTAACTAAATGTAATACGTATATTTTCCTTCTTTAAATAATCTAGAATAGTATATACTGAACTAAACTAAATTAGATTACTTTTACAATTATGAGATGCCAGTATATCTGTACATATATTTTTTCCTTAGACTGTGTACAAAACTGAGATTAAAAAAATCAACAAAATATAATAATAACAAATATTTATACAGCAGGTAACCTTGTCAGAGTCTGCAACCGGAGATTTAGTATTTTAAACTAGAAATACCTTTTTACATATTTCAATGTTATAACTTAACAGTATTTTCATTAAATTGAAAGCTGAAGATTGTGAATAATTTAAAAACATTATAGTGATGCAGTTTGAAAAATTGAAAGGTATTTAAAGAAAGTTATATGTGCTTACAATTCTAAATAAATAAATAAATAAAAGGAAAAAAGTCTCCGTACATCTTTTTTTTTTTTTTTTTTTTTTCAGCATCTAGAAACGTGCTCAGCTATTTTTATAATGTAATTTCTTATTTATTTGGAAAAATTGAAAAAAAAAAAAGATTAATAGAAAATAATAATAGTAATAATTAGCAATAGAAAAAAAAATAAAGTGCTTAAAAAAATAAAATAAACACATGAAATATATATTGAATGTAATAATACCTTATAAGTTATACCTGGCAGTCTTCGCCCGTTTCGCTGGTCGCTAAATTTAAATAAATTTCAATAGAAATCTGAATCTTTATTTATTTTATGTCATTTTAAAAACAAAACTAACTAACTATATATAAATATATATAATTCAAAAATAAATTCATTGAAAGCGCTTTGGACCTCGTTTCGGGTACCCGCTACCTACGGCAGCCTCTTTCCCGCCAGTGTACTCTGCTCTTTTGGATCTGGGTTCTTACTGCCCACAGTTAAGTCTTTACTGGCCACTTCAATGTGGGTACTTATCAGACGACAAAAAGCTGCTATTATTCAAGAACTAAGATTTTAAGGATAGCTGTATCTCAGCACCTATTAAATATATTTTACTTTTGGCACCATGCACTTTTTTGCATTTGGTCTTTCTGCGATATTACCATTTGATTTCCATCAATACAAAAAGTAAATAAATAAGATAAGATTTTCCTTTCAACAGAATTAAGTAAATAAATAATAAATAAATTTTATTAAACTTAAATTTTGATAAGAGTAATCCTACATTTTCCCGATAAATACATTAAATTATTTTTTTCCTTTTTAAATGAATTAAATAAATAAATAATTGTGCAACAGCCTTTGCTAATGTAAGCGACGTATAACAATATAATTTGAATCAAATGAAAGAATAAATTTAAGAAAAATAAATGGATAAAATTGATATATATATATATGTGTGTGTGTGTGTGTGTGTGTAAAACTACTGAAATAATTATGAAAAGTGAACTTCCTCCTTTCCAAAAATAACTAAATGATTCATTTTTAAAATATTTTTTTTTTTTTTTCGTTGAAAAACATGAAGTAAATATTAAATACTACTGATCTCATAATACAGTCATTAATAATCAACGACTGCTATTAAAAAAAAAAAAAAAAAAAAAAAAAAAAAAAAAAAAAAACATAATTATTTTGTAAAATAACAAGATTAAAAAATTCTGGTTACTTTTTTTTTATTATCATTAATATAGGTAAATCAGTAAAATATATCTTTATGCACTATAAAATTTTAGTGAATATTTTTAAATAATTAAATTTTTAAGCACACATTGTGAAAAAAAAAAAAAAAAAATCACACACAAGCGTCTAAAAAATTCGAGAAATGTAAAAACAAATGCGACTATCATGTTAATACAATGCTAAAATTCTATTATCAAGACTTTTGTAATTTTTGAAATATGAATAAAGAACAAATCTATATCTTTTAGCTTTAGCTCCTCTTATTTCTGCTCCCATAAAATCGAGGTTTCTTCTCAAAAATGAGAATATGGAAACAGCATATATTTTCTGCACATTATCCGATTGCCCTTTTACAAATCCTAGATCGATATTATCTATATATATAAAAATGAATGTTTGTCTCTGTGTCCTTTATAAAATCGTAAACGGCTTGACCGATTTCGATCATTCTTTTTTTATTTTTTTCCTTATAGGTCAGGGATGGTTTAGGAAAAAAAAAAATTGAAAAAATAAAAAAATTGAAAGAAGATATTAAATAAAAACTCCATTTTATAGGCCGTGGGCCATAGCTGGATATCGTTCAAGTCCGTTTCAATCATCGAGGGGCAATTTCAATTTAATGTTAAAATTAAAAGAATATTCAGTTATCTACAAATTCGCAATGTTCTGGTCTGAAGATGTGCACATTATTTTAAAATTGATTAAAGAAATTCTACAAATTTGACGTTCCTGTGGTCCTGCCATTTTACCTACTTTTAGAGATAGCAAGATTCTCTTCTCGTTTCTGTGCTTATTCTCCAATCAAAATCGGCAATTTTTTTTCTTCTGGCATTTCGATCCAATGACGGCTAATGTCAGCACGCGCGCTAGCGCCCTGCTTGCATTTCATATGTTTTGTTTATGTTTACATTATCTTGAGTCAATATTCATTGACATTTTCGTACAATTCTACTATTGTTTTCTTTTCATGTATTTTTAAGTATCATTTACATTTAATAGAATGTGAGAAAGAAATGGCATAGTGTTTGCATATCTGAAATTAGATACTTTAAAAAATGTAATATTTTTCTGAAATAAGATGTAAAGTTTCTCTCGACATCATTATCCTGCGTGTTATTAACATTTTGATCGAATTCTGTTATCTTTTTTCTATATTTTTAAGTAGAATTATTACAGATAATATAATATCAGAAGAAATTACCTTTTTGTTTGCACATCGGCGATGAGATACATTCAGAGGTAAAGTGTTTTTCTCAAATAAGCTGAGCTAAAGTTAGACTGTGAGTTGATCAATGAAAAGTTTTAAATATTCGTGAAAGAAAAATATCTACCCAATTGCTTCTTCTTCCAATCAGTGAACTGTTCAAACTTCCTTCAGACAACAGTTTAGATTACCATAGAAAGTGTTATACAGTAAGTTTTACTCTGAAATGTAGTTAAATTATTGGCGAAACGTTAATCGAGGCCTCCATGTGGAGATTAAAAAAGATTTTCTGTTCTGTTTGTGTGTCTGTCTGTTTCGTGATAACGGCCGCAAAAATCATGCTATTGACTTGGAATTTGGTACACATGTTTATGAACCACACATAATTAGCGGTATAGTTTTAGGTGTGTACTCCAATTGTAGTTCGTGTACAGGGGCACACCAAAGTTTTCCTTATCAATATGGCCTACGGACAGAATTTGTACGTACCGCGATAGCGGCCGCAAAAATCTCCCGATTGACTTGCAAATTCGTATACATGTTCAGGCTCTGTATAGAAACAGCTGTGTAATATTTTATGTCTAGATTATTTATGGATCGTGTACAGAAACACAACAAATTTATTATTATTATTAAGGTCTATGGGGTGAATTTCGTTTAAGCGAATTTTAACTTCGTTTAATTTCGCCTTCAACGAAATGAAATTAGCGTACATCATTGATATGCTTTAATTGATCTTTTCCATAGAAATTAAATATGTGAGCTTTGGCTTCATAATCAATGTACAGGACCTTACAAAAGTATTCCGACAATGTCATGTAATCATCCAAATTTTGTCAAATTTCGAATAATTATTTTTGAAAAACATAGAATAAGTTGAAATGTTTTTACTGGTGCTCTTTTACAGAGACAAGCAAAATAATTTCATAACATTAGAACTTATGGGCAAATTTTTATCTAAGCGCATTTTAACGCCTTTATGCTGCATTCAGTTGAATTAACATATATTATAAACATACTTAAAAACATGTTTTATCTCTCCCTCCCTCTCTCTCTCTCTCTCAAAAAAAAAGGAGGTATGTATAAGCTAATTTTATTTACAAGACCATACAAAAGAATTCCGATGACATTCTGTAATCATTCAAATTATGTAAAATTAGGCTGAAATATAAGTGAGTTATGATTGATTAGGTGTACTATTTTTATTGGCGTATATAATAACGGTGGCTCTTTTTCAGGGACACACAAAAGAATATCGTACCATTATGGTCTATAGACATTATGTATTAAAAATGTATTTTAACATGGTTACACTAAATATTATAAAATGTTATTAGAATGTTTAAAAGCGTGCTTTTCTGTGGAAAAATGTGATGATAGAATTGATAATTAATTTACAGGGTTACACAAGGTAATCTTTTTGCATGAAATTTGGTACATGTATTTATGATTTAAATACTTGTACAAAATCGTAGTTTGGTACAAGATTATGTATCAAATAATCTAGTAGCCTTCTATTTCTAAGGAATTAATAGAAGGCTGTTATTAGGAAAATATATAAATATATATATATATATATAGAGAGAGAGAGATGGACAGAGATATACAGCAGAAAGTTGAAGAGGGGCCGGTAGCCCCCATTAGAAATGTATCTTTTTATGTAGTGAGTCGTCATATATATATATATATATAAAGTGAGAGAGGTGCATGTTAGGACTCAGCCGAAGAGAAAGAAAGCGAAACACTTTTATTAGATTAGGGATAAAACCAATGTTACTGATGTCATTTCTAGAAGTAAGTTGAAATGGAGCTGGGCTGGGCACTTTTCCAGAAGAAATGATGATAGATGGACCACCAGTCCTATTTTGGATACCGCGATACAACAAAAGACCGAGAAAGACATCAATGTGTCGTTGGAGTGATAAAATTGTGAAGTTTGGAAGAGCAGAATGGAAAGAATTGCAGAAAACAGGACAGATTGGAATCACCTAGAAGATACCTTCATCCTGCAGTGGACTGATAAAGATTGAAATTGATGATAATAATGATACATATAATATGGAGTAAATAAATATTATCAATGATCTATTGAATAATGAGTGATGAAAATTGGACGTTGAGGGCTTCTGATCTGCAGATGAACTAGTTATTAATATTTTACTTTTTTTAGCACTTTTTTTCAGGAATATGATTTTAGCACTTGTGTACAAGTTAATTCAAAATTTATTCAATGAATCACAATATTAACAGAAATATATTGCGCACAGCTATAATCCAGCATCGTAAATGTAAACTCAGTTCCTTCAAATTGGAACCAATTTTCCAAATTTATGTGCAAAGTTTATTTCCAGAACATTTGATATTTTCATTACCTATCTTAAAAAGAATATATTAGCAAAATTTTCAGATTGCCCCCAAAAAGTTGAAACGAACTTGTTTTTAAATGACATTTTTAGCATATGGCCCACGGTCTATTTAACTTTAAAATGAAAAAAAAGAAAAATAGATTTGATGCCAAAATAAACAAAATTCACGTTTATTTATTTTTTTCCGGAAATAAAATATTTTTTATTTCGCGTGATAAATAATAAAAATCAGAAAAAAAAAAATATACTATGAAAATATTCGCGTGTAAATAAATATTTTCATAGAGATACTTCGTATTATCTTAAAATTTTTATTTAATTGAGTAGTACTTACTTTTCTTTTCTACAGTAAAACAAAATTCTTCGTTTTAATTGATACTTTATATGTAACTTATAAAGGTTCTTTTATGTTTTCACCTTGATTGTAAATAGTAATAATTTCGAATTTATTAGAATTTTTTATTTTGTATATATCATAAAAGTTTTTTTTTTTTTTTTTTGGTATGGAATAGCTTTAGTTAATTTGGCACCGAAGTACCTCGGACGTTTCTCGCCAAAGTAATTTGAAAATCGGAATCTTCTATCTTATCTCATGTGATGATATTCAGTAAAGTGTTGTGCATGAGTCTACGAAGGCTTCTGAGTTGGTAAGACCAATCTTTATTCAAACGCCTTTTTCGCGAAGTTTACGTACATATGCCTCTAAAGCGACAAGCAATTGGCCGATCTACACCTCAAGCACGGAAGAAAAGAGCATTACGAGCCTCAGAATTACACGAGCAATGAGCATTAAGGCTGGAAAATCTTAAGAGCGCATGACGCTGAGACCCGTTCGTCTGAATCATCTGAGCAACGAGAAGTGAGGTTAGAAAACGATCGGATACGTACTACTCAGGCAACTGAACAACTGAACAACGGGAAAGAAGGCTGCAAAATGTTCGAATAAGCACCGCTCGATCAAGACGAACACTGCACGCTGATTTAAATCTTGATGCATTCCATTATCTATATATATATAAATGAATGTTTGTCTGTGTGTCCCTTGTAAAATCGTAAACGGCTTGACCGATTTCGATCATTCTTTTTTTGTTTTTTCCTTATAGGTCAGGGATGGTTTAGGAAAAAAAAAAAAATTAAAAAATTCGCCCCCCAAGGGGGGAGGGGGGGCAAAACGTGAATTCAAAAAATTCTTCATATCCCAAACAAAAAAACAGATATCCGTAAAATTGTTGCTTTAAAATATAGCTAATATAAATGTCTAAAAACCAATTTCTGGAATTTTTGAAATTCGGTCCCCAAAGGGGGCGGGGGGGCAAAACGGGATTTCACATGCGTAAAACGCGATTTCGCATAATCCTATGTATCTCAAACAGAAAAAACAGATATACGTGAAATTTTTGCTATAAAATATAGCTAATGCAAATATCTAAAACCCAATTTCTGGAATTTTAAAAATTCAGCCCACAGGTGGGGCAGCAGGTGCAAAAACAATTAGAAATACAGTTAGGCCTTTCAAAATTGGTACAGATAGGTTTCAATAGCCTGCAAGTCGAGTGGGGATATTTTCGAAAGTGTAAAGTTATTAGGAGGGCAGAGAAGGGGGGAGGGGAGAGGGGGGGGCAAAAAATAAAAATAGAGTTAGATCCTTCAATTTTGGTATATAAAGGTTTTCGATACAAACAAATCGATTGCGGATATTTTCGAATTTGTAAAATTATTAGGAGGTGCGGGAAGGGGGTGGAGCGGTAAGGGGGGGGGGCTATGGGCAAAAACAAATAGAAATACAGTTAGGGCATTCAAAATTGGTACAGATAGGTTTTAAAGGCCTGCAAGTCGAATGGGGATATTTTCGAAATTGTAAAGTTATTAGGAGGGACGGGAGGGGGAGCGGAGGGGCAAAAAAAAATAGAGGTAGATCATTCAAAATTGGTACACAAATGGTTTTCGATACTTAAAATCGAATGCGGATATTTTTGAATTTGTAAAATTATTAGAAGGGGCGGTAAGGGGGGTGGGACGGTAAGGGGGGTGGGGCGGTAAGGGGGGCTATGGGCAAAAACAAATAGAAATGCAGGCCGTTCAAAATTGGTACAGATTGGTTTTAGAGGCCTGCGAATCGAATGGGGATATTTTCGAAAGGGTAACGTTATTAGGAGGGACGGGAGGGGGGCGGAGGGGCAAAAAAATAAAGTAGATCATTCAAAATTGGTACATAGAGGTTTTTGATATTTACAAATCGATTGCGGAAATTTTCGAATTTGTAAAATTATTAGGATAGACGGGAGGGGGGGCGAAGGGGGAAAATAACAGAAATAAGAGTTAGAGCATTTTGGGAATTTTTTCCGAAGGCAGTGAGAACCCGGTGCGACATTTTTCCTAATCAGATTTTGTTTCGCTTTTTTTTTTCACGTGGTAAAAATTAATGCAATTTTGAGAATTCGGTAATTATAGTGATTCATTTTAAAATAGGGTCCAGCGAAGCGGGCGAAGCCTGCTAGTATACAAATAAAATTTAATAAAAAACACAAAAGAATTACACTCTATTAAAAAAAAAAAAAAAAGAAAAAGAAAAGAAAAAGAAAAAAAAAAAAAAGAAAGAAAAGAAAGACGCACCAAGAAGGAGTAATGCAAACTGGACACAAATTGACATGCATACAGGTTTCTATAGAAAATGTAAAATTTTAAAGTTTAGCTGCCATCGAATGAGCATGTGACGCTTCAGCGCATCTTAACTGCGCAATTGGCATAATAATAATAATAATAATGAGAAATTTTGATTATAGTTCATAAGTTCTTCAATAATTTTATTCCGTCTACTCAGATAGACAGTAACTACGCCTCGCATACAGGTGCGCAAACAGTATGTGCAGATGTCACCATTTGAGAGCAGTGTGCAATTAGGCTCGAAGAAACTGGTTGGTCTAATCTGCTAATTGTTTGACAATTGTATAGGAGATATGCCACTATTAGATGATATTGGCAGGAATGGATGAACTATGGCCGAACACACAAACAGGGAGGGAGCGGTCGGCCTTGAGAGAGGACAGAACGTGAGAACCGATCAATCGTCAGAGCGGAACTCAAAGCCCCAAATTAATCATTATCATCGATCCAACGTGCAACTGGTACTACAGTGATTCCAAAGACCATTAACAGGCTGCTCAGAGAAATGGATTGAGCTCACGGAGCAGCTTATGCAGACTGCTATTAAACTTCGTATGCCGACAAGCACGTTCGCAGTGATAACAGGATCGTTCGAGCTGGAATGTTACTAAAAGGATTAGAATTGTCTTTAGTGATGAGTCCTGCTCCGATCTGAGCCCCGATGACCAGCGAAGATGCGTCTGGAGAAGCCAGGAAAAAAGGGGGGATTCCAATCTTACTGTCGCCAGCTGTACGGCCCGGTAACCAGGAATGATGGTCTAGAATGTCATTTCATTTCCTAGCAGGACCACTTTGGTTGTCACCCGTGGTATCTTTACAGAACAGCGGTACGTCGACGACATTCTACGCCCCGTTTCCCTGTTTCCCTTCATATCACGCAATCCTGATCATATATTTCAGCATGATAATGCCCGGTAGCGCACACAAATAGTTTCTATTGTTTGTTTTCTTACTTGTCTAACATTATTTTGGCCAGTAAAGTCGCCGAATCTCTCTCCCACAGAGGATGTTTGAAGCATCATGAAAAGGGTCCTACAACCATCTCGGCATTTTGCCAATCTAGCGCACCAATTGGACAGAATTTGGCATGATATCTCGCAGGAGCACATCTGCCAACTCTATCAATTAATGCAATTCCGAATAACTGCTTACATAAAGGTCAGAAATGGACCAATGCGTTATTGACTTGTTTACTTTGTGAGGTCATTTCTCTTGATTAAATCTCCCGAATTTTCTGAAACTGTAATCATTTGTTTTCCTCCAGATTCACATCACTTCTACCAATTTTTGTCCCATTTGGATTACTCATTCTTGGTACGTCGTTTTTTTTTTTTTTTTTTTTTTTTTTTTTTGTTATAGAGTATATATAAGATATAGTATAGTTATGGAAGGTTTAAGTTATCTCTTACAAAAGATAAAAATTTTAAAAATAAAATATAAAATACAGATTAAGAACAGAACGATTAAAAAAAAAAAAAGCGTTAAAAAATTGTATGTTAAGTGTAAACTTTCGCACTACGTGAACTGTGACGTCAATGCAATCACACATCGTTTTCAGATCACGTGGCTTTGTCTTGTTTTTTAGCGGTTTTAAAACATTAATTAAAAATTAATTTGCATTCATTTTACGATTTTATCTAGATTTTTGCTATTCACAAGATTGAATTTATCGATTACAATTAAAAGAAAGTCTTTTCCTCCCGAGTGCAACTTCCCCATTACAGCCCCTACATGCAGTGCCTTGGAAACCCTACAAGATCCACTTTTTCGTTTTCTTAGGTCCCTAATTTCCTGACGTAAAGTAAATGCTAGGAAACAACCTTCACCAGACTTCACAAGTTACCATTCGTTGCTTACGTCTTCTCAATTAATTAAAAACTCTTTAACTGTCAAATATAACAATATCTATATATTAATAGGCAAGCATAAAATTTGTTGTCCCTTTTTAACATATTAATTATGGGAGTAGAGGGTTGAAAATGGTATCATTCGAAAGGTATGTTTAGCCGGAAGGTGCGAATACAAATATTATTTTCTTACGATGTCAAGAAGGTATTTAAAAATACATTTATTTTTTATGCATTTTCCCCCATTTTTCCCTCTTATACACATATTCCTTTACATCAAAAAATACCTAAAAGTAGAAAGTTGTTAAATGTGGCAATTTCATAAAGCTCAAATAAAACCATAGACACAGTAATTTGTATAATGTAGCATCACTATACGCAAGCGAAGTGATGACGTCACTGTCTGCCCATGGAGCCATGAAAAGGATTTTCTATGTTAATTGTCCATTGGATTTTTTGTAAAAAATTATTAAAAATTAACGGAAATTATCTGCCGATTTTAATTCCGATATTTGGGTATCCGCGATTGTAATGAAATGCTCGCCCTCTGTGGGCTAAGGTTAATATATCATACCACTGATAGCTTTCACGCTCAAACAACGATAGAACAACAAGAAAGAACAATAAATTAATACACGTGGCTATTATATTTACTAACAACTGCAGTTGAGACAGCTCCATCTATCGATCATTACAAACGCGGATAGTTATATATAAGTTACTGTCTACATGTGTTTGATTGAGTTATTTTTTCTGTAAAATTGATAAAATTTTAATTTAAAATCACAAAACTCCAGAAAAAAAAATGGCAAACTTCCAGTTGCGAATGTAAACATAAACATTTCATTTTAAAGGGAGATATTTAAACAATAAATATTCAACTAATATACTAAATAAAAGGAAAATGGATTTGTTACTAACTGCTGCATGTATAAGTAGACGATACGGAAAAAATTCCGATTTCCGTTTTTTGCTGAATTTACATGTTTTGAGCTTTCTTTACGTTTCAATTAACTGAAATTGGCTACTTATTTTTAAAAAAAGTGTCTTTATTGCTAGCTTTTGTGGGTAGAAGAAGCAAGTAGAAGATACATAAAAACTTTTGATTTCCGGTTTTCGAATTTTCGATGAATTTACACGTTTTGAGATTTCCTTGCATTTTAATTAAGTGAAATTGACTACTTATTTTTAATTTTTTAAAAGTGGATTTATTATTCTTTCCTCTGCATATATAACTAGAAAATATAAGATTCAGAAAAGTTTTGGATTTTCGGTTTTCGATAAAGTTACACGTTTTGAAATTTCCCGAACTCAATTCGACCATTTTTGAAAAATATCTTTTTCTTTTGTTGTTGTTCAAACACTGTACTTTATGAACCAATCGAATTAATTTAACAGAATTTGATACTTGGTTGGGCCATGGTTTGACATGGTACCTATTAGCTTCTGGGCTGTATCACACAACAAGGGGCGTTTTCACGTTGCGATTTTCTCTCATTTCAGGAAAGGCTAACATCTACAGAGAGAAATAGTTATATTAAGTAAAACTCTGCTGATTCAGTTAGAGTGAATATCGGCAAACAATTGCCGCAGCTGTGTTGCAATTGCATTCCGTTTAGGACAAGGCAATAACTTTGCTTTGCTTCGCTTTGCAAAAAAAAAAAAAAATGGTCGAGTTTCGACTACTGGGCGATACTAGTATATATAAACTGCTAATTAAGAACATGTGTATTAAATTCCTGAAGATGTTTGGTTTTAGATGTGACTATCTATGAATGTATACATTTTAAAAATATTTTTAAATAAAATATAATTTTAATAAACGTGATTTAAAGTTGTTTTATTCTAAAAATATCAATGACACGGGATTTAACAAGATCTCTTTTAGAGATAATTTATAATTAAACTACACACATAAATTAGTGAAATTATGGACTCTAGACATAAAAAGTAAAAATAAAGAGACTTTCAGTCATTTTATATCTCAACTGATTAGTTCGTCATGCTAATAACACGGATATAATGGTTCCGATTCATCAAGGACTAATGTGTAACTTTTTGCAGATAAGTAATAGGTAAGATTCCAAATGGAAAAAAATCAGTGGATGGATTCCAAATTCAGTAAGGATGATTGTCTGGTGCTGTCACTTGTTATCATAAAATTAAAAGGACAACACTGTTCGGCATAGAAATAGCTTCTGACACCATTTCAGCATATTTGTATGCAAAATGACCTCCTGAATCCGAATAGGAAGCCCATTTTGCACAATCACCCACTGGTTTTTAAAAATGGCCCCCTATTTTTATCATTTTTCGGTAATTTCATGGCTTTTAATTTGATTTTTAGGAGGGGAGAGGATTATGGAAACCGTTAAAAATACTCTAAGGGGCTACAGAGTTGTAAAATTGTAAAACATGGACATTTGCGACAAGGAAAAAAATTTAGGGGGGTATTTGCCACTGAAATTATGTTTTACATATCTTATATATTTTTAATCTGTTATTAATGTTGTTTTTTAAACTTTATATATTTTTGTTTTTAGGTGTCAAATTAATTCTTTTCATTCTTCAAAAATTCATAGTCCTTAAATTATTGAACAGGGAAAAAATTTGTGGGAGGGGATGGTGTTACTAGAAGGGTGACTGGACAAAATGGGAGTCATATTCGGATTCAGGAGGTCATTTTACATAAGAATCTGCAAGAATAGTATCAGAACTGTTTTTTTTTTTTTTTTTTTTTTCCCAGAGCAGTGTAATTTGTCTGCGCAATGTTTGTCCGAGGGACGTAATTCTTAAATATTAGCAACATTACTCATTATCCTGTTATCACCTAAATTGAAATTTCTGGTTAAAGCGAAAATGCAAGCAGCTGGGATCTGGAACCAATTTAGCGCAGGTAGGTAAGATGCTGCTTGAGGAAGTGGGGACCCGAAGCGATTTCAGTGAAATATTTTTAGCCATTATTTATGAAGTGGTTTAAAATATAGTAATTATTTAAAATATAGTAATAAGTGCCAAGTCTACTGTTTTTGGCGGGAGACTTCAAACCGGAAAAATTTCATAGCTGTTTTCGGTAATATTAATCGTCGAAAATACATATATAAAATTTTCCATTTAAAAATACTGGTATCAATTCTGATTTAAAAGTTTAAAAACATGTCAACTCTGTTATTATTATTTTATAAAAATTCCTTTAAATAGAGAGACTAGCAAAGCAGGCAAAGCCTGATAGTAATAAATAGTTAATTAACAATAATAATTTTAATAAAGATATATAAAAAAAAATAATTCTTATTATTCCACAAAATGCATAATATATATATATATATATATTCGCATCCTTTATATACTTTAAAATGATCTAATTTATAAATAGAGGGACAAATCCCATCCCTTACATACTACATAAGGACTATGATTTATAAATAAAGTGATAAATTCCATATTGACAGTAATCGTGTGTATATATATATATACATAGAATGTTGTATATAGAAAACAAGGGATTCTTATCCCTGTTGAAAAGACTTAATAAAAGACCTAATTTTAAATTAACAAATGACTACGATTTTAATCAACTTGTAATTTTCAATTGTTGTAAGATAAATTCAATTTTTGAAAAGTTTCTTTCAGAAACAAATTATCTTTTGATTAGATAGTTTAAAGAAGTCGAAGTGTACTAGAAAATTTGATCTCAAAGGGGATTTTCAAATAAAATCTTGATTATTATGTAGAGTGTTTCTAGAAGGTCCTTAAAACAGAACAATGAAGTTCAAAGTAATAAAGCATTTAAATAACTTACAACGTATTTTATAAGAATAAACTTTTAAGGTTGAACAGGCTGAATGAATAATTAATTATTTTATATGGATTTAAATCAGTAAGTAATGAATTTTCAAATATTTGTTGATTTGAAAGTTATTGAAGAATAAAGTCTTTTAGTGGTTTTTGCTACAATTAGAAACTCACTTTTCTTATATACGATTTTAATCAACGATTTCTTATATACGATTTTAATATATATATATATATATATATATATATATTAATTCAACTTTACATTAAAATTGGTTTGTTACTTGCTTGTCTCGTAATTCCATAATTATAAATCGGGTATTTGGAATAAAGTTTGTTTTTATGTTTATGTCATTGTAATAAAGCAAATTTCTTTAAACTGAGATGCATGGCAGTGAAGAGAGAAAAATAACTTTGAAACACAATAATAAAAATAAAAATAAAATAAAAAATGCAATACATACATGTAGTAAAAATCAGGAGAAGGAATGATTTTAAAACGATGAGTGAATTACTTCTAACACTTAATTTAAAACCCACAAAATAGAATGTCAGCTGAATCCACTATATTATTACTGCCAGAATTAATCAAATAATGAAACTAAAGTATCGAAGAAGATTATTCCTAGATGAATATGGCTGTTAAAATAATATTCATGGACGCATTTAAAAAGAAAAAGTACAGGTTAATTTTTTTAATTTAGCTTTCAAAACACCCTATGTGCTACGATATGTGCAACGTAAAGTCCAATAAACGGTCCCAAAACGTGTATTGTATTTTTAATGCCTATTCATTGAAAACAACAGTATCATGTGATGACCTGTTTTTTTTTTTTTTTTTTTTTTTTTTTTTTTTTTCTAAGATAATTTCGTACGTAACAATGTAAGGAATTAGGAATAATCAAATGTTTTTTAAAGACATGCCTACTAGATGCATTTTTGTGCCAAATCATGGATGATCTGCATCTTTAAACTTCACCTTCCGTGGCCGAGTGGTTATGTCATCACACTGCCTTCGAGCGTAGGAGAACGGGTTAGATTCCCATGCTGGCTCTGGGTGTCTTTCCATTTCTTCGTATTGTAATTCTGTCATGTTCTATCTGTCTTTATCTGGCGAAGACTTACAAGTGGACTACAAGTCCAGCATGCAAATCTGATGTGTATGTATTATCAAACCAATTTTATTGTTGTTCTCTTTTCATATACTTTTAAGCAAAGTAATCTTTGCATTTAATATAATGTAATTAAAAATGAGATATTGCTTGCAATATCGAGGATAAGATACACTCAAAAAGTGAAGTATTTTTCTCAAATAAGCTGGGCTAAAGTTTATCTCGACATCATTATCTTGCGTATTATTAACATTTTGATCAAATTCTGTTATTACTCATTTTTCCTATATTTTAAATAGAATTATTACAGTTAATATAATGTCAGAAGAAATGACTTGTTGTTTGCGCATCGACAATGAGATACATTCACAAAAATGACTCTTTTTTTTTTTTTTTTTTTAAATAAGCTGCGATTAAGTGAGATTGTGCTATGATCAATGGAAAGTTTTAAATGTTCGTACAAGAAAAATAGCTATTGGTTTGCTTCTTTTTTCAATAAATGAATTATCTGCTTTTCGACAATAGAAGAAGTTACCACAAAAAATGTTACGGTAAATTTTACTCTGAAATATAGTTAACTTACTGCCGAAATGTCAGTGGAGGCCTCCATGCGGAGGCTCAAAAAGATTTTAGCTTCTGTTTGCGTGTATGTCTGTCTGTCCCGCGATATCGGCTGCAAAAAACACGCTATTGATTTTAATTTGAAGTACATGTTTATGAACCACACAAACTTATCTGTAGTTTTGCGTGTGTATTTCATTTGTAGTTCGTGTACAGGGACACACTAAATTTGTTCTTATCATTACGGCCTAGAATTCGTATGTAAAGCAATAACGGCCGAAAAATACTTCAATTGACTTGCAAATTGGTATACACCTTCAGGCTCTGTATGGAAATAGCTGTATATTTTTTTATGTCTAGATTACTTATGAATTGTGTGCAGGGACACACCAAAGTTTTTCTTATCATTAACGTCGTTACTCTGCGTCACACGAAATGAAATAAGTGTACATTATTAAGATGCTTAAACTCATGTTTTCTATAGGAAATATGTGTGATTAGGCTTCATAATTAATGTACAGAACTTAGTCTGGTGCTCAAGCAGATAAACGTCCGTTGAAGCAAGAAATTTAGGTGGATAGATTTCCCTAGGTAGATATGCGATTCCAAATTACCGTAATATCTACAGTCGGTAACAAAAGTGTCCGGACACTAGCAAAAATTCCTATGTAAAAAAAATACACTTCATACGGTTTTGTTAAATAAATCCTTGTCGAATCCTGTTCTTGGTCTGTCTAAGAACATGATTCGATAAGGATTTATATAACGTATGAAGTGTACCTTTTTTACATAGGAATTTTTGCTAGTGTTCGGACACTTTTGTTACTGACTGTACCCAAAGCAACTTGCTTGTTTTTTATTCTGTCTGGAAAATCCATATTTACCAACTTATCGACAATCGATTGGTTTCAGAGATTCTTCGTCCTACTGTTAGAGAAATGTCAATGCGCTGATTTTATATTCAGAAGGGATGCATTTCAGAAGGGATGCATTTCAGAAGGGATGCATTTAGAAGGGATGCATTTTTTTTATTAGAAGGGATACATTTACAATAGCAACAAAATTTCTGAAACAATGTGTGTATCGACCTGATTTACTGTTTTTCAAGAATTGTTACTTTTGATGGAAATAAAGTTGTGATTTGTCAGCGTACATCGAGAGTTTTATTAGAGGTTTTTCTTCAGATGTTTGATCAGAACTCTTTTTTTTTTAATAAAATTAAACATAATTTATACGTCTCATTAATATATTAAAACCAATATAACATTTAAAATGAGATAATGAAAACAAAAATTTTAAAACTTTAAAAAAGAACTCTTTTTAATTGTCTGATCATATTTAAAATTATAATAAAATGTCATTTAATGTATTGAATGCATTGTAATATGATTTTACAAGAAAAAAAATTACTTTTAAAATAGCATTAATAAATACTTTACGTAATAACTGAAAATATTTTTATATCATTATCATATCAGAATAATCCATTTAACAACCATCTATGTGACGGTCGTATGATGTCACTCCCCTAAACAGTTTTGTCGTAACCATTATATTATCCGTTATGTCATCATTGTAGCTGCGCGCGCATCTGATTCCAATCAGTTGACGGCGAGCGATCAAAGAGAGAAGACGTGTCTCTCCGCTCCAAAAGATATTAAATTAAATATTTAATTGTTTACGTTATTATCAATTGTCCCTTTTTTTATGTTAATAAATGTGTTACTTGTCATTTATGGCTTGTAGTCCTTTTCCCATATTTTAGAGGTTCAGGCCTCGCCCCGTAAAAAATGTCCTAGACCGCAACTGAAGCCGCTACTTTTGTTCTCTTAAAACTGTATCGTGAAGAATATTGATGACGAGTATATATATATATATATATATTTATTTATTTACATGAACTGGATGTTGCTCCATTTACATGAACTGGACTTTTCGTATCTTTCGGACAAACTTGCATATTAAGTAAGAATTACATTATGTGAAATAAAGATGTGTACAGAGCATTCTACACATATTCGATTTTATTAAAAATCAGGAGTTTATATTTATTGGATGATACAACAACCATTCTATATTATAAAACTCTGCGAAAACGACTTTTAGACGCATTATTGTGTTGACGTTTTTCAGTCTCGCAAATGATGGTTGTATATTACTGGATTCTTCTCTGCACCTTGATTATTAAACGTTATAATTCTTATATACATGATTGTTTACTCGTTGGTTCATCAATGGATTATTGTTTCACACTTGCGTGGAACTGCCACTTTTGTTAAGGTAGTCGCATGAGAAAGAGAGAGAGAATCTTCTTCTTCTTCTTCTTCTTTTTTTTTTAATTATTTACATGAACTGGATGTTACTTCATTTACATGAACTGGACTTTTCTTATCTTTCGGATGAACTTGCATATTAAGTAAGAATTACATTATGTGAAATAAAGATGTTTACAGAACATTCTACACATATTCGATTTTATTAAAAATCAGGACACTAAATTTATTGGATGATACAACGACCATTCTATATTATAAAACTCTGAGAAAACGACTTTTAGACGCATTATTGTGTTGACGTTTTTCAGTCTCGCAAATGATGGTTGTATATTACTGGATTCTTCTCTGCACTTTGATTATTAAACGTTATAATTCTTATATACATGATTGTTTACTCGTTGGTTCATCAATGGATTATTTTTTCACGCTTGCCCCCTTTTGTGAAGGTAGTCGCATGAGATAGAGAGAGAGTATCTTCTTTTTTCCTTACATGTTAGTATTTCGGAGGTAATTTCAGTTTTGTCAGTTAACTTTATTTTTATTTAATTTCAATTTTATAGGCCTATACAAATTATTTATTTATTTTACATAATTAAAGTGTTTTATTTCTTTTTTAATATTTAGTCATTTTCCCTCACTAAACTATATTTTATTTTCTCCGCAATATTTCTTTATTCATTAAAATAAATAAATAAATAAATAAAACAAATAAATAAAATAAATAATTAAAGACCTTAAATTTATTTTGTGCTTGTGTTTCTTTGATTTATTTTTCTTACATTCTTGAAATGGCCCTTCAATTAGGAGACTGCACCTTAGTCGCGAATTCATTGAATTACGGTAAAACAAACACTATAAAATTACTCAACACAATTTTAGGTTATCCAACTTTAGATCATAATTTTAGTAGAAGAAAGAGAAATTTTAGCGGTTTTACTGCCGATTTCGACATTCAAACACATCAGCAAACAACATTAAAATCCTTTACACTGTCATATTTTATATCCGTTGCAAACGCGTTTCATTTAAACCCTATTGAGGATAAAGAAAATCTATTTAATGAAATTTTATATGCCCTTAGTGATTTATCAGAATTTCAAAAATCACTAGATAATAGTAACACTACACAATATCTGTTTGTCAGACGGTCACAATGCAAGTTTAAATGATCGTTCTACCGACCCCTCTTCTCCGAATGTTCCCACCACTTCCGCTTTCGATTCTGAAACCCAAAATTTTCCTTCTTCTGAAGTTTAAAATCTCTCCTCGAACGTAAATGGGAACATAATATCATATTTGAATAGCCACTTTTGGTTTCTTCACCGAGATCTGCCTAATTTATGTAGAGCATTTTCCGGTAATGATTCTTATGCGGTACATAATTTTTTTAATGACATAGAAGAAAAATTCAGTTTATTCTCCAGTCTTATTGTTCAACAAAAACTGATTTTTGGAAAAAGATTAAATACAGGCCCTGCTAAAGCATTTTTACTTTCTCAACGAAATCTTAATACTTACGAGTCATTTAAAACCGCATTGAGTCATTTAAAGCCGCAGAATTTTTAGATACGATACTTTCTGTTGAGATATATAAACAGCTGAAAACAGGAAAATGCGTCCTCAGAAAAATACTATGCAATATTTTCTAGCAATGCACGAAATCGCCAACCACGGTAACGAAGGTGTTGACGAATCTTCAGTTATACAGTACACCAATGAAGGTATGCAGGGCAACCTCTCTGAAAATTTTCTTTGCGGAGTAAGTGGGAATATTAAAAACTTATGAAACTGCTCTTAATACAATGGACTTAAAACAAAGTTTAGCTAATTACAGACAAACACATCACTGGTCCCCTACAGCTAATATTAACTCGCGAATCCAAATTTAATACTATTCCAGCTTCTCAAATGAAATTACGTTGTTTCAACTGTAACGATTGTGAGAACCTATCTAAATCGTGTCCGAACCGTTCTCGAGACCCCATGTGCCTAACGCGTGGTCTCGGACACAAGTCAAACCGCTTCTAATGACGGGCCTTCTCCCAAAGATAAAATTAACACCACACATGATTCTCGTATGTGTAAACAAGTTATCCTTCAGGACAATGCATTTACTGGATTGGATGAAACTAGTAGCCAATTAACACTTTTAATTCACTCTATACGGACCAATATAGGCTCCTCATCGTTGTCCGAAATGAAGAAATCATTAACCAGTTTTGGCCTTACACGTATACACGTCATTGGTACTTTTAATTCTCAAATTAATATCGATGATCAAGAATTTTCTGTTATTATTTTAGTTAGCCCCGACACATCTACATTTTATGACCTGATATTTCGATGTAACGTCATCGAATAAGTCAGCATTATTATTTCACCTAACGGTAATGAATTCTCCAGTGCTTCGCAGCCAAATGTTCAAAGTCGCTTAAGTCTTGATTACTTGTCACTGCAGCAGTATACTGTAAAAAATAGGTTCTTAAAAATAAGTACATATTGTCTCAAAATAGCCCCGAAACAATATAAACTTAAATTTGAAAACCCATGTACTCATTTTCGAGTACATTGACCTGTCAAAAAATGGGGATATTGGGATTCATATTGGTTAACCTCATTTTAGAGCATGTCAATATACCCAAAAATGAGTACACGGGTTTTCAAATTTAAGTATATATTGTTTCGGGGCTGTTTTCAGACAATATATACTTATTTTTAAGAACCTATTTTTTACAGTGTAGTAATCAATGTAACATTTTTGATCGACACTTGTTATTTTATATATATATATATATACTGCCATACACATCATGTTATTTTGATTGTTTTCATACCTTTGTTATTTTAATAGGCACGCCTATACCTTTTTTTTTTTTTTTGTACCCTTCAGTATAAGTATTTTCAAAGGACGTTCTGCAGTACTACAAATATTTTATAACTCTAAAAATTGTAGACGTTATTGTTAAAAAAACAAATAACTAATGATGATAGTACAGCTAGAACAGATTAATGAAATGATGGAGACTATATTATTGGCTATTTCCCAATCCTAATTTTTCAGTCGTTAAAGCATTAATAAAGTGCATAAATTCAGCGCGAGTTTGCATAACATGTAAATAGGCATTCAGAAATTTATTATAAATAGATATAGTAGTGTAAATAATAGAATAAAGCCTTGAATATAAGAAGCTTTTTATTTTTTATTTTTTTATTTTATACAGAGTTATACATGAAAATTGTAAAGTTTGTTAATAATGTTATATCAGATATATTACATAATTCATCGGCTCATAAATTATCTTGTTCAGTTGAAATGCAGGCTATTATAACAAGGCACCCATTTTTTGCACACATAATGTGTGCAACCTCACACTTTCTACACAAAAAACACTTTCTTCTCTGCCAACTTGTATTCAATTATATTACTCTCCAATATGCCGATTTCCTGCAAAAAATAAAAATAAAAAATAAATTGAATAAATAAAACACAGTGCAATATTTCCTGATATTTTATGCATACTATATATTATTTAAAACATACATATACATTTAATAATTAAATTATACATTTTATAACTAAAAATTATACGTATATATATTACATATTTAATAAATAAATATTTCATATAAAACAACAAAACTTATTTCAATTTATACAATATACATGTATATTTAATAACTAAAATTAACATATTCACTGAGCCTGTTAAAAAACTCGCCGCTATATGTTTTACTATTACTCATAATATGGAGTAGGCTTGTTCTAAATATTGTATTTAAGTGCTACCATGCAGAATTATCTGGTAATTTTTTTTTTAAATCAAGCACAATGCCAAGCGTTGGTGTGAAATATATGCACTCCTGGCAACAACATATTTAAAATATGTGTGAATGCCATTAAATTTGGCATAGAAATCTTATCTAAATCACAATCATTAAAAAATGCACCCTCATTCATAAAGTGCTTCATTCCAAAACATAAACAGCTTTTACAAATTGATTTAATTTGACACACCAGGAAAAAAAAAAGAAAAAAAAGTCATTAACTGTATAGCATGTGACTATACAGTCGGCAGCAAAATTATTATAGCGCTTACAATAATTCCTTTATTAAAAATGTACACTTAGCACTGTTTTGTTAAATAAATCTTGGTCGAATCATGTTCTGAGACTGACTCAGAACCTGATTCGACAAGGATATTTTTAACAAAACAGTTCTAAGTGTATCTTCTTTTAAAGAGGAATTACTGTTAGCGCTCGAATAATATTGCTTCCAACTGTATTTTATTCTGTAAGGTTATATTCTGTCGAAACCAAAACAGAATATTAACATCACGTTTCACATGCTGTTTGAAAGCAATTTTGTAAAATGAAGCTGATTTTTAAAGATGTTGGACAGAAAAAAACTAAATTCAAATTATTATTTACATACGTGTTACAGTTCCGCTTTCTGCTCTACACTTCCACCACTATATTTATATAGCAATCTTCTAAAATATGTTTCCTAGAACAGTCAAAATGAAAAATGCTATATAAATATAGTGGTGAAAGAATCAAGAAGAACAAAAAAAAAAAAAAAAAAAGATAGAAAAGGAAAGCAGATCTGAAACATGTATGTATTTAAAAAGAACATTACATAGTAATATTCGAAACCAATTCAACTTTTTCTGAAATAGAAAGTAAAAAATGAATTATATACATGTCGTTGATCTAAGAAATGACTGACGCATTTTGAACGTAAATAATAGATAAATCCATCTGACTCATACGGAGAAGTAAGTTGATTTCTCTCTTCTAATCAAGTGGCTGCCATTTTGAAACAATATGGCGGATAAAATTTATCAATGGAATGGTGGAAATATTGATGGGATTTACGAATATATAAAATGTTAAGCAAATCGATTCATAAATATTTATTTTATGTGAATTTGGTTTTTTCAAGTGGTCTGAGGGTGTAAAAAAAATGTGGCGGATCTTAGTTGGTGAACGAACAAACAAATGCATCTTTTTTCTCTGTCCACTGCATAAATTTGTTTCAAATTCAAAGATTATCATTATTATAATTTACAAGTGGTTGCCACTTGGAAACAAAATGGTTGAGCAAATTGAACTCATCCAAGATATTTGACCGTAAGTCCACTGCTTAAGTTTATTCCAATTAATTCAGTATTTCAAAATTTATCGTGATGACAAATTTTAAAGTGGTCTCCCAAACAAAATGGCGGAGCACGTTTCCCAGTGAACTCATCCACAATACCTGAAACATAGGTTCACTGTCCAACTCCAGTTCGAATTAGTTCAGTATTTCAAAAGTTTTCATGATGACAAATTTCAGGTGACAGCCTGAATTCATGTAGCCGGAAATCGGAAACAAAATGGACGAAAAAGTTGTCCAGTGATCTTGAAAGATAATGTGGCAAGGCTACTATTCAACTTTGGTTTGATCTAATTCAGTATTTCAAAATTTATCGTGATGAAAAATTTTAAAGTGGTCGCCCAAACAAAATGGCGGAGCACGTTTCCCAGTGAACTCATCCACAATACCTGAAACATAGGTTCACTGTCCAACTCCAGTTCGAATTAGTTCAGTATTTCAAAAGTTTTCATGATGACAAATTTCAGGTGACAGCCTGAATTCATGTAGCCGGAAATCGGAAACAAAATGGACGAAAAAGTTGTCCAGTGATCTTGAAAGATAATGTGGCAAGGCTACTATTCAACTTTGGTTTGATCTAATTCAGTATTTCAAAATTTATCGTGATGAAAAATTTTCAAGTGACTGCCTCATTTCAAGTTGCTTCCTTAATATAAGGTATCCGACATTTTATGTCAAAATGGCAAATCAAGTTTCTTAATAAATTTGATTAAGGCCTTTATATGGTCTATGTATATATAAAAAATTATGGAAATTTGGTCTTAAATACACTATTTACTATGTAGATTTGAAATTTTTAATTGTCTACCAATTGGGAACAATGGGGTGGAGCAACTTAATTAACAAACTCATCTGACATATATATAAGATAAGCGTACAGTCGGTAACAAAAGTATCCGAACGATAGCAAAAATTCCTATATCAAATAAATAGAGTTAATACTGTTTTGTTAAATAAATCCTTATCGAATCATGTTCTTAGACTGACTAAGTACATGATTCTACAAGGATTTATTTAACAAAACAGTGTTAAGTGTACATTTTTAATATAAGAATTATTGTTAGTGCTAGAATAATTGTAGCTAATGTTCGGATACTTTTGTTACCCTCTGTACTAATCAACTTCTTTATTTCCATTCATAATTTCGAAAGTTATCATGATGAAAATATTTTTTCTTATGTATGTATATATGTATATATATATATACATAATAAAAAATATTTTCAGATGTATATACAGTCGGCAACAAAAGTGCCCGAACACAAGCAAAAATTCCTATGTAATAAAAGAACACTTCATACGGTTCTGTTAAATAAATCCTTATCGAATCATGTTCTTAGACTAACTAAAAAGAGGATTCGACAAGGATTTATTTAACAAAACTGTATGAAGTGTTTTTTTTTTTTTTTTTTTTTTTTTTTTTACATAGGAATTTTTGCTAGTGTTCGGACACTTTTGTTACCGACTGCATATATCTGAAATTGTTTATTTATTTATTTATTTATTTTTCTAAAATAAAAGATTTGCAAAGAATTTTAGACTTCAAATATTAAAATATATTCAAAAAATAAACTTAAATACCTTTAGATGGTATTTAAGTTTAAATAAAATATAATAATGTAAAATTGAGGAAAAATTAAAACATTCAATCGCATAAAACATCTTAAAAATTTAATTTTTTTTTTAAATTTTCAATTCTTATATATATATAATTTAAAAAGTTTTCGAGATATTTAAATATATTTAATATTGGTACACTGCAATGGACATATATGAAAACTTTCATAAATTTAAGACAGTAATTTAAAAGACCGGTAATCAGCGTCTACCATCATTCCTATAACACTTTATTGTAACTTAATCATAAATATCCAAAAGCACAAATGTTTTCTTGAAAAGAAAAGCTTCATAAATTACTAGATTTTATTGAGTTTACTATCTTGCAGAAATTTACATAAAATCATTGCTAGGTTTAAAAAAATGATAATAATAATAACAATAATAATAATTATAATAATAGTTACACTGGTCAACAGTGGTTTTGATGTCTAACGATTTTGACCAATTTCTAGCTACCTTTGTGTCACTGTTTAAAAAAAATGTTTTCAGTTTTGTCCCATAAGCTCTAGTCCTTTAGCTTATCAACATTATATGCCAAAGAAATGATACATTTAACAATGTGGAAATTACAATGCATGTAGCATAGTTTTATGCTCATGTCACAATCAAGTGAAGAAAAAGTAGTAAGCATATTCTTCACAACTTCTTCATAATTAGGAGCATCATACTTTCTAAAGAAATTATTTACCTCAGTTCTTCGTCCTCTCATTAATATTCATTGAATTTACTTATATTTTAATAATAGTCATAAAAAATAATAGGTATAGTTAATGCCCTAATAATTATAATAATAATAATGTTAATTATTTTATCTTATCAACTACAGTTGCTAGAACAAAATGAAATGCATTTTCGGAAACAACAACGCGAAAATACTCAGAATCAGTTGAAAAAATTCAATTATTATGATTTTCATTTATTGATTTATTATTTATTTATTTATTTATTTATTGCACCAGTGTTGTTATTATTAGAGTAAACAGAATTAAAAGAATTATAGAAATTAGTTATATTAGTTTAAATACAATTCACATTTACTTACATTTTGATTTTCTTTCTTGAGGTCAGCAACTTGTTTCTCGTGAGCTTTGACGAGCTTATCTTTTTCTTTATTTTGCTTGATAGCTTGATTTTTCCTCTCTTCGATAAATTTCTTTGTGTTATTCTGATTTTTCTCCTTCAATCGTCTGAAATACAAGAGAACAGACAATTTTAGTTTTCTATCCAGGATATCTATCTGTCGACAGATATAGTTCCATTCTAGCAAACAGCCAATAAGGGTCAATACATAGAATGTAATTTTATATGGGTGGGATATAAAACGGAGGAGTTTTTTGTTATTATTATTAATATTTGTATTTTATTTTAATTTATTTGTTATTAATATTATTTTAATTTATTTGTTTGTTTTATTTTATTTTATTAATTTTTAATTAATTAATTAATTAATTAATTTCTGATATTTTTCTCTTCTCATCAATTCCTCGAGTTTTGTAATATTTTTATGTCTCTCATTTTAAAACATATACATTTTGGTCTATTTATTTCAATATTAATTATTTTTAATAAAACGATATAATATACAGTCGGTAACAAAAGTCTCCGAACATTAGCAAAAATTCCTATCTAAAAGAAGTACACTTAATACAGTTATGTTAAATAAATCCTTGTTGAATCCTGTTTTTAGACTGACTAAGAACAGGATTCGACAAGGATTTTTTTAATAAAACAGTATTAACTCTACTTTTTTTACATAGGAATTTTTGCAAGTGTTCGGAGAATTTTGTTACCGACTGTACCACCATTATGTGATATGTTTATCAACAACAAACTACACTATAGGAAATCACATCTCATAAAAAGACATTTAAAAACATGTGTCATTGCATAAATTAATTAAAAAGTACACTTTAAAAACTCGTATAAATTTTCTTTAAAAAACATATATTTTAATTAAAATCATTTTAAAATTTTACAAAGATATTTGGTCAAAGCTTTTCGCCCAGCTTACCTGGGCATCATCAGGACAGATTAAAACTAAGTTTGATAACACGTGCAGAGCGACACATTCACTATATATCATAATAAAGCTACATTACAGTTACAGTCAAGCTTCGATCAGTCAGTCCATAAATCATAAGTTGTAAAAAATTTAGTTGAAGATTTTCAGGGTCACCATGGAACAACTTAAAGTTTGGAAATGCTTGAATTTAGTTGAGGTTTTACAGGGATATCATGGGATTACTTAAACCATAATTTCTGAGGATCTTGAATGAAACATTATTGGGAAAGCTTTGGAGAGCCGTAGTAGCAAAAACAGGATTGATAACGGAGAGAACCGAAAGATAGTCTAGAGTTACAATTCTAGAGTAGGTTGGTGCTTTTTAGTGTAATCTGGAGCCTCCTTGAAAACTTAAATAACAGAAAATTTTAGGAGCCGCTGTACTAGCAGGAACATTAACAGGAAGTCAAGAGCGGTTAAAGAGCTTTGGATGTTTTTACCTACTGAAATAAAGTCCACTGAAAAGAAATTCAAATTAGATATGTGATTAAAATAGGAAATTCCATATTTTTGGTAAGAAAGCAGCATCTTTAGTATTAATTGAATTATTGTATTTTATAATATTGACAGCTTCTTACACTATTAATTCTGAAATACTTGGCAGAAATGAGATGTTTGTTGCTTGATCCCAAAGAGGTATAGCTGAGTTATCGTAGAGAAAGTTAACTAAGGATTCTCCCTTTCTTGACATTGCGGATATGGTCTTGAATTCTTTTGCTTAAGTTTCTTTTCGTTTGACAGATATAGTAAAAGACCTCATTGTTTAGTTCAATTGGAATTTTATAAACATCCCCAGTGGGTCCAGTTTAATCGCGATCATTTAAGCTTAAATAGTTAATGGTTAAAGGAGAATAGAAAGGGATATGTATATTGAATTTTCGAGAAATATAATGTTTAAAATCATTAAATTCATTGCAGAAAGGAAGGCTATCAGTAAATTTAATTTTAGGGATTAATGAAGAAGTACTACTTTTTGGAGAAGAATTAAGTTGATTTCTAATTTTATTGATAATTTTAATTATAGTGTTATATATATACAAAGTTAGTTTGACATAATCTGCCAAACGAAAGGAGGTGATAGAACAGCCCATGGGGAGCATAAAACACCATAGAAACGCTTTCTTATCTCTAACCGTTTCCGAGTTATGGTAGATAGAAGAAAAAACTGTTTCTTTTCATCCCGTCTGAAAAAAAACGAAATTTGTGAACTTTCTGAAAGATTTACACGCAAAATAAACGCATATTTAGAAAGAGAAGAAACAATCCTATCGGGTGACACTATTTACATCAGAATACCTTAATTTGACAGCAATCTACAAGCGCTAAAACATTGGCGAAGTTTAAAATCGAGTTGTCACCAAATTCTTTAACCGGCAATTCTGCAAACACCGTTCAATCTACAATCGGTCAAATTTACCAAAAACTTCTCCATTAAACAAGCTTTAGAATGAGCCTACAATAAACCATATCGGTGTTCTAGTTCGGAAGAAATTTAGCCTTTTGTTTGAAATACATCACGAAAAACGGCGTTCGTGGAAATTCGGCAAACGAAACGATGATGAGTAAATGGAACGTATGTAAATTCGTGACTATCTGCATATGGACTCTTAGTGATATGCAGATGCATTCCAACCTTCCTGCGCGCGTATCCCACTCGCGGGTACAAAAGGCGAGTCAATCTGTAACAGCTCATTAGCTCGTCAACTTCTTTTACATTTTATGCTGCTTATTGCTTTAGCATTTTCTGGACTTTGCCTGAGCTCGAACGATTCTTTTTACGCTGCTCTCACGTTTACTTGCTCTCTCTTAGTTCATAATTTGTGTGTTTTCCTACATTGGTACGAATTAACCAGGTTGGTTCTTATTCCGTAGCATATTTTTTCTTCTACTTTTGTAAATTAATATTGAAATTTTTTCCCTTTTTTGTTTACCCTTCTGAATTTTATTTTCAATTGAAGTCATCACAGGGATCAAATTGTCACTCTTTCCAATCTGTAAACAGATATGCCTAGTTTTACAAATGAAGAGTACGCGGATATGCATTTTCTGTATGGATTTTGCGACGGTAACTCTCGGAGAGCCGAAGAAGAGTACCGTCTACGTTATCCACATCGTCGTGCGCCCAACCGTGCTGAATATGCCGCAATTCATCGAAGGCTTAGGGAGAGTGGGTTGTTCAGTAGGATGTACGAAAGGGGCCATGGTCGCCGTTCCGCAACCAATGAGGAGTCCGTATTCGACCGAGTGGAGGAAAATCCAAATATGAGTTCACATATACTTGCGAGAGAAGGTGGAATCTCCCAAAGTAAAGTGATGAATGTTTTGTACAAAAACCCGTATCATCCATACCACTTCACACCGGTACAAGAATTACGCCGCTCAGATTTCCAAAAGCGAGTAGCATTCTGCCGCTGGCTTTTAGCGCGAGATATTGAGGAACACCATTTCCTTAGAACGATACTGTGGACAAATGAGTCACTTTTCACTCGTAATAGCATATTAAATTTACATAACTGGCATCATTAAGCTCAACAAAATCCATTTTTAACACGAAACTCATCGTTCCAGACGCGATTCAGCTTAAACGTTTGGCTTGGACCTGTTGGCGATCGCTTGATAAGACCACATGTGCTCCAAGGTCATCTGACAAGCAATACATATTTGGAGTTTCTGGAACATCATCTTCCAGGATTACTTGATGCCATCCGTGTACCCAACGATCTTGATATCATTTACCAACACGGTGGGGCCCCTGCACATTCTTCCAATGCCGTTCGGGACTTCTTGACTCAGCAGTAATTGCCATAGATTGGTCGTAATGGACCTATTCTTTGGCCACCTAAATCGCCAGATCTCACTCCATTGGACCTCTATGTTTGGGGTTTCCTGAAGCAAGAAGTTTACCGCACAGAAGTTGCCAGTTTGCAAGATTTAAGCAGTCGGTTCGATGATGCAAAAATAAAACTGAGGGATGAGCTTTTGTTAAAAGCTACTGTGGTTGTCGTTCGTATGCAAGCAAGGGCATATATCAGGTGTGGGGGTGACCAATTTCAGCAGTGGCACTAAATTTCACACATCCTTTCGAATGCATATGTGCTTTAATCATAAATGGGATATATCTTTTTTTTTTTTTTTTTCTTTTGGCATATTCCTTCGTGAAAGACGTGAGAAACGCCAAACTTCTTTTGTTTCCATTCCATTGTGTTTATAAACTTAATACAACTGCTAATTTTTTTGTTTGTCTTTAAAACTTTCTTTTTTGCATCTGACAAAATTGCGAGCTGAAGGCGGACATGAAATCAGGAACGACCATGGCACCCCGTGAGTCTCCTTCTCGACGAACGTCGAGTTCAGTGATGAATGTATTTCAAACAAAAGTCTAAATTTCTCCTGAACTAGAATGCTGATATGGATTATTATGGGCTCCTTCTAAAGTTTGTGGAATGGTGAAGTTTTTGATAAATTTGACCGATCGTAGCTTGAACGGTGTATGCAGAATTGTCAGTTAAAGAATTTGGTGATAACTCGATTTTAAACTTCGCCAATGTTTTAGCGCTTGTAGCTCGCCTTCAAATTAAGGTATCCTGATGTAAATGGTGTCAACCGATAGGATTTTTTCTGCTCTTTCTAAATATGTGTTTATTTTGCGTGTAAATCTTTCAGAAAGTTAACAAATTTGGTTTTTTTCAGACGGGATGAAAAGATACAGTTTTTTCTTCTATCTACCATAACTCGGAAACGGTTAGAGATAGGACAGGGTTTCTATGGTGTTTTATGCTATCCATGGGCTTTTCTATCACCTCCTTTCGTTTGGCAGAATATGTCAAAATCACCCTGTATATAGCCGGCATCAGTAGCTATTTGCAGAATATTATTCAATTGTTTATTTTCGTTGAATTGGAAAGAAGTGTGCTTAAGTGCCCGATAAATATAAGAGTTGAAAAATGCATGTTTAAAGGTAGTTGGATGAACAGAAGCAGCAGGAAGAGGGAGGGGCACAAAATAGTTTTTATAGTATACATCAGACCAAATAACACAATTATTTTTATTGCGATGAACAGAGAGATCTAGAAAAAGGTAAGGTTTGGTTTATTTCGCATTCGTAAGTAAACTTTATTGAAGGGAATTGTTTATTAATAATATCAATAAAGTTTAAGAGTGAGTTTTTTTAATATGGCCAAGAAATAAATATATCATCGACATAACGTAAATAAACTGTTGGTTTAAGAACTGAAGCCGCAAAAGCGCGATTTTCAAGTACAATAAGTAAGATATCTGCAATAACAGGGCTAAAGAAGGAATTCATCGGAGTTCCGAACGTTTATTTATATATAACACCAAAAGATGTTTTATATAATCAAACGTTCGGAGGAGTAACACAAAAATGTATTATATATAAACAAACCTGACGCTAACCTGCGCACACAATACTTGGCCGAACTCTAAAAATGTTAAAAAAAAAAAAAAAAAAAAAAAAAAAAAAAAATTCTTAATAAATAAACAAATCAAAGAAAAATTTTATCGATGTTTTCTTTTTTATTATAGATCCTCAAGAAGGAATAAGAAAGAATTGGTTTGAATTAAATTCAAATTTTGCACGAGAAAGATAAATTTAGAAAATTTTGTAACTTTATTAAATCAATTAAGCTTCAAAAATTAAAAAAAATTCAAAAGTTGAGAAAATTTCACTTTGTGGATTTCAGAGATAAATATTCAAGTTACTTTCTGCTCACAAATAATACAGCGCTGCAAAGAAAGAAAAAAAAAATGAAGCCTTGTTACAATTTCTGCTGATTTTATATGCAAAATGACCTCCTAAATCCGAATATGATCTTCATTTTCTTTAATTACGCACCGTTTTCTCAGGACGCTACCCCTCCCCATTTTTTGTCACTAATTTGCAATTTTATGGGCGTGAATTTGATTAGGAGAATGGAAAAGGATCATTTTAACACTTAAAAACAGAAAAAATGTAATATACAATAAATAATAATAATAATAATTGACTAATAAAATATAGTAAATGTAATTTATAATTTTAGTGGTAAATCCCTCCCCCCCCCCAAACCTCTAATTTTTCTCCTTCCTGCAAATGTTCATGTTTTAGAATTTTTCACTTCCGTAGCAACTCAGGAGTTTCCCAATTTCCCCCCAACGCACCGTTTTCTCTGGACGCCCCCCCCCCCCATCCCAATTTTTGTCACTAATCTGTAATTTTATGGGTATGAATTTGATTAGGAGAATGGAAAAGGATTATTTTAATACTTAAAAACACAAAAAATGTAATGTATAATAAATAATAATAATAATAGATTAATAAAACATAATAATTGTAATTTATAATTTTAGTGGTAAATCCCCCAATTTCTAAATTTTCTCCTTGCTGCAAATCTTCATGTTTTAGAATTTTTCAACTCGGTAGACCCTCAGAAGTTATTTAACAGTTAAAATAATCCTTTCCTCTCCTATAGATCGAACATGAAGCTATAAAGTAACCGCAAATTGATAAAAAATAGGGGGTGTCCCCAAAAAACGAGGGGTGATGTGTCAAAATGGGAATCATATTCAGATTCAGGAGTTCATTTTACAAAAGAATTTGCAAAAATGGTGTTGAGGCCGATTTTCATGCAGAGCAGCGTAATTAGATTTTTTTTCTTAAGACTTTATAGACCTAAAGTATTTTGTTTAAGAAAACCTTACCTGTCTTTATCGGCTTTAGTCTTGAGAGTATTGTCACCAGCAACTTCTTTTGCAGTGTCAACAGATATCTTTGCTTGTCTCGCTTTCATCTCTTTGCTCTCTCTGAAATTATCCAGTTATAAAAATATAAGTACTTATTCACTTTAGCTAAATAAGATATAAATATCAGAATTCCATTATGTTGAATATGTTAAAGTAAATAAAGATATTTGACTTCAATGTATATATATATATATATATATATATATATAATAAATAATTTAATTCCTTTACAATACTCAGCAAATAAGAGAAAGATGAAAATACCAACAATGATATTAATATTTAGAAGGATTACTTATAAAGTTATTGTCACAAATACCATTTAAGTAAAATTCACCGATTAGTAAAATCATGTTAAAATACTTACACAGAAGAGAAATGACGTAGATATCACTAATGCCTAAAATAATGAGATAGTTTTTTTAATCCATTTATCGAGTAAATTCAGCAACACAAGATAAGAATTGCAAGAAATAAACCAAAATACTATTGAAATAAAAAGGAATGCATGAAGGAAAAATAGAGTTAAAAATGTTGAAACCCAGTACAGTTCTCATCAGGAAACTAGCTGTACTGTCAACATGAGATGCAAGATTTCGAATATTGTATAGCTAGTTCAGCAAATATACAATACTAGTTCCAATCTTGCATAAAAAAAAATAGAAAGATAAAAGGAAAATGGCTGATAAAACAACTTAACCAAAATGAAAAATGATATTCGTGAAAGACGAGGGCCACATGCAATTCAAATCCAAATCGAATAAAAGTCCAGGCGGTTGCCAAACGAACTAACTGAAAAGAAATGTTTAAAAGTAGAGAATCGATTAATCGAAATAATTTCTGAAATGAAATAAATATAAGCATGAAGTGATATTTATTGTGCTTAATATTTAAAAGCTGAAATCACAAATAAAGAATTTTCTAGAGGGAAATTTAAGTATAATGCAGAACAATACGATTGTCACTGTATGGCATACGTTCGACACAACGTATGAGCGCGCCATCTAACGTGGAAAAAATAAGTTACTATTAATTGATGTAAGAAAAAGTGTACGATTAGAGGTTCAATTTACATGAGTGTAATTTAGATTCTTAAGCTAACAGAAGTATATATATATATATATATATAAAATATGCTTTAATATAGGGACCATCCTAAGTGATGAAAATTCCCTACTCTTTAGGGGAGTTAGAACACGTTGAACCTAGGGGCACATTGGACCAGGCTCAATTACTTAATATAATTTGTTATTAATATGTTAGGCTGTGTAAATACTGTCTCAATAATGATTCATCGTAAATGGTGGGGCGTTTATTATAATATCATTCATGCTATTAGGAAGAACTTTATGAATAGCAGCATTTTACATTTAAAACTTTGCACGTCATTTAAATGTAAAGGTTTTTATAACATGCGTGAATAAACCATTATTCGCATGAATGTGATTTATGAAGATGCAAGTGGAAAAGGAATGAGATTGGATTAAATTTTAAATACTGACAACAGCAGAATACTATAAATGATATGTATCAGTGTAGAGGATGGGTTGCCTAGAGATAGGACAGTTTAGTCTTCTACATAGCCAAGCGAATAGAGGAGATCGTTATTTATATGAATAAAGCGTAACGTATAGCAGAAATTTATGAGAAAAAATAGATATATTGGGTTTTTGAGCTCAGTCCAGCTATGTTAAATAGATTCAAATATAATTAAACAAGTTCTGTTGATCCCAAAATACAAAACCGATATTGTAAATACATATATATATATATTTGATTATTAAATTATTTTTTTGCAATATTATCCCGAATTTTCTTACTAGAATTTTTGATAAAATATGGTCCCATGTGCCCTATAATAAGAATCAAGATTATTAATGAAATATTTTGAAAAAAAAAAAAAAAAAAAAAAAGAATTTTGGATTGAAATATATATAATCAGTGTTACGGAAAACATTCACAATATATATATCTATACATAAAGAAGTAAGCGGATGGGTGTTTTTCACATGAAGTGTTTATTTTTACAAATGTTTTTTCGATAATTTAATTCGTTGTTGTTTAATTTTTAGTGCTGCCTTTGGCGCCTTTTTCATACAAATATATTTTATTTAATATGTAAATAATATGTAAATATATATATATATATATATATATATATATATACCGGGTGATCCAAAAGTCAGGACAAATTTTAAAAATGAATAATTTTAAATCGAATAAAGATACAAAGATACGGTTTGCACCAAACGGATGGAAAAAAAGCCGGATTTTGTGTATCAACGAAAAAAAAAAATAGTTCTGTTGGCGACCAACAGATGGCGCTGTCGGCTTTCTCATGTAGGATTGTGCAAAGCAACAAACGATATAAAAAGGAGCAAATGCGGCAGGTAAGGGTTGTCGAACCCTACATGCATCGAAATATCGCATTCTCAGTCGCTACTTTAATCACGCATGGCCTCCAAGATCTCCCGATCTGAAACCCTGTGACTTTTGGCTGTGGGGATTCTTGAAGTCAAAAGTGTAGCATGACCAACCGGAATCACTAGCAGCACTGAAAGATGACATCTGCCAAAATGTGTCTGCCATAACGCAAGAAATGCTACTAAATCCTGTGAATGGTGTGGTGAATCCTCTCACAGCTGTACTTTTGAATGATGGATAGCACATTGAGCAGTTATTGTAGTAGTACTAATTAACTGTAATTAAGCTGACTTTTAAGTTATCAACACTTTTTTTCATTTGTAAATCATCTTTTGGTGAAATAAAACACTATAGCGCCATCTGTTGGTCGCCAAGAGAACTAACTTTTTTTTCGTTTTCACACAAAACCCGGTTTCTTTTTCATCCGTTTGGTGAAAACCGTATCTTTGTATCTTGATTAGTTTTCGAATTATTCATTTTTAAAGTTTGTCCTGACTTTTGGATCACCCGGTATATATATATATATACATATATATATATATATATATTATGTGATAAAGCATAAGAACTAGGAAAGCTGAACAACCTGCTCAATGGAATATCTTTATTAAAGCAAAGTTTTTGAATGACAACTTCGTTAATTAAATTCATGGAAATTTCAGACCAAGGTAAACATTTTCCTTGAATTATTCTGCAAGTACGGTACCTCTCATAACACTGAGGACTCTCTTGTTCATGAGGAGATAGGGCCGCAGATTTACAAGGTGAATAGCTGTGACAATTTTTCTTTAAATAAAGAGATAATATCCATCATACTAATTTTTCATTTAAGACGCAGTTTCAATATGTTTTAGAACGTAAAAAAAAAAAAAAAAAAAAAAAATGTAAAATATTTAATAAGTAAGGAACAACCGAGGCTCATTAAAGCCATCTTTCTTTAAAAATATTTGAAGATTATAAGGCTAGGTTTAGAAAACATGATCTAACAACAAGAGATTAATTTCAAAACTTTCATAACTCTTTTAACTAACATAGTAATTATATTTTACAAGGTAACTCTTCATACAATTAAAATGCGAATATATATATGTGTGTGTGTGTGTGTGTGTGTGCACTGTAAAGAAATATCCCGTAAGATTACGGGGAAAGTCCATCAGCAGAGATTCCAGACAAAACACGTAAAAAGAAACGCTGAGACCGTAAACTAAACTTAATAACCTTAAATTACGTTACATGCCTGTAAAAAAACATTTTGCCCGTAAAACCAATGTTTTTTTACGGGCTTTGTTTGGAATATCTGCTGCCGGGCTTTTCTCGTAATCTTACCGGATTTTTTTTACAGTGTGTGTAATTCACCACTAATCAATGCACGAATAAAACATCAAAATGACCAAAAGATATAGGAAATTATCAAATAAATTCAATTTAATCATATAGACTAATAGTCGAATTATTTTATAGGATATTAATTGAGAACCTATTAATACCTTTAAAGTTATTTGAAGAAATATCCAGATGACACCAATAAAAACCATGATTGAATGCTCTTTTATTCTTTTTTAATACAAAATAAATTTATTTACTTATAACCAAATAATAATAATAATCTATATAATATTTCTCTAACGTGGACCAATTTCAACTAAATTTTATCGAAACGATATGATAGTGGTGTAATTAATAAAATGCATGAGTATAAAAAGTAATATTTAAAAATTAACAATATATAAGCACGCGGACTTAGCTCAGTGAATTAACAAGAAAAAATATCGACATTTGTCTGGTGACATTATTTTATGAAAAAATGTATTTTTAAAAGTTGCTTCTTCACAATCTTTGTAAGCGTCATTTTAAACCTAGCAATACTTTAAAGATATATACGAAATATGCATTATTATCCTAAATTGATTAAAAAACACAATCATAAAATATATAACCAAAATAGGAATTAGTTTTTTTTTAAATAAAAAATAATGCTAAAATAAATAAAATGTCATCGCTAACATGGCGAAGTTTTTTATTTAAAGGCATCATGGATGTCCACTGGCTCCTATCTAGAGGAAAAGCTCCCATCGCGCATGCGTAGAAAACTATCTTAATATTACAGTATTTGACTGTTTATCGCTCTTTTGGCGGGTTTTATTAATAAGGAAGGAGCATGTTTGTTTACAAATTATTCCGTCCGTCAGTTTGCAAGTTATAAACATATTATAATCACATAATTCACACACACACACACACACAAAAAAAAAAAAAAAAAAAAAAAAAAAAATCCTGTATAAAATTCAGGTTATTTTCTTATATTACATACTATATATTATTTACAATAAATTTTCAATCATCCTTTGATCTTTTAGCATCAGAATAAAAATGTTTTCGTTTAAATTTTTTTTCTTTTGTAATTATTAACAGAATCATCGTTCATAATATTAGCACCTTCAGTAACTGTTCATAATAACCACTTCTAATACAATAAAAATGAACTTTTTCACCACTATCGCATTCCTTTTTACTGCTATGTTTCACAAACTGTGAGCATGTTTTCCTTACAATTTTGGATTTCCAATTTTCAAAATCTAGCATAAAATGAAACGTCAAATCTTGAAATTTCAAGCTGATATTGTGGAACAACTATAATATTTCCCCACAACTGGATTTGGCGATTATGGTTAAATCATAAATCATAAAATCATAAATCTAAGATAAACAGCATGCAGGCTGTCATATTATATTGCAAAGAACCCAGAACGGCATCGTTATCGTTTTAAATGGCGCCAAAGAAAAATCACCAAATCCAGTTGTGGGGAATCTTTTATAATCAAAAACAAAACAAGCAGAAAAAAAAAGTACTAACAATTTCAATGGAATTTGAAAATGGCAAAATGTAAAGCTAGCAAAAATCAGAGGAAAAGCTCGCGTCAGGGTTGTTGCACGTTGCCGTGAAATTATCGCCAGAGACTTTCCAAGTAAAAATAAGGCCAAATCAGAGAGCATGTGCGGTAAAAGCTCAGATAAGGAGTATTTCCTCCATCTAACCATTATTTGGAAGACCTATACTAAAACTGTACTGCCTGTGGGAGTATGAAAACTGGGTCTTCAACCATGAATTTAATTTTGAAATCTTTCTTTGTTGGATTTTGTTTTCACTACTGACAATATTGATTTGGTTCTAATAATAATTTGGCTTCTGGTAAATTAAAATTTTAATTAGGTGTTGAAATTGGTATATTTGGGGGTTTCAAATTTTAAAGGTAAATAAGAAAAGAAATAAAGTGCGAAAATTTCGCACGGGTTTGCTAGTTATAATAATAAATAAATAAATAAATTTTGATGTTGAATATTTTTGTAAATTGCCGAATTCAACATAACATATATTTACTTAAGGGATGCAAAATAACTATGCGAACGGTAAGCAAGCATTTTATTACTAAAAGCATTAGAAATACAGTACACCGATGGTTTTTAAGTTTTTTTTCTAGAGAACAAATTGAATAATTTCAAGACAATTTATTTTTTGGGAATCATAAAAAGAGTGGTATATTTTAATATAAGGATCATCGCAGCGGGCGAAGATTACTAGTATTGCATAAATATAGTGTTACATTCAATTAACAAATTACAAGTGTGTGAGAAATATTTTCTCAGCCCAATGAAAAAAAAAAAAAAAAAAAAAAAAAAAAAACGCGAGGAGATAAATAATTCCAAAATAAACAAAAGTTTGTTTTGGTTCATTGCTCAGCTGTTACATTTTGCATTTATTTTAGGTCTAGGACCTAAATTTAAATTTGATTTCAAACAACTACGATCATTCACGTCTAATTGAAATTCATACACTGTAACCCGCACTGAAATATTAGAGCGCAAAACATTCGGCTATCCGATATGCCAAAGATAAAAACAATAAATGTTATGATTTTGGGTGATACCAGGAAATAGTCTATTTTCATACCAGTGGTAAGAAGAAAACAAAAAGTCAGAAGTTTTTAATTTTTTGTAGTCCGATACTATAAAAGATACTATATATACAGCTGTTATAGTTAATATTAAAAAAAAAATACTGTAATAGTGTTATACTATAAAGTTTTTATTCCCAAATTATATGACAATATTCTTCCTATAGTGTTTGGAGTGTTTGATTTTAATTCCCTCTTAGTTAATTCAGAATCTGATTTTACCTACATTTTTTGTTTCTTTTTTGCTTTAGAAGTTATTATTATTATTATTATTTGTATTAATATTTTTTTAAACCAATAAAATATTTTTTTTCACAAAAACATCATTTTTTGAAGTGCAAGAATAATTGATAAGCGATTGAGATTATCGCGAGTTAATATTACCGCGTTGAGATTATCGCGATTATAAGCTTTTGAAATTTGTAATTAAAGAAAAATATATATTTTAAAACTATGTTAAAAAAAAAAAAAAAAAAAAACTGCAAATCAATACATTTTCTTGGAAATAATTTAAATTTTTAAATTAAAAAATGAAATAAAAATGGTAATACCCTCTTAATGTTTATCAAATATGCTTATTTATTTTCTTATTCAATACTGAAGAACTTTTATAAGATGTGTGAATTTTTTTTAGCGTCGGGCGTACTTAATTATAATAATGATTGTAATAATAGTAGTATTAGTAGTAATAGTTTCATAAACGAAAATAACACCTTACGTAGAATACATAACCAAACTTGACGTCGAGCAGAAATATAAATATTTATACAGCTTAGAAAACGTCTATGTTAAAAATACATTAAATAAACACACTGCATTTTGATTATTTAACATGTTTTTTACCAGTTGCGTTACCGAATCTGCAGTTTGCTTATTTAATATATTTCTTACATTGGCCTTTTTAACATTGTAAAAATAGTTATATAATGTTTTATGCGTTCATTTTGAAAGACAAACGTGGTATAAGGTAAGTGCATATATTTCAATAAGAAATAATATTTTTTGTATTCGTAGGTACTACTGTTTGCATTTGAAAGAACGATATTCTATACATTTAAAAATTATATATATACATATGTCTAAAAATTTCAGGAAAATATTTATAAGATAATAAAAAATTAAAGTATTTAAAAACTATTACGTCTCCTAAAATCCTAAGTACTTCGTAAAATATAATGAAACTAGATTTATACTATTTACTGCATACATAACTTTTTTAAATTTTAAAAGTGTCTCCTTAAAAAAAAAATAATGAACATCTTTGAAGTTTATTATTGGTCTATTAGCAAATAATCACATTTAACGGATAAAATGATTTATTTCCTATATTTAATTTTAGTAACACAATATCATCATTTACATCATTAACCCGTTAACGCCCGAATTAATTTTGCAAAATATTATTAGCTGATTATTTCACTTCTAAATTATTATAGACAACTCACAGTAAAATATATTAACTTAGGCAATTCTTCTAAGAGTTTTAAAGCCTATCCTCATTTTTTGACTTTTTGGTGTTCTAGCGAGAAAACTTTATGAAAGAAGAATGTTGAGATAACAGATTAATTTCCTATTATATGTTGACAAAGATCTCGAAAGTAAAGTATAATATTATATGTCATTATTCAATTTGATTTAAGTTAGTATACCTGCACAAAAAGCAAAGATATGTGCGACGAACGAAAAATCATAAAATGACTATCCAAATTATGAAATATTAAGTAATAGTAGGCACCAACGAGATAAATAAAAGAGAGTGATAAATGGTAACCCTGACATAATGCAACATGAGTCAAGTGACATGAACCCTCTATGCGTTGGTTCTCTTGGTAACAGCTTATTTTCAATAAATTCCTATGGCAACGGTTTGGAGATTGTTTTTGGCAAAAGTCTTAACCGCCAATGTTTTTGTTTACTTATGTAGTTTAATATTATTTTGTTCTAAATCATTTTGATTTTGATTTTACTTCTTTTTTATTTCTTGTAGTCGAAATGTAACCGGCAAAATGCTTAAAAATAGTTGAAAAATTATTACTTGTTGTTAAATTTAGCTCTTTAAAAGCTTAACTTTTCTTTTATAAACACTTTTAAACTTTGTTGGGAAACGATGAAAAAAAAGGTATTTTATTATTTATTAAAATATGAAATACGTGAAAAATTATTTTAAAAAAAATATTTTGGTCATAGGACTGTCGTGTTACTTAACAATAATCATAATTTGCCGAATTGAAACTTTAAATGCCAAAATAGCGATAAAGGACCAAACACAGCAACCTATTGGTTCATGATACGTGATTCATTTTGAACCACGGAAAGCTAAATCTTCGTCCATTAAATCAGCACTCTAATTTATTTATCTCGTTGGTAGGCACATAAAACTTTCAGGGATCATCTTGAGTGACGCTAGAAACTGTCACTAAAAAGCAGAAATCATTCCAAGAAACCACAACAAATATACGTGCCATTTTATTAGCTGTCTTCAAATGAGGACACTGGGCGCTAACGGGTTAGTTCAAGTATTTAAATTAAAAACAAATAGAACTTACTCGTCGAATTTTTGTTGTAGTTTTTTCATCTGTCTTGCTTGTACTTCTACTATGAGTTTTTCGAAGAGTTCCCCTTCTTGGGTGGCGTGGCTCTTTAGCAATTCCCATTCCTCAACTTTATGGCGTCCCATCAAATCTGACCACTCTTGAGTCTGATTCTTCACAATGTCTTTTAATTTGTTATCTGTTTCCACATCAGCACTGAAAATAAAGTATATTTAGAATAAAGAATGTATATATTTTAAAATCTTTTAATTCAAACCATCAAAATTAACACCAAATCTTTAAAATATTTAAAAAATCATTACGTCTCGTAGTTAAACTAAATTTTAATCACATTAAAAACTGAGACAGACAATATACACTAAAAATATACACAATTTAAAAAATTAAAAACACAAAACATAAATTTAAAGTTTCGAGAATTTTACAGTCTCCTCGTCAATAAAAACATCAAATGCAAATGCTGAGAAGAACAATAGACTTTCATTAAGATAGAACAACGGGAACTGCGCATGCCTCGTTAAGAGGTGGAAAATGTTGATTTGTGTACCAGCCCTCCAGGAAAATTCTTTAATGATACTTTAAACAGTTAGATATGATTATTTTTGTATTGTTAAAATCAGGTAAATGGTGCATTAAAAACACAAAACATAAATTTAAATGTTTCGAGCAACAAATCTTTAATATATATGGTTTCATCGAAATAAAAGAAACATTATAAATGGAAACGTAAAATTAACTTTAACAAGAGCGAAATGTTACCATGCCAAAAATCAAATTTGATCGATGGCCTGACGTGCCAAGGTATTACCAAAGTACAGTACTTAGTCGACAGGTCCAGATTATGGCACATACATACATGTCCCTGGCACAACCCCCCCACCCCCCCCCCCAAAAAAAAAAATAGTGGCCTTTATTAATCTTCCAAAATCTGCAAAGTAATAGTACAAACATTCACTAATTTGTCTAGAGAAACAAAACTGATTAAAACTGTTATTCTGTATTACATTGGAGTGTTTAAAATCAATTTTCTAATTTTGTCAAAAATAAAAAAACATTTTAAGGCCATTTAATTAGGTGGGGGTGTGTGGTGGGTGGGTGGTAATGCTCAAAACATTAGGGATTTCTGATCAGAGAAAACGATCCCTATATTTGAGCCCACGATAAATACATGATTTCGAACACTGGCTGATATATAATAGGGAAAAATAACCATCTGTGTTCCCGATCTTGCGTTCAAAATAGTAAAATGGGTGGAATAATCTGGTATGTCACTCACACGGCTTTATCTTACTCTGAAATTTAATACTATAAATACAGATTGGAGATTAAGAGGTAAGATAACGAGTACTGTTATGTAAACCTATGTTAAACAATTCAAATTAGGCTCCGGAAGAGATTTATATGATAATTAGTTCTGTGTGAAGGAGGCTACCACCCCCCTCAAACCCCCGTTTCATTAATGCACCTATATTTATATAGAATTTAATTCTGTTATGAAAATTATAAGTTTACTTAAAATTATACAGACAATTTTCACACGCAATATTTCTTGTAACTTATCAATCTGATCAAACATTTCCAGAAACAAACGTATATTAACTTCAAAATACAACATTTAGATCTCCTGAAATTATTAGTTTTCTAGTCACTCTAAGAGACACAGACAAAGATCAAACGTTAAAAAACTTGACTACGGTAATCAGCAAGTCTCAAAACGTGTAAATATACAAAAAAAAACAAGCGATGAATATTTATCTTAAAACATACATTATTTACCATATCTCTATGAGAAATTTATTTCAATTCCCAAACAGCTTTCCTGGAAATGGGAAAATATTATTAGTAAAGCACATCCACTAAGAACAAATAACTATTGTTTTGTGGCCACCACACGACTTTCTTCTATATTTTCCTATACAAATTCACTCACAAAAATTATTTATTAAAATTATTATTTAAAAAAATTATCTTCCATGATAATGCAGACGATTTCCATATTAGAGAAGTAGTATAACACTAAATATCCAAAAAAAGTTGAATTTATTCTCAATACTACATTTAAAAAAAATCGATAATTTTATTTTAAATTATCGCTGATCGAGGGTTAAACCATTCGTTTTAAAGGTATTGGCGAGCTCTTTTGAAAGATACCCATCATGAAAATTTACTCCCCTCGAAGGGGGACTTCCCCCCCCCAGGGGAGGAGGTGAGGCTCTTACATACACAGCATTTTTTTCCCAGTTGACTATCTCTATTACAAATAATATATATTCGTTTCAATTTGTTTAGTGCAGTCTATAGATGTTAAACTCTTCTCACCTGCAATTTCCCCCTTAGACGTAATGTATCTGAATACTTTTGAGTGTCCGTGTAAACGAACCATTTGCTTGATCTCAATGAAAAGCTTACTGTACCATCCCCTTTATGATACACATTTAGCATACCGAGTTTGGAATTTCTGCTACTATTTGTTCTTGAGATATGCTGATAACACACATACACACATGCACAGACACACAGACCATTCGCTAAAAACATGATTTTCGTATTCAGGGAACCTCAGTACATGTAAATATAACAAACACTCACTTTCGAAAATTTGATCCTAAAACAGTATTTTCTCGACCCTTTGGGTAAGAGAAAGTAAAAAAGCGATAATCACCATAGAATGAAATTAAGACACCTGTAGAAAAGCTATATAAGTATAAACACCAGGTGAGTTGTTACTAGCATAACTGAGGAAAATGATCAATTTAAGCAATCACGGAGACCGTAAAAATTGTCTAAACTTCCAATAAATACAGATAAAGCTGCTTTAATTGATTGAGATTTGAAATTAATTATTTAAAAAAATTAAACTGAAACCATAAGGTCACTATTACTGAGAAATTCAGAATGTCTTCAAAAACATTAGTGTAAATCACTTAAATCATCATATCCGGCGTTGCATAAATAGATTGATAAGATAACCGCCATTTGGGAGAAATAATATTACTTGAGTTTGTAGAGGAATGCATTAAATCACTTAAATGGGTAATTATAAATAGAATTTTCTGCTTGTAAACTCTTGAATAAATTTAATTATTAAATTTAATTAAGGTAGTTAAATTAAATTTAAATTACACTATAGCTAAAGGGGAGTTAATCTCAGTCATGAAATTTCATTTTAAGGATAGGTAGATTGTTAATTTCATAAGTAATTTATTATTTACATACCGTAATAAGTCTTTTTTTTTTTTAATTATATTTAAATAGTTTTCAATTATTTTTATTAATTAACTGCATTAAATTTATTCATAATCATTTCACTCATTCTTATAATTTATTTGGTTAATTTTGATGAAATAAATTAATAATTTTTAAAATAATTTCTAAGTGTAAATATATTGTTGCGCACTCAGGGGTTCGTAAGTTGCTTTTGAATGAAAAGCGAAACTCTCAGAAGCTCAAAAGTTTATTTACAGAAAATTCGAGAAGATTACAGGTCTAAAAACGAAGTACGAACTACAGTTTCACCAGTAAATACAGCTTAATTAATAGATGGCAGCGTGAAATTAACAGCATAAACTGTAGCACTGCATTAATGCACAGTGATAGGCTGTAATCCAAAGAGGCTCAGACCTCTTTATGCAACAATGAATACCTTGGCAAAACTGATTCACTTGGCGCGTTGCAGTTACTTAAGTACCCACGTAGAGGAATGGGGAATGTTCTCGAAACTTGCAAACCAATCAAGTTACAGCTTAGATAATTGGTATATCGATAATAAGGGTTGTTTCGTCAAACTCGCAATATAATACTCGCCAAGGAACGGAGAAATCGCCAAATTTAACGCCAAAGCCATTACACGCTTTGGTGAACCTTTTTAACGATTTCTTTAACGGAAAATTAGCTATTTGAATGCAAAAACCAGCTAGAAATGCAGAAAATTAACATTATATAGCCTGACTAATCCTCTTTGAATGAAATTATATACCTTTGAATGAAAAAATAACTTCTATATTTTATAAATTCGTGACAATATATGCATATAATACACTATTTGCATGTATGTATGTACACTACTGGATTAAAAATGCTGTATTAAAATGGGATACAAGTAATAAAATGAAATTTATTGGACACATACACTATAGAGGGAAGAACAATCGATTAAATTTTCAATAAATATGGAAGTATATATCATGAGAAATCAATACTTAAAGCAGAGACTTCTGGCAGCAAAAAAAGCCCTTATCCATCTAGGCAACGAATCAGAAAGAGATTGGATGACATGTATAGCACTCCACGCAATTTCAGTAAGTTGTAAAAGTACGTCGACTGTAGTTACTGGAGCGTGGTGGCATACCAACTGCATGGCAGCAACTGAACAGTCCTTTTCAATTGGAGTGAGATTAAGAAAATGCCTTGGCTATAACAACAGTCGAACAAATTCAGTATCAATGTGGGACTGTATAACACAGTCAATATACGGTCGTGCAGCTTAAAAAGTGCATTGCGGAGGCCTCGAATATAGGGCAGAGCGACAGTCCTTAACTCATTTGAAATCTAATGGCCAGTATTCATATTGCTGGGAATTCAAACAAGAGGTAATCGAAATGTGTATCTGGTGGACCCCATACCATCAGTTTAGATGTTGAGCCAGTATAACGACGTCGAATGCTAGCTAGCATTGTCAACGTTGCCACCAAATGCGGATGCGGCCACCTTACAGCTGTAAACAAAATTATGATTTGTCTAAAAATACGATGCCGTGCCATTCCTCCGTCTAGGTTCGTCGTTCATGACACACTGAAGGAGTTTCTGTCAGTGATGAAATTTGTGGGGTAACCGAAGTTATGGTTGCTGCATATTGGCTGATCATTTGAAGGGATGGCACGTGGTTCTATTGGATACTCGTCTCCATTACCTCTTGCGCTCATTTCTGACACGCAGAATAGTGCAAACTGCAGTTCTGATGAGTTAAGAAATTCCTCTATGTTCGAAGCTTACATAACGCAATATTCTAGCAGTACAATGCATGACCGCACGCTGTCCGGACATTCCTTGGCACAGAATGGGCTTGACTGTTGCTCTGCCAGTGTTTTCTTCTGATCTCGCCCCAATGAAACGACTGTTACTCTACTTGTACATGCCATACAATCGTTGTTCAATGCCTGGAAGGGTAAGTGCTGCTATCGATCTGCTCCCGGAAGTCGCTGTTTTATGTACTGATTTCTCTAGATATAAGCCTCCAGTTTGCCAGATATTTTAATCCATTGTTCTTCCCACTTCAAAGTATGCGTCCTATAAATTTCATTCTGCTATCTTCATTCCTTCTGGCGTAGCAATTTTAATTTACAGTTACGTGTATATATATAAGCTAGAGTGAAAAGGAAAATTAGACTAATGGTTTAGTATACCACCCCTACGTACTTTTTAGCTGATTTCATATATTTTTCAATTGCATTGCACTGCTTTTTCATCATAGTCGCTTGTTCTTTTGCTTGCTTTTTCTGCAAGGTAGCAATCTCTTTCTGAAGTTTCTTGTTCAATTTTTGGTATGCTTTTTCTTCTTTTAAACTTTCTCGAGTGATGGGTTCCATTTTAAATTCATCTGTATAAAAATAAATAAATAAATAAATAATGGATAAATAAAATATCCATTTTTGATGATGATGTGATTAGTAAATTTTAGTTTCAAATGAATACAGTTAAATTTAGTTTAGTTAAAATATTGACAAAAATATTGTCCTTTATTAATAATTTATTGTGAAAAATCTTATTATAAACATATTTAAACAAATTTAGCTAATTAAAAAAAGTAATAATATTTTAACTAATGAAGATTTTATGATTTGTGCATTATACACTTTATTTATTTTCGAAAAAAAAAAAAAAAATGTATAATAACCAAACCTTTTTTTTCTGCAGCTTTTTCTCCCGGTTTCTTAGCACCACCTTCCCCTCCAAGTTTTAACCCTTGTGTTTGTACATCTGTTTCGTCAATACCCATTGCTTTCATTTGAGCAACTCGCTTTTCTTGAGCAGATAAGAAAGCTCTTGGATCCGAGAGCGCATCCATCAAGTCTGAAACGAAAGGCAGATTTTACATTTAACTATCATACTTCCATGAATTATTCTCTCACTTCACGGGATGATGCTTTTGCAAGAGAATAATTATATTAGTTTTAATAAAAGAACAAGAAAGTAAAACATGATTTTATTTAAAAAAATATATAAAAAGTAAGTGAAAATTTAAAGTACGCACACGCAGAAAAAAAAGTTTCCAGAATAGAATAAATCTCAGGAATACCTAAACTAGAATTAAAAGCTGAAAAACATTAATAAAAAAAGTTTGGAAAAATATAAAAAAAAAGAAAAAGAAAAAAAGTACGAATAAGTAAAATGTTTCAAATATTTTTATAAATGAAAAAAAGAAAAAAAATCCATATATAATTAGTTTAAGAAATAACTAAACGAGAAATAAAAATAAAAAATAAGTAAAAAGTATTTTTAGAAAATTATGAGAAGGAGAAAAATAAAAATAAAAAAATCTTATCGTTTGGAAATTTAAACATTTCAGGATTCCGTCAAATTTTAATATTATGTATGCCTATTTTTTTTTCTTTTTTCAATAAGTATATTTTAAATGCCATACTGAAAAAAAAACTTCATTATTATTATTATTATTATTATTATTATTATTATACACTGCTCGCCATTGAAAATGCAACACCAAGAAGGAATGATAATAACGGAATGAAATTTGTTGGACACATACGTCATAGTAGGAAGAACAATTGATTAACATTTCAGGAAATTTCGAGTAATATGTACTGAGAAAACAGTACATAAAGCAGCGACCTCTGTGAGCAATAACAGCACATATCTGCCTAGGCATTGAATCGAACAGCAATTGGATGAGATGTACGGGTAGAGCATTCCATGAAGCTTCAATACGATGCCACAATTCATCGATCGAAGTTACTGGTGAATGGTGGGGGGGCCAGTTGCTTTTCAATGATTAAATAGTCATTTTCATTGGTGCGAGATCAGGAGAACGCGCTGGCCAGAGCAACAGTCGAACGCATTCCGTATTAAAAAAGGTCCGGACAATACAAACAACTTGCGGTCGTGCATTATCTTGCTTAAATTTTGCGCTGTGGAGGCCTCGAATACAGGGCAGAGAGGCGGGTTTAACTCATCAGAAATTTAATGCCCACTGTTCAGAGTGCCAGAAATACGAACATGAAGTAATCGAGACGTGCATCCAATGGGAATCCATAACATCATTGAAAATGGTGGACAGTATGATGATGTCGAATCCCAGCTGGCAATGTGCATTATACATAATACCGTTTAATACGGATAAGACAATCTTGATGCTGTACACAGGATTGTGATTTGTCTGAAAAATGACTTCACGCCATTCCTGAGTCCAGATTCATCGTTGATCACACATTAATGGCGTCCATATCAGTGATGCAGTTTTGAGGGTAATCAGAATTTTGGTAGCCGCATACTAAATAGCTCTGCCCTATGTTCAAGGCCTCCGAAGCGCAACATTTAAGCAGGACAATGCACGACCGCAATTTGTCCATATTGTCTGGACCTTCATTGATGCCGAATGTGTTCGACTGTTGCTCTGGCCAGCGCGTTCTCCTGATCTCGTACCAATGAAAATTATTGTTTAATCGTTGAAAAGTGACTGCCTCCCCCGTCCACCACTCACCAGTAACTTCGATCGATGAATTGTGGCATCGTGTTAAAACTTTATGACGTGCTCTACCCGTACATGTCATCCAATCGCTGTTCGATTCAATGCCTATGCAGATATTTGCTGTTATTGCTCACAGAGGTCGCTGCATTATGTACTGTTTTCTCAGTACATATTACTCCAAATTTCCTGAAATTTTAATCAATTGTTCTTCCTACTATAATGTATGTGTCCAACAAATTTCATTTCGTTATTACCATTCCTTCTTGGTGCTGCGTTTTCAATGTCGAGCAGTGTATTACTTTTATTTTATTTTTTTCATCACTTATATGGAAATTATCTATTTATAGAGAATCATGCCGTTTTCAAAGTCAATATCCTTCAGCTTTAAATACGATTTCTTTCAAATTGTTAAACGTGATTTAATATAAACATATAATTTTCCCTTTTTTATTTTTATTTTTTTCTTTTTTTTCTGTTGTAGAGCATATATTTTATAAATTTTAGTCAATTTAGGATGGTTTTTAATGTTTTAAATTATATACAATGCAAAAATTATCTCTATTTTTTCCACAGAATGCATGTCAAAAATGGGTGCAATCACATTCTTGTGTTAAACAGAATGTTTTACACCAGAATCATAAAAGAATCTCTCATTCCAGATGTTTCTGTTACAAGAATTATCGTATTCTTTTCAAATGTGTGTTTCATTAAACTCGTATTTATTTATTATTTATATAAAAGTAAAATTACACTATACTTTGTCACTTGTAAAATCTACAAACTCGAATGTATCACATTCAAAATAATTAAAATTAAGAAACAAAGCAGATGAAGAATTTAAAAAATCACTGCAATTACTTTACATAAATAAGTGACTAACCGCATACTAATGTAGGCATTTAAAGAAAAATGTGGGAAAATAGTGTACATTTCCAAAATTTAATACCTTTGTCAAAGTCAATATTAAAAATACTTAAATAGCTTTTGGAATATCTGATCATTTAATATAAGAAATATAAAATAAATAAATATGAACAAAAAATTTGTAAGAAAGGAACTCACAGAAAACAGAAAAAAAAAAAAATAAATAAAATAAAATGGCGAGGGATAAGACGAGAAAAATTTAAATCTATTTAAAATAGCAGAAATAATATTAAGAATAACGATAACAATAATATTAATAATTATTATAAAAGTAATAATTAAAAAAAAATATTCAGCTACAGTTCAACCCTATATAAATCAAAAATAACAAAAATTCAATTTTTCGATTCTTAATAATTTTAATTTTTTTAAAGTCATAAATTTCTTTCAACAAACTATTTTACAGAAATTGTTAAATACCTTCCTTTTAAGGTAAAATTCAATTTGATATTTTAACAGGTATTACAGAAATATTTTTAAGTCTAAAAAATATAAATATTTATTTAGAAAAAGAACATTTCCAAGATAAATATTCTGTCACTAAAATATGAAAAAGGAAAGTGAACAACAAAATTCGAAATTGAAATTGAACTAAGAATAAACTGAATAAGAAGTAATCTGAATCGAGACGTTAATTAATTATATATATATATATATATATATATATAATTAAATACCGATAATTATAATTATATAATTATCGGTACTAATATATATAATTAGAAATGATAATTTACATTCAATTTGTTCATTATGATATTTTATTTCTCAATACGTCAAATAAATATTTATATACTTTACAATTTGTACTTACCTCCAAGACCATCTGGTACGTAAATCTTCAATTCTACGCAGATGAAAAGCATAGCTAATGACATCGGGAAATTACCTTCAGTTCTTAGGGCCACGTGACGGTATCCTATATAATACAAATTTCAAAATGAGATAATCCCATGAAATATATTTTAAAATTATGATAATGTCACAAGTAAAATCTATTAAAATCCTTCAATCAAATCCTTTCTTTTACGCAGAACCCTGTATTTAGATTTCTTTTCAATATTCTCAGCTCATTATTAGTACGGCAGAACTATTGTTCTCAATCAGCGATTTTAGCATTGTGGAAATTTGCTATAGCCCACCTTCAATTAAGCATATGTATACATAATATGTCAATTTTTATTCGCTATATAAAGTACTCTGTTCAGCTGTTCACTACGAAAACTGGTGCACATTCTTATCAGGACAGAAATCTAGTTAACGTCATATTGTTTAGTTCAACTGGATAATTGGCTCATAAGATGTTAATAAAAGGGACCCATTTTAATATAAAAATTATTTGAAGAGAAAAATAACTTGTACATATTTTTATCTTTACAGCAAAGAAAAATATTTACTTATTTATTTTTTTTATTTATTTATTTATTTTTATGTAAAAAAAATAATAATAATAAAATAAATAAATAAAAGAATGTGTAAGTATTTTCTTTTATTTAAATTGAAGGACAAGGCAAATTTTTAATGTTTTTTGTATAGTAATGCCATTTGAAATTTTTTTTTCCTTCTCCCCCCCCCCCCCCTCTAACATCATGTTAAGAAATATAGAGAAAATTTGTGTTAATAAATGAAACAACTTTAGAAAAGACCATTTGATGAAATTTGCAATTTGACATCAAAGTAGCTTGGACCTTTCTCGCGAAGATTATTACTTTCACAATTGCCAAAACATTTTAATTCATCAACAAATTGACAACAAGATTTTAAAGTTCACGAAGGCTCCTTTGAACAAAGCAAAAATTTGAAAAACTCTACAAAATACAGTTACCGCATGCTTTTTTTAAATTTAAGAATAAATTAATCAAAGTGCTATCGTACTAAATTAAATTCAGTTTCATAGAATATTATATATTTATTACATTGAAAACAAAATTAGGCTTAGGCTTTATTTTATATGTTATATATTTAATTATAACAATATTGCTTGGATATTTTATGAATAGACTGATACATAGATAAATGCATAAAGAGGTTATTTTATACTGAGCAGAAAGTTATTCGCAATAGCAGTGAGTTTTAGAAGCATATAAAAGGTTATATTCGCAAAAATTCAATCTGCTATGTGAATTTTAACAAGCGTAGAGATAATAAAAAATATATCATAAAAAAAATGATTTAGATATTCGATGACATTTTCTGTGGGTAGTAGGGATGACTTTAATATAGCAAAACAAGGTTCATTATTTCTAAGTTTTTAGGATTAAAAATCCACCTGTAAGTAAATGAACATTAAACGTGTAGCGTTTACCAAATTATGGGTCATAACTTACCAATGAGTCGCTTCATTGCAACTTAACTGTAACTATCATACTACGACTTTCAGAAATCTGGTTTTGCCTATAAAATCGTCACCAAATGACCTTTCCCCTCATAATTATTACAAAATAATAATAATAAGAAGAAGAAGAAGAAGAAGACATGCAAAACGGCTTTTATTTAAAATGAAGAAAAATGTAACGATGTCAACATTTATTCAACATTTTCAATGCTTCTCAAAACTTTGCCTCGCTACTTTTATTATTTTGATTTAGGTTTACTCCTGATTTTAAGTTAATGTTTTTACTATTATTATTGTTATTTAAAAAAAAAAAATATTATATCAGAAGTAAGAATCTACATTTTCTAATTCAGGTATTGAACTGTGTTATGATAAAATTGCGTAAATAACGTGACTTTTCAGCAAACAAATGACACGTTTTTATATTCATCCTATCATTTGCGTCTACCTAAGCGTATCTGCTTTCAATAGAAACATTCAAATTTGTTTCCACGCCCATAAAGCTTTTTGTTGTCATATTTCTTAATCATAAAGTTTGTAGTCCATTTGATGAAGTTTGTGCTACGGATAAGTAGACGCTAACATCAAAAGAGCATGAACGTTCAAGTTCACACTATAGGAATTCCAAACGAAAAAAAAAAAAAAAAATGAAAGAATGTATTAGTCAGATTATTAGCAAGTATCAGTTAAATATTTAGAATCACAATTTTCTGGAATGATTGTGAGGATGATCATAAACCAGACTCTAGAACTTTCATTGAAGCACTTTGTAAAGAAGCATGTCTTCACAAATCTTGCGTTCCGGTAAATGTCTTAATAAATTTCATGATTATGTGAAAAAATGAGCGAAAGGTATGTCTCTTAATTCCTTTTGATTCGAGAAAGCCAGGTTAAACAAATCTGACTTGCGTTTAGTAAAACGCTCAAGTAAAGTTAATAATTATGTGGAAAAATAAACGGCAAGTATGCCTCTTAATTCCTTTTTGCAATTTTCTTCTACTGTTAGTAAGTAAAATTTTATTTTCCTTGTAACTTTTTATTTTTTTGGATCTTTCCTCGCATGTAGTCACATCTGAAATATGATAATGTCCCATCTGTAACATTTTTGGATGAATTTAACTTACCTAATTGATAAAAAAAGAAGGCCTTTGATTTCTCTTCTGTTTTACTTTTAAAAATTAGTAGCTTATTGGTATAAAATTTATTGATAATTTAAGTTACAATTTCGCACACATACACATATGCATCTAAAAAAATCACAAGTAAATGTGAATAATAATAAACATGTATTTTTAACAAACCTGCTTGAAGACCATCTAAAGGCAATATTCTTTGTCCGAGCATTTTATTACTTTCATCATAAACGCCAATTCTGATTACAGCGAGATCGGGCAATACAACCTAAAAAGAAAATGTTTCCATAAGTTATTTCAAAATTCACACAAAAACTTTGTTGCACATTATTTTAGCATATCCATTAAATTAATCACCTTTCTAAATACAAAAGGCTCTTCGTTGTATACTGGATTTAATCCATTGCCCGGAACCATTCTTGTTTTGAATTCTTTCCTAATTGTATCAGCTGGTAAGCCATACATATCAACCTCTACATAAGTTCCAACTTTCTTGTCAGACAAGAATTGACCGGCTATTACTCGGACTGAACATTCAGCAGCAATGACACCGTCTACTGGTGATTCGGAAAAAGGATCGAATGAACGATCAGCTCGACGCATAAAATCTGGTTTCAGTAAATACCTGGAATATTTTTATTAATATTAATTTCAAAATTAAATACTACTATATTCATTTTTGTTTCTCCTAACAAAATAAACTGTTAAGCGGTGATTTTATTTTATCTACATATTTTGACTTTTAACTTATACTTAAAGTTGAAATTTCAGAACTGCCAGTAAAAAAAAAATAATTGCAAAATAGGGTGCATAAATATAAGTCATAATAAATATTGTAAAAATAGAATATCTTGGTATATTTTATTTTAAAAATATATACACCCAGAAAGAATTGCGCTGCACCTACGAAACTTGTTATGTGTGCTGTGTTCGAGTTGATGAGGGCATAATTAAAACTTCGTAACAAAACACCTTTTCATCATTGTGTAACAACACAAAAAATGCTCTCTTTAAGAGATAAATTAATCCTGGCAATATACAGTCGGCTGCAAAATTATTCGAGCACTAGCCAATAATTCCTATATTTAAAGAGTACACTTAAGACTGTTTTGCTAAGTAAATCCTTGTCGAATCATGTTCTTAGACTGATTAAGAACATGACTCGACAAGGATTTATTTAACAAAGCTGTATTAAGTGTACTTTTTTTTGGCAAGGATTATTGCTAGTGCTCGAATAATTTTGCAGCCGACTGTAAATACATAATCGTATGATTGAGCATGTCTGCTGTAGTAGATCCAGCCACAAATGAAGAAATTATAAAAGGAGTTCGAAAGCATTCTGAGATGGGTATTTCTTTTGTTAAAATGTCCCAAAATTGTTCAAGCCTGGTTTAATGAGCCCTGCTGTGCCAAAAATTATTGCAAAGTGACACTCTAAATCAAGCCCAAACCAAAATTGTTCGATTGATGAAAAATCTGGAGATCGATTGAGAAACTGAGGACATAAACCATTGCCGATATTTTCAGTATCAGTGGCAGTGGCGAAGCGTCCGTGGAATCGATGGAAGCAGTGCTTCTCCTGTTCAAGATTTTAAAAAAGTAATCAAGTGACGTCACCTCGTCGAAAGACTGAATTTATTCTTCCTCTGCTTTTGGAAGCGTTTCGCTTCGGCGCTTCTACAGTTTTCTGAACCACGCCTCGCCCCTGATTCAGTGGTTTATGAAAAGACTGAGCATTGTCTTGTTCAAAACAGCGTCTTTATTTGCACCTACTACAAGCAGTGCTAATGGTCATCACATTATGTCGACGTAACTGTGAGCAGATTGCTTTGTTGTTCGACTAAAAGTGATCAGGAGATTGTTTTCCTACTGTGTACTTTCAATGTGTAATAATTGTTTGCCTATCTGTAATAAAGTTTAGATTCAGTGTTGGAATGATTACCTCTTTTCCCACATGTATATGACAGTCATCAGCTTCGGGTTAAAATGTTCAATAATATCACACCTCTGTTCATTAGTTTAGTACCCAAAACCACGGTTAAATTCAGAAATTCAGAGTTTCACCATTAAAACTCAATTCAGATGCATTAAGTGTACTCTTCTCAATAATTAAATAATTAAATAAATAAATAAATAAAAAATCCATTTTCCTTTTTCTTCTGCTTCTTCTGCTTTTTATTTTTTTTCTTCAATTTTGTTATTAATATTGTACAGAATAAATAAATAATAATCTGAAGAAGTTTGCTCACGTTAGATATTTTCCTTTTATCTTTATTATTGCTTTAACTTGACATTTTAAAAATTATACAAATTCACTACTTATTGTATTGAATAGAAAAAGCGTGCACACACACAAAAATATCCAGGGACCCTTATAAAAAACCCCATAAAAATATTCCCTTGAACAAATTTTAGTAAAAAATTTCATGTTTGAAATTTTCCCGTCTTATACTTGATTGAATAAACACTTACCCACATCCACCGTTATATTCAAATTTTCCTTGATTCAGTTGCATAGGTAGATCAGCTGTTTGAAAATTTAAGGCTACCAGCTGACAACCAGCGTTCCAGAAGATCTAAAGTGAAGCAATACATACAGAAATTATTTCAAAATATTGTTTCCGGTAAAAATAAATAAGTAAATATGAAAAAAGGTGAAAAATAAATATGTATAAAATACCTGTGGCATGTAATTACTTGAGTCGACACGTGTTCCTTTTGGATAAATACGACTTATTTGTCGTTTGTTATAACTTTCATAGGAGTTAAGAAATTATGGTCGACGAAATTTTTACATATCTTCAGGAAAATATAGAAAACAATTACTGAGAAGAAATCCATTTTCACTACACCCCCCTCCCCCACCCCTCCAAAAAAAAAAAAAAAAAAAAAAAAAAAAAAAAGGTATGTTCGTATATATATATATATATATTTAAAGAAAGTATAGTTCTTGCATGTAAGTGCATGCATATAAATAAATAAACAAGTGATACTAATAATAAAATAGAAAAAGTGGAGGATGGGCGGCGTTATCTGGCTTATTTGGTTGGATGGGTTGCTTAAACTACAGTCGGTAACAAACGCATCAGAACACTACCAAATTTTCTATGTAAAAAAAGTAGAGTTAATACTGTTTTGTAAAATAAATCCTTGTCGAATCATGGTCTTAGACTGACTAAGAACATGATTCGAAAAGGATTTATTTAACAAAACAGTATTAACTCTACTTTTTTTATATAGGAATTTTTGCTAGTGTTCGGATACTTTTGTTACTGACTGCACATTTAGACATTAAGTAGAAGGAAAATTGCATTTGCTGTGTGTATCATTAGATTTTTTTTTGCCTACACTGTTATCATGCTACTTGGTTGCGGATGATTATATATTTTTTTCAAATAACTTTAAAGTATAAATGTATTTTATGATTATGATTTTGTCATCATTAAGTATAGCTATACAGAGTGTAATGCTAAATTAATGAACTGGTGGTGCATAATCAATATTAAAAACTTGAAAAACTTCTTTATGCGCTATAAAATTAGTAGAAGCACTACCGGTTTTGAAAGAACATGGCCTTTCTTCATCAGGTGCAAAGTAAGTGCTACTTCTTAATAGCCAAAAGCAAGACTGAAAGCAGGGCAAAATCCGAAGTGGGATGAGCAACACAATCAACCAATAAGAAGCAGCCTGCAAAACTAACCAAAACAACCAAAGGAAACAGGAAAGACGAGAAAAAGGCACAAAAAATGAAGGGCATGGACGTCTAAATAATTTATTTTCATTTTATTTATTTATTTTTTATTTAATGTATATATACAGAGTGTATGATATTTTAAAATATAATGTAATATATTTAATCTGTTATGTTTATAAAAATTTGATTTATAGATATCGATAATTATTTATAAAATATAATATATTTCATTAATTTAGTTTGTAAATAATTTATTTATTAAGATCTATAACTATTTTTAGAATATAATATAGATGATTGGTTTAGTTTATTTAAACTTAGTTAATAAAATTCAATAATTGTAAAATAGTGGTTTATTTTATACTTAATAATATAAAGTTTTCCATTTTACCTTTTTTACTTTTTAATAATATTGGCTTGTAGAGAATTTGTGAATAACTGGGCGTCCAATAAAATTCACCTCCACCAATAAAATTCACCCTCTTAAACCGTGGTGGCCTTTCTTACTGTTGTTTCTGTTTTCTTTGATTGATTTTTGTCCTTGTTTTCTCATGGTTTTCACTTTTCATATAAATTAGATCTACGCACACACACACACACACAGTCTCGTATTAGGTGGAAAGCGAGGACTGTATGTATTGCCTATCAAACCGAGGACTTCTCAAAAAATATTAATACAAATAAAAAATTAGTGTCGAATGTATTCAATCTGTTAGCATAATAATATTTTGAAATAAAATTTCAAAATATCCTATTACTTTTTAATGCACCTGCAAACGAGGACTTGTTATACACACTGTGTGTAATCCGAATGTCATTACATACAATCAACCGAGGACTTTGTATACGGACAGTCAATCGAGGACTTAGTAAAACGACAATCAACCGAGGACTTTGAAAGCATACAGTCAACCGTGGACTTGAACACACACACAGTCAACCGAGGACTTAGTAAAAGGACAATCAACCGAGGACTTTGCAAACATACAGTCAACCGAGGACTTGAACACACACAAAATTTCAACCGAGGACTTTACATGCTGCCCCCCCCCCCGAGGTGGAGGAATCGTTTGCAGATACTTTCGAAAAAATAAAATTATTTAGGGGGGGGGCAGAGGGCCAAATAAAAAAATAGAGATAAAACTTTGAAAATTGGCAATAATATATGTATATACATATATATATATTTTTTTTTTGGGGGGGGGGGGGGGGAGGGCGTGAAGATTAGTTTGCCAATACTTTCGAAAGTCTAAAGTTATTAGGTTTAGGGGGAGATAAGGGGAGGATTTTTTAAGATTAGGTTACAGTCTTTATTTATTTATTTATTTATTTATTTTTTTTTTTTAAGGGTAAAAGTGTTTTAAAGGGTAAAGATTTTATTGTGGTTACTTTGAAAAGTGTAAAATTATTAGGGGACAGATAAGGGGGGAGGGAATTTTTTTAGAGAGATGCAGCTTTAAAAAATTGTATTTGTAAGTTTTCAGAGGTTAGGAGTCGATTGCGAATAATTTCGAAAGTACAAAATTATTAGGGGAGCAGAAGAGGTGGAGTAAATTTGTAAAAATAGAGATACAGGCTTTGAAATTTCGTATCATCGAGTTTTGTGTATAACAAATAGATTGTGAATCTTTGGAAAGTGTAAATTTAGAAGGGGGGCAGATGGGGTTGAGGGATCAAAAATTTTAAAGTAGAGATAAAATCTTGAAAATTTATATTATTATGTTTTTGTGGGTAACAGATAGATTGCGGATACTTTGGAAAGTGTAAAATTATTGGGAAGGCAGATGGAGAGCAAATATTTTTTTATAGGGATGCAGCTTTAAAAATTTGTATTTTTGGGTTTTGAAAAGTTAGGAGTCGTTTGTAGATAATTTCGAAAGTGCAAAATTATTAGGGGGGCAGATGAAGAAGGGACAGGTGGAGGAGACCAATTTTTTAAAATTAGGGATACAACTTTGAAACTTTGCATCATCGAGTTTTTGGAATGTTTCAGAAAATATCAATACAAATAAAAAATTAGTATCGAATGTATTCAATCTATTAGTAAATGTTTTTAATACACCTGCAAACGAGGACTTGTTATACACACTGTGTAATCCGAATGTCGTTACATACAATCAACCGAGGACTTTGTATACGGACAGTCAACCGAGGACTTAGTAAAAGGACAATCAACCAAGGACTTTGCAAACATACAGTCAACAGTCAACCGAGGACTTGAACACACACACAGTCAACCGAGGACTTTGCAAACATACAGTCAACCGAGGACTTGAACACACACACAGTCAACCGAGGACTTTGCAAACATACAGTCAACCGAGGACTTGAACACACACACAGTCAACCGAGGACTTTGCAAACATACAGTCAACCGAGGACTTGAGCACACACACAGTCAACCGAGGACTTTAAATGCACGGGATGGGGGGAAGGGGATTTGGAATCATTTGCAGATACTTTCGAAAAAGTAAAATTATTTAGGGGAGGGGCAGAGGGCAAAATAAGAAATAGAGATAAAGGTTTCAAAATTGGCATTAAGATGTTTTTGGGGATGAGTAATAGTTTGCCGATACTTTCGAAAGTGTAAAGTTATTAGGCTTAGGGGGAGGTAAGGGGAGGATTTTTTAAGACTAGCTTACAGTCTTTATTTATTTATTTTATTTTATTTTATTTTATTTTATTTTATTTTTTTTAGGTTTTAAAGGGTAAAGATTTTATTGTGGATACTTTGGAAAGTGTAAAATTATTAGGGTAAATTGTATTTATAAGTTTTGGGGTCTTAGGAGTCGATTGCGGATGACTTCCGCGCAAATTTAAAAAAATAGAGATACTCACTTGGTATCATCGAGTGTTTGGGGATAACAAATATATTGCGAATACTTTGGAAAGTGTAAAGTTATAAGAGGGCAGATGAGGGGGAGGAGTTTTAACATAGAAATAAAGCCATGAAAGTTGTTATTAGGATTTTAGGGTAACAAATACATTGCGGATACTTTGGAAAGTTTAAAATTATTAGGGGGCAAATGGTGGGGGGGGGGGAGACTTTTTTAAATAGAGTTGAAGCTTTAAAAATTGGTAATAATAGTTTTTGGGAGTTTAGGAGTCGATTGCGGATAATTTCGAAAGAGCAAAATTATTACAGGGACAGATTAGATGGAGGAGACAAATTTTTAAAAAGAGAGATACAGTCTTGAAACATGATATCGTCAGGTTTTTCAGGGTAATAAATAAATTGTGAATACTTTGGAAAGTGTAAAATTATAAGGGGACAGATTGGGGGAGGGGGGGCAAAAATTTTACATAGAGATAAAAGTCTTGAAAATTGTTATTATTAGGTTTTGGGGGGTAAGAGAAAGATTGCGAATAGTACTTTCTAAAGTGTAAAGTAATTAGGAGGAGGGGGAGCAGATGGAGGGCAAAATGTTTTAATGGAAATTCAGATTTTTAAATTAGCACTTTTAGGTTCTGGGATGGTAGGAGTCGATTGTCGAAAGCTCAAAATTATTAGGGGACAAGTATTTTTTTTTTTTTTTTTTTTATTGTATATATATATATATATATATATATAAAGGTCATTACTTTTTTTCTTTATTCTAACAGATAGCGCTCATTCCTCTAAAACTTGTTCTTTTGAATCCATGAAACACTTCTTTTTTTACATGATACTTTTTAATTGCGAATTTACATAACTCAAATTAATCTCTGTAATACAATAAAGTTTAATTTTAGTTTTAAATTTAACTTTTAACTTTCAGGTTTATTAGTTAAAAATTAGAAGAAACTATATAAGCTAAAATTTAAACTAAAGAAAAGTTTAAAAAAAGAAAAAAAAAAGCATAAAGCATTTTAACAAATTTTTTATTTTTATTTAGATTGCAATGGGAGGCGGAAAAAATCGCACCGGAAAAAATCGCACGGAAGAAATCGCACCGGAAAAAATCGCACTTGGAAAAAATCGCACTTGGAAAATATCGCACCGGAAAAAATCACACAGGAAAAAATCGCACTCGGAAACAATCGCACTCGGAAAAAATTGCACTGGAAAAAATTGCACAGAAAATAAAACTATATCACAGAACTTATTTCTAAATAGCTGTGTAACATATATATACATATAAAGCAGTGTTGGGCATAATTGATTAAAAAGTAATTGAATTACAATTCAATTACAATTAAATTATAATTATTTTACTGTCAATCGATTATTAAGTAACTGATTACAAATAAATTGGATAAGTAAGTCAAGTTATTGAATAAGTAATTCAATTTATTTGTAATCAAGTGCTTTTTAATTGATTGACAGTAAAATAATTGTAATTTAATTGTAATTCAATTGTAATTCAATTACTTTTTAATCAATTATGCCCAACACTGATATAAAGAGAGAGGGTATTTTATGAAGCAGTTATTTTGTTTCTTTTATTTGAGGTCTGCAATCTTGCAAATTCTCATTTTGTCTGTGCGCAGTAAAAATGGCTGCAGTTAGAATAGTAATCGGGAAGAGGGGGGGGGGGAGAAATGATACCAGAAAGAATGGCTACGGTAAAAATAGAATTTAGTTAAAATGTAAACGGTAAAAATGGCAACCGGAAAGTATGGCAACAAGAAAAAATGGCAACGATAAATATATAAAAAAAAAGGGTAACAAAATAAAGTAAAACGAAAAAGGATAATTTGAGAATTCTTACTAGCGAATTTTATGCTAAAATATCTCAAGAGTAAAATATATTTCACCTTTGGTACTGATAACATTTTTCGCCGTCAGATATAAATGTGTATATATATATATTTTTTTTTTTTTTTTCCCAAGGGGCTTTGAATATTAGAATCATTCATTTTCCAACATTTTTCAGTCTTAAAGAAGGAATTTTAGCCTTTATTAATATATTTATTCACGTGTTCAATATTTGTGTGATTTTATATCAATGTTAGTTATTTAAAAAAAAAAAAAAGAAGAATAAATTAAAATAAGTAAATAAAAATTAAAAAATTAATGGTTAAATAAAAAAAAAATAAATAAATAAAGAGTTGAGGATGGGAGGAGATTGGATGCTAATTTTATTTTTTGAGCATGGATAAACAGAAATCCTTCTTTGTGTAGACAATGAGGGAATTAGGAAGGAAATGTTTTTCCTAGAAGCGTTCTCCAGTTTTTTCTTTCATCAGGTAATGTCATTGAGTTACCCTCTCCTATTCCAACCCAGGACTATAGAATACAAGGGCTAGGTCATCCCTTTGAAGATGTGCTTGCCGCCTTGTGACTGACTTTTTCCCCAACCGGATATCTTGTGACGTCACTAGAAACACGCTTCCCGAAAGCGAAATGTTTTGGACACTGGGCAGTTGTTTTGTTCTTTGTCTCATTGTGGAAAAACCATGAAGACAGAGAGAAAACACACACTTATTGAATTTATCATGCTTCGATTCTCAACTGTTTTATTTTACAATTTATGTTTTTAAATGCCTAATGTTTTTAAATGCTACCTTGTGCAGTTGCTACGTTTAGTAATACGCATCGTAACACAAAAGAGAAAACGTATGATTCTTCATATATTTCCACAAAAGAATGAAAATTTATGTAAAGAATGGATGCGAATATGCCAGAGGAAGGATTCAGTAAATATTTAAAAAAAAAAAAAATGCAAGTGTCTGTAATGACCATTTTTCACAAAAGGATTATATTGACCTGGTAGCATTTTGAACACACAGGCATTAACACATACACACAATAGGAAACCTTAAACTTAATTTCGGCCAATTTTTTATAAATTTTATTTACATTATTTATTGTAAGTAAATAATTTTACTTAAAATTTCAATTTCTCGTACTTTATGTCATAGTAAGAATTTACGATATTTGTTACGAAAATATTTAAATTCCTCTGATTCCTCCAATCGTACAGTAGGTAACAAAAGTGTACGAACGCTAGCAAAAATTCACATTTAAAAAAAGTCCACTTCATACGGTTTTGTTAAATAAATCCTTGTCGAATCCTCTTCTTAGTCAGTCTAAGAACATGATTCGATAAGGATTTATTTAACAGAACCGTATGAGGTGTACTTTTTTATACATAGGAATTTTTGCTAGCGTTCGGACACTTTTGTTACCGACTGTACATTTGATAAAATTTCATATTAATTTTACGTAAATTAAAATATTCTTTTTCATTCAATTAAACAAACATTTAATGAAAATAAAATAAAAATTATAGTAGAAGGCACCTGTGACTGTCCATATAATTTTTAAAAAATATATATCATAGCCACGGAAGTAATTAAAGTAAAAAAAGGTTTAAAATTAACGTAGTAACTGTTGCTAAGAAACACAACTTCATATTTTGATGATGAGAATCAGTTTCTTTTAAACATTTTTGCATAAAAGAAAATTTTATATTTTTGCATAAATTTTGCATTAAAGGAAAAAAAAATACACTATCGGGTGTTGATGTTTATGTTAAGGCCTATTGTCTGCACTAGGGGCCTGAGCCCAAGGAAGGAGATGCCCTAGATGGAAGCCTTACAAAGGGGTTCTAGCACGTAATTTTTCGAGTTTCGGAGAAAACCACGAAAAACTCTGAATGGCTAAGTCGACGAGTGCAATCTATTGAACACAGTACTTCCCGTCTTGCAGCTTCGAGGGCAGAATTTCTCAGCCACTAGTGGGAGGCTATAATTTTAGAAACAACAGGACAATTTTTTTCAGACAGACAAAAAGGTGGATTTTTTTTTTTTTTTTTTTAAAGACCTCCTTGAATAAAGCTGAATGTCGGGCAAGGCAATATCTGGTATTAAACAAGATAAAATAATATAAATAAAGCTTTCTTGTCTAAAACTAAATTGTATTTAGCACAGACTCTTTTTCTTTTTTCGTTTCTTTTCTTTTTTTAATGGAAAAAAAAATGATAAATAATAACAAAAAATAAATAAATAAAATCGTTGGGAAAGTTATTATTTGTAGCAACTACTGTTGCAATCTAAAAAGTCAGTTGTTATACTTAATTTACAAAATAAATAAAATTAAAAATAAATAAAAAAGTTACTTCTGTTTTTTTTTTTTTTTTTTTTTTTTTTTTTTAACTTAAAATCCTTTATTTAATTGTTATGTATGTATGTACTTTTTTTATGTTTATACAATAGGTCTAAAAAATGTGTTTTCCCATGGCATATCTATACATTTTCCCGAAATTTGATCGGACTGGTCCATTTATTTATATGAATGCCGTAAAATTATGCCACTTTTACCGAAATTTTGATTTAATGAATGATGATTGTAAATTTATTAAACCATAAATGATTACACCAGATTTCACATTTTCAAAAATCTTATGTTAATTATGCTGGTGTTAAAACTTTACTTAAAAAAAATATATATAATTATAGAAAGTAACCTAACGCATAATTGCTTCATTTGAATTTCAGTAGCATTCATCTCCATGAATTTTCTATTTAAAATAACCAAATAAGCCTGGGCAAAAAAAAAAAAAAAAAAAAAATCAAAATTATTTTAAAATAATACCTGCATTTTCATTATATATTTGAAATTCATGTTTTATTTAAAAAAATTTTTTTGCTTTTTGATGCATATGGTATTTTTTAATCTTGAAATGCATAAAAAAGCCAACATTTCATACAAATCTAATTTCAACTTCTGTCTATAAAACATTTAAAATATGCTTGCTTTTCAGTACCGCATCGTTTTAGCAAAATTTTATTAAAATTTGTTCCCGTTAGTGAAATTTTGATAATAAAAAATATTTTTTCTTTTGTATTTAATGATTTCAATATTAACTATGAAAAACCATGGCTTGCTAATATTTTTAACAGCGCTCCCTATTCCAACCAATTTGATTCAATCAATAAAATAAAAAATATATTTAAAAGGAATTAAATACATGAAAACAAATAAATTTTAATCGGATTAGTCCTTTCTACTATATACTACCATTCCCCCCCCCCCCCCGATAAATAATGTAAAATAAAAGGGGGGGGGGAGGGAGGAAGGAAAAGATTTTTCTTTTAAAGAGATTAAAAAAGAAAATATTTATATATATATATATATATATAAAACGAAAAATAAAAAGTTGTTATACTATAAAAATTATAGATAAACATAACTGTTATAAGTTTTTTAATTTAATATACTTAACTTTTTCTGCTACATTATCATTTTATTTTCAATAAATATAATAAATTAAAAAGATAAAAAAAAATTTCGCTTTCAAATGAATGTATTAATTAAAAAATAAATAGCGTAATAGCAATTGCTAAGGTACTCAGACGATTACAATGGTAAAATAAATTTATGAAAAATGAAACGTTGAAGCCAATATTTAAAATTGAAAATTAATAATAATAATAATAATTAAAAAATTCAAATTCGAAAAAAGGTGGATGAGGTGCACACTTACAGGTTCCCAAGTATCGATATGCAAGTTTTGTAGCTGTGCAGTTGGCAGTGTGAGCAGTAGAGAGCAGACAGTCACGCACACACATACACTTCTCTTTATTTATATAAATAATTTTTTATATGTTTTTTTTTTTTTTTTAACTTATAAATATTATACCAATTTCACCACCTAACTAAAATTTTAATTTACCAGCAGTCAAATTATTATTATAACCGAATAAATATTGTACAATAATGAAACCAGAATCATTCAAAGAAAATTTTCAAAATAAAATTCATGGTAGACGACACAGTTTTCATACATCCACAGACAGTACAGTTTTAGTAAAGGACCCCCATGACGCCTTTTAACTTTTTATCGCCAGGAGTGCAATGCCATTTTATTTACTTTGGCGTAATTTTGTGTTAAAAAAAAAAAATCCTAATTTGATTATACGTTTTATGATTGCGTCAATTTATGATGATGATTTATATTCTGTATATATTATTAAAATAAGAAACAATGCAAAGATTCTGAAGAAATAACTTTTAAAAATACATTTTACATAAAATAATGTCATCATACAAATGTCGTCATGTTTTCTTATTAGAACATTGAGCTGAATCCGCGTGCTTAAATATTGTTAATTTTTAAATATTTTTTATCCTCGCGTATTTTATTAATTTCACCGCTATCGTATCGTTTCGACAAAAATTAATTGAAATTGGTCCACGTTAGAGAAATATTATATAGATTATTATTATTATGTGCTGCTTTGTGTAATTATTGTGCACTGCTATTTTTCTCCTTATCTAAAATAAACGCTAATTTTATGCATTATTAAAATTAATTTCTTTTGAAGCTTCATAACTTTATAATTTTTACATGTATAGGTGAAAAATTAATCAGTGGAAAAGAAGTAAATCGCATACATATTTTTTTTTTAACTTTATAAATTTTAAATTGAAAGAGTAAAAAAAAAAAAAGAAGAAGAAGAAAAGGAACAAGATTTATTTATTGACATTTTATAATGAATAAATTCGTCTGTTTTTATATGAATCATATGTGTTGTTATTTTCATTTTAACATTTTAATTATTTCATAATTAATAACTGAGTAGTTGGCATTATTTTTTTAACAGAAAAAAGAGAAATCTAAAAGCTTCCTGACTTTGAATTCAAATCTTCTTCACATATGGTGTTAGAAAGGTTTGCAAAGTTACACAATAAGAGAAAGACCGAAAAAAGTAATAAATTGTGCTTGTTGACAGTTGTTAAGCTGAAACGGATGCCTCGATAATTAGAGCTAATGGTTTTCTAGCACATATGAAAGAAGAGGAGCGCCATTTTCTCTCGGAATCCCGAACAAGAAATATCTTTTTACAGATCTTTAACAGATGTCCAGCCTATACTTATTTGCCTGCGTCTTTGCAGAGATAAGAATTCTAAAATTTGTCCCAGTACCTTTTTCGATTATATAAAATCCATCTACATTCTTTTCTTTACATTACAGGTGGTAAGAAGCTGAGTACTTACTTCTTCATTCAACTCGTCACATGAATGTTCGAATGCATATCAAAAGTCGGAATTTAAAAAATGAAGAGAAATAAAGTATAAGAATAGCACAAATAATTTCTTTAGTATGATAAGGTATGCCTTTTTCAAAAGATAGTCATGGACGATATTTGAATGAGAAGAGGAATAAGCAAAATTTAATAAACAATGTTGATTCTTACAAGAGCAGAATTATACAAATGAAATTTCATGTAAATATATACATATATATATACATGCACTCTTAATTATTATTTATTTCATAAAATAAAAATTAAGAATACGCATAATATTATTAATTAAAACATTCAATAGATTGAATAATTTTATTTTTTAAATAGTAGTATTTAATGAATTATTACGCATTTATTGAAAATAACAAATAAATTTTATAATAAAACATCGACAGAAAAATTAGAATAATCACAATTTGGCTGCATATCTTTAGTATCATTTACCTTTGCTTAACTTAGATAGGAATACAAATATAATCCTTACTGATTCTATAACATACACAGGAGTTAGGGATTAATTACAAAATATATTTAATAATCGCTTCACGGAAAAATGGGTAAGGGAAAAATGGGTAACGGAAAGATGGGTAACGGAAAAATGGGTAAGCGGAAAGAAGGGTAATGGAAAAATGGGTAAGCGGAAAAAAGGGTAACGGAAAAAAGGGTAAGCGGAAAAATGGGTAATGGAAAAATGGGTAACGGAAGAATGGGTAAATTGCGAATTGCTACTTGCGAATCGTACTCTGAAATTGCCCCAAATTATGCCATAGAGTTAAACTATGTTTCGAAGACATTTCATCTTTGTTAGTGATTATTTATTTCATCGTCAGTTAGAAATTTATTCTTTTAAGAGGGCTGAATATAAAAAATCTTTCACAGGACCTTTTTCAGTTAAAAAAATAAATAAATAAGCTTTTATTTATTACTTTATTCACATATTTACTATTTATGGTATTTTAATTATTTTTTAAAAGATATCATAATGTTAAAATAATAATTATAATAATAATAATAATAAAAAAAACTTGTATGTTGTGGCCACCACAAGACTTTCTTCTACATTTTCCTATACAAATTCACACAGTAACAATATTTAAAAAAAAAAAAAAAAAAAAAAAAAAAAAAAAAACGATTTTTTTAATTTTTTTTTTTTCTTTTTTTTTTTTTTGTTAAAAGTAAAAAACTTTGTAACTTTGTTTTAAACTTTGTTTAAACTTTGTTTTAAATTACCACATATTTATAGTTCAACCATTCGTTTTAAAGGTATTGACGAGACCTTTCGAAAGATACTGATCTTGAAAATTTACACCCTCCCCGGGGGGGGAAGCGATGCCCCAAATTTTTTCCCTAATTAACTACTACTATTATCAATAATACATATTAATTTCACAATCACAGGTTAAGAATAACTCTCATTATGTACATTTATACGAAATTTTTTCCTATACTGCCATGTTAAAAATTTAGAAAAAAATACGATCACAGCGCCACCTGTTGAGCGATTGATCCCCAAATCTAATCAGCCTCAGTTTATGTCAGAGGCCAACTAAATACCAAGTCTGGTTAAATTTCGTTAAAAAAAAAAAAAAAAAAAAACGATTTTTTTCTAAGTTTTTTTTTGTTAAAAGTAAAAAAAAATCGATAACTTTGTTTTAAATTATCACAGATTTATAGTTCAACCATTCGTTTTAAAGGTATTGACGAGACCTTTCGAAAGATACCCATCTTGAAAATTTACTCCCCTCGAGGGGGGACTTCCCCCCCCACGGGGGGTGGCGAGGCTCCTACGCATACAAAATTTTTTTCCCAGTTGACTATCTCTATTTTAAATAATTCTTGTAAATTTCATAATGATTACTAAAAAATAATTCTCTTTATGCACATTTATACAAAATTTTGTCCTATATCACCATGTTAAAAATTTAGAAAAAGCGGGATGGCAACGCAACCTGTAAGACAATTTTTACCAAAAGTTGATAGGCACTAATTTATGTCAAGGTACAACTACGTACCAATTTGTATGAAATTCTGTGCAGTAGTTCTTGAGATACAGTTGCCCCAAAATTTTGTCACACACACACACACACACACACACAGACAGACAGACAGACAGACAGACATTTTCTAAAAATGGTCAAATCGTGTTCTACAGCTCTCAAAACGTGTAAATTCATCAAAAACCCGAGGTCGAAAATTTTTACGAATCCAACACTTTCTCTATATTACATATAGAAGAAAGTAAAAAAAAGAAGAAGAAGAAAAGAAATAATGGAGACTATTTTTATTTTTCGGACAGAGATAAATTGAAGAGCTTTGTTTGAGTTATGTGATGGCAGATGTTTGACAGGAATTCTTTTTCTTGGAAGTGTTCTCTAGTTTATATCATGCTTGGGGAAGTCATTGAGTTACGCTCCCCTGTAGCATGTGTCTGCATGTGTGGAAAATCCTGTTTTAAGAAATACTAGAGGTTTATTCGACTTCAGGTCGGAAAAAAAGTCCCCGGAAAAAAAGTCACGGAAAAAAAGTCCCCGGAAAAAAAGTTCCCAGGAAAGAAAGTCCCCAGGAAAAAAAGTCCCCAGGAAAAAAAGTCTCCGGAAAAAAAGTCCCCAGGAAAAAAAGTCCCCGGAAGAAAAGTCCCCAGAAAAAATCCATTTAAAAAAAAAATAAATAAAAATGCGTTTTAAAGCTTCTAAGAATATTTAATAATGAGTTGGCTTCGTTTTGTCTTCCTTTTTGTCTGTTAACCTCTGTGATCAAGATTTTGTTTTTCCCGATAATATTTATTGAAGGGCTTGGAGCTGGTATAGCTAATTCAAGTTTTCTATGACATATCGATATTCTCTGTTGAAAATTGTATAATTTTCGCAACTAATGTGTGTAGAGGGACTTGCAAAGAAAATTTCTGATGCATTAAAGTTCATGATCGGTTTTTTGAAAAGAATTTTATTTTATACTGAACATAACATAGGAAGCGCCTTTGCGTTTTCTGCAGGTGGTAAAAAAGAGAGTGTGTCTTTTTATTCTATGAAAACTCGGCACAAAGATGTTTAAATGCATATAAAAAGGTAATATTTAAAAGATTAAGACAAATAAAAATAAAATGAATATTTTTTACGGATATAGGATATACCTCTTCTATTGGACTGATTTAATTTTCTCTCACAAAGCTTCTAATTATTTTTGTACAATATATATGGAAGGTTAATTGATGCTTTATTATTATAAATATTTTTTTTATATACTGAAAAGAGATTAAATGTTATACTCATAAAAAATGAAAATTACACATATTTACCTTCTAAAAAGTTGAAACGCACTGTTGCTTTTAGTTTTTCCGTTTGAAATACGGTATTCCCTAATATTAAAGACAACTTTTTCTCATTATATTTTAATAATTAAAACTTAATTTAAAAGAAATCCGCTCATTGCGATTTTCATGAAAAGTAAATAATAGTTATAAATAATGAAAAATGTTCTAGAAGTGATGGTGATAATTTTTAAAATCAGTTTAAATATTGCTCGGCTGAACAGAACTTCGCATAAAAATCTTTTTTTTTTTTTTTTTTTTTTTTTTTTTTTACTTTAATTATCCCTTTTAGATGACGATTTTTTTTTTTTTTTTTTTTTTCACAGGAATCTTATGATAAAAGATATAAATTATTAGAATAATATAATGACAATTACTTGTGAAATAAGCAGCTTTATTATTATTGATATTATTATTATTATTAACTAACCAAATATTTAGCGTAAAGCACTGTTTTAATTAAACCTTAATGTACAGCATTTTAATAACCTGTACCAGGTTTTTCTCTTTTTATATTCAGTACCTGATTGACTGTTTGCTTAATTCCGTTGTAAAAATTATTCGTAGCGTAATATAGGGATTCGTTTTCGAAAATGTGATAATAAAGGCCATGTGATTTTTTTTTTTTTTTTGTCTCGGATGGAGTGCGGGCTACCAGTAAAATCTAATTTTTCTGGAGATAAAACAAATTCAAAACGAATTATCATTTCAAATCCCTAAATCTAGCAATTTCCTAGAAAACAGGGTTTCTGCTAGGTTTTGTTCCAGGAAAAGCACGGGACACCAGAGACTGCTAATATTTAAATCTATTATCTAATAATCAGATTTTTTTTCATCTAAAAAAAAAAAAACTCTAACACTATATTTATACATGTATATAAATCATTACAGCGATTTTCAAGAAAACCAAATTTCTGCCGTAATCTTACCAGATTTATTGCGAATTACCAGTGATCGATAATTTTTCCTGAAGATCCTTCCACTAACATTTACAATAATATATATATATATATATATATATATATGCATGTTTTAGGACAAGGGGAAGGTGCCAAATGCGAATCCAGATCATCTTCGTTTTCAGACATGACCTGGCTTAGTATGAGAAGAGTTCAATCCATTTATTGCGTGGGTTCGATCCTAGTCGCGCTCGTTGTCCTAGCCGTTAGGAGTTTTCCGTGATTTTCTCCGAAACTTGCGTGAATATGAGCTAGGACCCCTTAGAAAAAGTCCACAGAGGGAACTCCTCCTCAGGCCTAGAAACCTAGTGCAGTCAATCGGCATTATTCGGTCCAACAACAACAACAATCCATATATTTACTTGTTTGCAATGTATGTATACCATGTCGCGATTAACAAAAAATAAAAATAAAAAAGCTACATTTATCTAAATGCTATCCCACGATTAAAATTCCTCTTAGAAATATTGCATAAATTTCTTTGAAGGATTTTTGGGAATAAGGCCGATTAATTGCTGTAGGTCCTAGGCCTGAGGGGGAGTGCCCTCAGTGTGGGGGGGGGTCTTTCTAAGGGATTCTAGCCCGTATTTCGCAAGTTTCGGAGAAAACCACGGAGAATTTCGAACGACTAGGCCGACGAGCACAACCTGGGATAGAACCCGGCACCTCACGTCTACCAGCTTTGAGCGCAGAACCGCTCATCCGCTGGTGGAGTGGACCCATTTCTTTGAAGTATTTCTGGTTATGGTATTTTACAAATCTCTATAGTTTTAGAAGTCGTATATAGAAATAAAAATTTTACTCATCACTTAGACATGCAAATGGAAATTCATTAAGGATTGATACGGTTTAAAATAATAATAATAAAAATAATAATGTACGGCTTAATGTTACAAATATCTTAAAAGGAAAAAAAAAAAAAAAAAGAGGGGGTGGGGTATTCTTAAAAAAAATAATAGTAAGTATAAATTTAGCTGATTATTATTATTATTATTTTAATTTATGGTCAATCACGCACATTATCTTTTTTTCACTAACATATTTTCAATAAAAAATATGTAAATATACATATATATTATTCTACATGTTTTAGGAGAGGCAGGAGGTGCCAAATGAAAATCCAAGTCGTCCTCGTCGGCTTTGCCGTTCGGAGTTTATCGCTTGAATACTAGGACATTTTAGAAAGACCTCCCCAGGTTTATCGTGTAGACAGTCGGCCTTAATTCGTACATCACACATAAATTATTAATAACGTGTTGGTGCTTGAATTAAAGCCAAATAGCAACACTTGGGACATAGTGAGGGTTTTTCGAAGGGTTTCCTAGCCCATATTTGCGGAATTTTCGGAGAAAAAACACAAAAAATACGAATGACTTCGACAGGCGTAACCTGGATTCAAACCTGGCACTTCCCGTCTACCAGATTTGAGCGCAGAACCGCTCGGCCACTGTTAATAAAGTGGAGGTTGGTAATGCTGGTGTGAAGATTTAGGTTGATTAACTATACGAGGGTCCTAGGTCTGGGTGGTGTACCCTCTGCAGGGTCTTTCTGAGGGGTCCTAGCCCGTGTTTATGCGAGTTTCAGCGAAAACCACGGAAAAATTCTAGCAATTAAATCGACGAGCGCGACCTAGTATCTAGTCCGGCACTTCCCGTCTACCAGTTTGGCATGCAAAACCTTTCGGCCACTGTTTAATAAGATGGTGGTCCTGCTGGGGTGAAGATTAAGGCCGATTGACTGCACGAGGTGATGTGCCCTCCATGTTGGTCTTTATTATGGTCATAGCTCGTATTTACGCGAGTTTTGGAGAATACTGCGGAGACCTTTGATCAGCTAGGTCGACGAGCGAACCCGGCACTTTCCGTCTATCACATTTTAATCACAGAATCACTTGGCCGCTGGTGGGGCGTTTAATAAAGAGATATATGTAAATTAAAATACTTTTTTAAATTTTTAACATTAAGAAACTGTTGATAACTCAGTCCGATATTCACAAACAAACACACATTCGTTAAATATGGATGTGTTTTAAAGTTTTTTTTTTTCTTAAGTAGGGGGGGGGGGGTAATAATAATCTTCCTCCCTGATCTCCAGCTATTTCTAAATAAAATTTGACCACTCTGTGCTGTATCTAATTTTCAAACTCTACGTTCTACTCTACTCTAGAAATAATTGTAGGTAGTTCGTTAAAACCATCATGCAGTTAAATCTTTAACAATAAAAAAGACATTAGAAAGGATATAAATATCTTACTTTTTTTATTTGGTCACAAAAGATTAAAAAAAAAAAAAAAGAAATCTTTCTGACTAAAATAAAAATAATTAAAGTTTTATCATACTGTATAGCGAATACCCCTCTGACAGCCCCCTCTTTCACACACTCACTTCTTATAAAAAAAAAAAAAAAAAAAAAAAAAAACATCACAATTGACAGGTGAGTGAAAGGAAACTGAAATGCTTGGTTTCTGCCAGTAATATAATCTTTTTGTCTTTTTATGCATGTTTCGTAATTCTTTTTTTTTTCGATATGTATATATCACTTACAAAAATCACTTGCAATATATGATTACAAAAGAATTTCGGACGTCCAGTTATTAAAATTTACGTTTGCATTTAAATATTATTTTGAGTTAGATTTCATTCTCAGGTTTCATAGTTTTTCTTTTACTAAATAATGACGAGTTAATTTATCTATATTTGCATATACAATAGATCAACTTATGATCCTGATGAAGTATACATTATTTTTGCACTTAACACTTAACAAAGTTGAAAAGTATTAATGACTTCGGTTTGTCTATTTGTCTGCCCGAGCTCCACTCCAGGAAATATTTATGGAATTTCTTGAAACTGATATAGGTTATTCGAGTTTACTATCAGATATTCCTTATTGAAAATGGAATAAACACCATCACTTGTTTGTATACAGGTACACCCAAAAGTATTCCAAAGTATTGCGTTCTATGACAGGTATTTCTATGAAATAGCATATTTAAATACCTTTAAATAATAATTGGTTGAATAAATCTTATTCCTTTTTGCATAAATCATAATGAAATTAAATATGTTATTCATACGCACAAAAGAATGCTTTTTGGTGAATACAGTATTAGTAGCGTTAAGATTTCTAGGGTCACAGAAAAATATTCAATTACATAAGGGCTATAATTGGAAATTTGTTAAATGCATTATCGTTCATTGAGTGTTTTTGACACTTTCTAACAATTTTTAAGTGTAAATATGATTTGAATTATTGTAACTGTTTGTCCGACTGTCCCTCTGTCAGCGCCCGTAAATATTTGCAGAATTTCTTAAAAATGAATGATGCTATTAAAGTTAAGTATGGAATATTCTCTATTTGAAATGGATATCATATTCTTTGCACAACTGGTTTGTGTACAGGGACATCCACAAAAATGTCAATGCATTGCGTTTTATGAGCGACATTTTTTATCACATTCAGATAAATTTCTACTGCAAAAATAATAATGAAGTTTTTATTTGTTGATAATATGCTAAAAAAATGTTTTTTATAGAACATATTATGATTCGCAATCAGACTTACAGAACTACACAAAAAATATACAGATATATTACGGCTGCATTTTCTTTTAAGTCAAGAATTTTTAACATTTTCCAAAAACGTTTAAGAGCGATTACGAATTCAATTACTCTATCTCTCTGACTTTCTGTTCTTCTGTCTGCTCGTTGTGTGATAAGATATGCAAAGAACATTTAAAGGTGTATCAAACAACGATCATCTACAGTTGAAAATGTAAATAATTAATGAGTACCGCATAATTTTTCATTCTTGTCTTTTATTGTATTTTGTTTATCCTTCCTTTTCTTTGCTAACAGAACTTATACTTCTTACATATAGTAGAATACTGAATTTTTCATTTTTCCCTGCGGTATGTTTGAAAAGAATCCATATATACATAATTAAATAGAAAAAGAATTAATTAAAAGAAAAAAAAAAAAAAAAAAAAAAAAAAAAAACAGCTTTAAAACTAAAAGAAACATAATGTCACTAAAAGTTATTAAAAAGTTGTATTTCATTTATGAAGACGACCGAAATTAATTTCCAGGGATTTTTTTTCCGGGGACTTTTTTTCCTGGGGACTTTTTTTCCCGGGGACTTTTATTCCGTGACTTTTTTTCCGGGGACTTTTTTTCCGCTTATCCAATATTTCATATAAGTAGGTAGCATGGCGATATAAAATCAACTACTTTTCTTATTCTGCTCCCCCCCCCCCCCCCCCAAGATATCTGTAACACTCACTGCAATTTTTTAACAGTAAGTATATATTCAATGTTTTATTTAAATCGATACTAGGGGAGTTAAAAAAACTTTTATTTTTGTTTTCATCTGCAAACACTTTTGCCCCCCCCCCCTCTAGGTATATATAAACCTCATTTTGATCTTAATAAAAAAGTAAGTGATAATTATAGAATATATAATTAAAATCAGTAAAATGGTGATACAAGAAAAAAAAAATTATGTTGTTTTCCTCTGCTACCCACCTTCAATTATGTCTGACACTGTAATTTTTTCACAAATTGTACGCGATTATATAAAGTTTCATTAAAATCGGTAAGAAGGTGGTATAAAGACAACCGGTACTAACCCCCCCCCCCCCCCCATCCCCCGTCCCTCAGGTATATACTAAATGAATGTTGTACACAATCAATTGAAATTTCTAGAAATGTGATTTAGAAATCATTCTTCACATGTATTATTCTTATTTATTATTTTGCGATTTGCTTATTACAAAAGTGCCCTTTTATTTGGTATCGAAAAAAAAATCAGCCTTGGAAAAATCACCACGGAATAAAGCACCCTTACATGAACTATCCACAAAAGGAGACCAAATATTAATGAAGTAAAAATTCTATTACGGTATTGCTGGTCAATCAAAAATAAAAATTATGAAATGGAGGTATTTGTAAGTATCTCTTTGAATCAAAAATTTTTAATGATATGATTGATACTTCATTATTATATCTTTACTAAATAATTTGACATTTTGTTCTGGAAAGAAAATCATTGTTGAAATACTTTACTATGTACTTTACTGTGTATAATACTTTACTTTACTAATAACAGGTCTGTGACGTTCATGCTGAATAAGTGATTTTTTTTTTTTTTTTTTTTTTTTTTTTTTTTTCATTTCTTCGTATACAATAATCATATAATCCCCCTTCACCGTGTACCCACCTGCGAACAACAAAAGGACAACTGAAGCTGTCACACATTTCAAAACTGACTAACATGCCAAATCCTCTTTTGAAAAATTATCTTTTACTGCATGACAGTTGCACATTCAGAAGCAAACATCAAAGTGCTGTAACCTAGAATTTTTAGAAAAATAATTTTATAAATTTGAAAAGAATCTATATTTTACATTTGAACCCATCTTATATATAATTTTTAAAATTAAGTTTTCATTAAATAAATTTAAATACTCTAAGATACTATTGATATAATAATTACTGATAATATATATACTAATATATATATATATATATAATTATATATATTAATAGTATATATATACTGTACTGATACTATTGATACTATTATTTGAATAATAATAATAATAGCGATAATTATTAATGGTTATTATCAGCTATACATATATATATCAATTATATAGCAACTATCGTTATTGTTAATTATATAAAAGTATTAATAATTATTAATAACTATGTTTTTCACCTAATTTGATTGCCAGTGTAACTCTGTTAATTAATGGAGAAATCAGTTTCTTAAATTACTCATTTTCTAATTTTTCTAAATCCGTTTTCACATTTGAAAAATACGTAAACGTTACCGTTTTTCTCATTTTCCAAATATTGAATTTTTAAATTTTTAATATTTCACTTTGAAGCTAAAAAGTGATAAAATTCAACTTATTTAATTTTTGCATATCACACATTTAAAGTAAAATATTAAAACTCTTAAAAAACAAGAAGAGTCATAAATAAATAAATAATAGAATGATTAAAAAGAAAGAAAGAAAAAGAAAATCGGTTACGTCGCTCTTGCGACCGGGACAGTTGCGACCGGGGTTAAAATCGTAGCACTTGCGACCGAATTCTTAAATCTATGCACACCTGTTCATCGGAGGGTAGCTTTTCCGACCGCTATAATTAAAGGCATGGCAATCGCTGCGTCAATGGATATATCCCGCAAAAGATCATCATAATTCCCTTAGCAATGCACATTCGATTTAATGATCATTATTTCAAAACAATCTATTTGTTGTCGAATTTTTCTCGCTAAAAGATTAAATATTTTACTATGCAAAAATCATTTAAAATATGTTATAGTATATTAACATAACCAAAATTCTATTAATAATTACATAAATACAATGATGGTGCACAATCCTTTTTGCAATCATTATTATAAACTATTAAAATCATCGAATCTGGAGCATATTCAGATTTATTTATAAGATATTCCTATTAATAAAATTATAACTTTACAAAAGTATATATATTTGAGTTAATGTAAGATTAAGTTTTCTTTTATGTTTTGTAGTATTTTAAATTGTGATATGCCGTTGAAATTTCGTAATATTTGGTTTTAACGCCCGATAATTCGATTGTGAATATTTTTGGAATCGTAGAATTATCAGGAAGGGCTTAAAGGGGGGGGGGGGGGTTACAGCGTTTGAAATTGGTATTATTAGATTTTAAGGCAAGATAAATCGATTGCGGATATTTTCAAGTGTAAATTTATTAGAAGGGACGGAAAGGTGGGGGACAAAGGGATAAAAATGTAGAAAAGGAACGGGAGTTTCGGAGAAAACGATGGAAAACCCAGAACACTTTTATTCTTTTATATATTGCTGAATTCCAAATTCGAATTTCCGCTCACATTTCGTACTAAGGGTTTTTAACATTATATAGTCCGCAGTTACGCAAGTTTCGGAGAAAACCACGGATAAGTCAGATACAAATCTTTTTATAAAAATGTTTATATTACCTTTGTATCTCAGCTTGTAATTAACATAATTTCATAAGTAATATATCATTTAAAAAGTTATTTGAATTGGAATTGAAGGTATATGTTGCAAATCTCTGTCGCCAGAGGGCGCTTTGATATTTTAATAATTCAATATCCCCAATTCTGATTATGAGTAAATTACTTAAAGGGAGAAGGATTGGGTGACCACACCGGGTTGCGAATTTGCCACCATCAGAATTTTCAAAGGTATACTTGAATATTATTATGAAATGAATAATTAGTGAATGAATAATTATTGAATGAATATTATTGAAATGAATAATAATTATTATTATTCATTTCAATATAATGACCAGCGAAGCTGTCAAAGCCTGCTAGTTTAGAATATAAGCCGTTGAAAACAGACTACTTCTCCCGCAGTACCATATGTAGGATTCATCTATTTCGATTAGTAACATCCTTCTGAAATAGATTGTGAATTTAAACTGATAATTAATATTTTTACTTTCTTCTATATGTATATATAGAGAAAGTATTGGATTCGTGAAAATTTTTGAACTCCAGTTTTAGATGGATTTACACCTTTTGGGATGTCCTGAACATGATTTGATAGTTTTTAGAAAATGTCTGTCTGTCAATTTGTCTGTGTCTCACGAGCCAATGAACGAAATTTAACCGAACTTGGTATTTAGTTGGACCCTGACATAAACTGGTGCTGATTAGATTTGGGGATCAATCACTCAACAGGTGGCGCTGTGATCGCATATTTTCTAAATTTTTAACATGACAGTATAGGACAAAATTTCGTATAAATGTGCATAATGAGAGTTATTTTTAACTTGTGATTGTAAAATTAATATGAATTATTGATAATAGTAGTAGTTAACTAGGCAAAACATTGTGCATGTGGGAGCATAGCTTGCACCCCCCCCCCCGGGGGTGAGTAAATTTTCAATATGGGTATCTTTCGAAAGGTCTCATCAATACCTTTAAAACGAATGGTTGAACGATAGATCTGTGATAATTTAAAACAAAGTTATCGTTTTTTTTTTTTTTTTAACATTTAATGAGAAAATTGCATTTCTTCTGATAATTGCAAAAAGAAATAACTTTCTTTCGGCATTTAGTGATATAATGCTGGCAGATAAAAATCGTCTATATTTATAATGGAAAATAATTTGATAATTTAATAAATAATTTGTATGGAATAAATTTTGTGTAAAACTATATAGAAGAAAGTCATGTGGTGGCCACATCATACTAGTTTCTCTTGCAGATGTTTTAAGTTATAGGAATGTAGATTTATGATGAGTTTAGTGGATGATGTTTAGTTAGCACCTTTAATGTTGTAATATTTTGATAATATTCTGTGTGTAATAAGAATTAAATAGTAAAACTACAAACACTAAGTTTGAAATCCATTCTTGTACACTTAAACTTCACAACACACATAAATAGTTAAAAATATTATTAATCCACTTTCCACATTTTTAAACTTTTAATTTAGTTATAACTCAGTATTAGTAATTACACTTTTAAATATTTTTAAAAAGATTTACCATATACACACACAGTAGTGTGACAATTAAATTTACTTTATTTTATAAATAAAAATATTTCCCATGATTTGTAGAGGAACTGTTAATTTTCATTTACATTCGGGTTTTGTTGCGGCCGAGGGGTTCTACGCTCAAAACTGTTAGATATGAGGTACCGGGTTCGATCCCAGGTTGCGCTCGTCGGTACAGTTGTTCGGAGTTTTCCGTGGATTTTTTCGAATCTTGCGTAAATATGGAATTTACGCAAGATTTGCGTAAATATGGAATTTCTGTTAAAAGCTCAAACAGTAATTTTAAATACTCTGATCTAAATTCACTATTTAAAAAATATTTTTGATAATTAAATAAGTTTTCAATTATAATATATTATTAATTATTTTTTCTATAATTACTGATTAAAATAACTTTTTATATTAAAAATAATTTGGTGATGGTAGTTTAGGTGTTAACCCCAACTGAGAACATGAGGGTGGACAACCATGACCTGGGATCGAACCCGACACTTTCTGTCTACCAACGTGGACAGCAGAACTGCTGGGCTTATTGATTATAAAAGTCCAAATAAATGTATTCAGCGATTTCATCTAACTTAATTATAAAAAATTACATTTTTAATAAATAAATTAGTTTTTTAATTGAATATTTCATTAAATAATT
>OZ005661.1:175567773-175598535 GCA_963930645.1 Salticus scenicus
TCATGGTTTTCAGTTTTCATATGAATTATATCTACGCACACACATATATATATACATATATATATTTTTTCTGAACTCATAAGAAATTTAAATTAGGAACATGTCTAAACTGTTGTAACGGTTAATAACCACCGATGCTTTAAAAGTTCATGTATTCTTATCATTAAAATTTAATGGCGTTTTTTCAAATCAATTTCTCAGTCAAAGAGAAATTACTCAATAAAGGATTGAAATAAAATTAATAATAGAATAAATTTGCATCATGCATATGCAATATATATTTTTTAAACGGATTAATACATTTTATAAATATGCATATAAAGAAAGTGTAAATTTTATGAAAAAAACGTCCGATTTTGAAATTATTTAAATAATATTTTTCAATAAAATCTGTAATATTAAATTTGAAGAATGCTAGCTTGCAAATTAAGGCATTGAAATTAATTAAATATTATATTTCTTTATAAGCTTTAATTTTTAATCTAATTGAGTGATTTTTGGTATATGAACGCATAATCACAACTTTTAGGGATTATTTATTTATTTATTTATTTATTTATGCCTAGAACGTCTGATATTTTGCCACTAAAAAGAAAAGTTTTAAAATTTACCGCTCCACAGACGGACTAACAAACTAAAAGTCACCCTACAGACGGACACCATTCTTACTTTGATATTTTCAAATTTCTCACTCCTATAAACGTGTAAAAATGTCAAAATACCGAAGTCGAAATTTTTCACGATTACCTAAGTTCCCCATACCTATAGTATGATGGGGAACTGAAATTTATCTAACATAATTTGGAGTTGAAAGATTGCCAATTTCAAATTTAAAAATACAAATGCAAAGTGTCCTAAAATGAAATTTTAATTAAGTAAAAAAAAAATCTATGAAGTAAATTTTTCATAAATAGAGCAAAGAATAACCCATGAAAAACAGCAATCTAATAATAACAATAATAAAGAAACACATTAAAATCGTCTATTTGTTTGGGGCTACAGGCAGGCCACAGATAGACAGGACAAAGATTTAAAAATCTGATACTCTTTTTATTTATTTATTATTTACTTATTATGATTTTTATTGGTTGAGGGTTAAAAGTAATAATACACAGGATTTTATAAAGATATTGAATGAAAATCTGATCTTAGTATTTATAGATCACCCTATAAACTTGTGTATAAACTAAACAACAATTTTTATTTTCTACAACGATATTTTTTATTTAAGGACCCGCTTCATTTATTGCCGCCGGAAGCAGAAGCTAACGTTATTCTATGGGAAATTTTCCTTTACAAATAACTTATTAACTAATACATATTTTTAAATTCTGTTTTCACATTCTGAAAATTCTCAACTGTTAAATCGACGGACCTTTTTGAAAAAATATATTTTTATTTTTTTATATTTTATTTTGAGCCTGCAAAATAAGTATTTTCAATATGTGAATTTTTTTTCATTTTGCAATTTCAAAATAAAACATTAAAAATTAAAATAATACATTTTTTAAAAAGGTGCGTCAATTTAACAGTTGGGAATTTTCTGAATGTGAAAACAGAATTTAAAAATATGTATTAGTTAATAAGTTATTTGTCAAGAAAATTTCCCCATAAAATAACATTGGCTCGGTCTTCCGGCGACGGTAAGTGAAGAGGGCCGTTAAGTTCATGAATTGTACATTACAATTCATCGGGTAATGAAGGTAAAAGAATGATATTAAAACACGAATAAACTGTAGAGAATAAGAGGATGCCATATTCTCAAATGTAGATCTTAAATCCTAGATCTTAGATCTTACTAGACCTTAAATATAAACTTGAATACTTAATTGCTTAATTAGCTAGAAATAAGAAGAGCTCGAGACAAAGTTAACAAATAAATAACACAGTTTATTTAGCATTCAGTATTAAGGAGGGCGTTGAGCTAACTCTAATTAAATAAGTGCCTTCAAGAAATAATTTTAACAAGACATAAATTAAAATATAACTGATCTCACCAATGCTGATCTTTTTGGCGACTGCCCTTTACGACTACTAAATATTCTCACTTCAGAGTGTAGAGCGGATTCCCGATACACGACAAAACTCTTTTCTTAATTTACTCCACAATACTACACCTCTCTACCATCACGTCGCACACACCCTAATCCGGTGCAACTCGCTATCACCACCAACTCCAATTCACACTTAGCAGCTACTAATTCATCACCATTCCATTCCATTACATTACCTCCCCTAGCAATTCACTATCCTTCCTTTTATACTACATCCTAACAAACATCCTTTCCCTTCATTTCAGTTAAAACTTACAATCACTACCCATTCATCAAACATTCAGATCGTAATTATTTCACAGCAGCACTATGCCGACATAAAACTAACTCGACCAAGACTTTCGCCGAGTCCCTGGCGACGAAGTAATCTAACCGTCCCAACTTTTGGTGACATAGTCTCGACCTCACAGTCCCCCTCCAAGAAAAAAAATTTAGTCGGGAAAATCCCCAACGGGTTTTAACGAGTAAATTTAAACACTACTAAATCTTATAGGAGTGAGTGCAGCCACAACTTAGTTTCTGAAATTTTAAAATAAGTTAGAAAAAAAAAATTAAAGTGTAATTTGCTGAGCAATGAACTGCTTACAGCTTCAAATACAATGGCGATTAAAAAAATTCCTAAGCAAAAAACTCGGGAACGCAAAAAAAAAAAAAAAAAAAAAAAAAAAAAAAAAAAAAAAACGCCTCAAAAAAGTTAGCTCAACTATACAATGGGGCTTACAATTATCTTTCTGTAATTCCAGAAAGGAAAACTTAATGTGAAACTTTAGTTGTTGGAGGAAGAAGGTACAGGGGGGTTGCTTAAACATAACCACGCAACATAAAGAAAATAGTTTATTGAAAAAAAAAAAAATCTTGAAATTCTGTCCGACGTAAGCTATCCTTGAAAACTTAGAATAGGAATTTCTTCAGCCATCAGAGCCAGTCTAGGCTTAACCACATCAGCTAGTCCAAGTACTTGAGGACAAATTCATTCCGAAAACGTCAGACATCAGCTTACTAGCTTCGACATAAGATTAGATCGTCAGAATTGTCCAAACGGAGTTTTTCTAAAATTAAAAGACTTTGTCAGTATAAAAAATATACGAATTTAAAGTGCGTCTTGCAGACAGATAAACGAGACAAATTGTCTCTGCCTACATAGAATAGTTTATATACAATAATTTTCCCTCCTCGGTTATAGCATGTGAAAAGACAAAAAATTAATTTGTTAGTGATTTTAGTTAAAAGTTAAGCGTGATTAGCAAAAAAAAAAAAAAAAAAAAAAAAAAAAAAAATTCCCCACTCAAACACACACACATACCCAGCAAAACCACAAATTACGGCCAACATAAGGCCAACTTGTGGTTGCCAGCAGCAGTTGATGCTGGCCCACTGATGGCAAAAGTTAACGTTGCCGAAGGGAATATGTTACGCCGGCCATCAGATGGCCGCATTCAACTAATCCGCTGATGGCAGCCTGCAGTAAGATGGAAATAAGTCAGTGGACCAGTGTTGGGTCACCACTGGCAACCAGCAGTAGGAGGAAAATATATAATGAGCCACTGCTGGCAACCTACAGTATGATGGACACTGTGAAAGGATCAGTGTTGGGCCACTTGTGGAAACCATAAAATTTTTATATTACTGTTAGTAACCTTCAGTGGGTCACTTGTGGCAAACATACAGTTTTCATATTACAGCTGGCAGCCTTCAGTGGGCCAGCAGTTGTATGATTATGGCTTCTTTGTAGCAAGATTGAAATATGTTAATAGGCCAATGATGGGCCGCTTTTGGCAGCTATCAGTAGCGTGAAAAAACATAATGGCCCACAGCTGGCATGCAACAGTGGGATGGAAATTATTATTGGGCCAGTGTTGGGCCAGCTGTGGTGAAACATTAAGTTTGCATATTATTGCTGGAAGCCTTCAGTGGGCAAGCTGTGGCAAACATTATTTTTTCATATTATTTCTGGATGCCTTCAGTGGGCCAGCAGCAATTTAATTATGGCTAGTTTTATTAATGGTAATCTTCATTTACCGTTAATTGCTATGAAAAAAAAAAAATTTTTTTTCTTAATCCTTATTTAATATTTTTTACCCCATAAATTATATTGATTAATACAAATGTAAATATGAAAAGATTTTTGTGTGTATTCAACAATGTCTTTTTTAAAGTGATCTATACTAGAATTAAGGCTATAATTTTAGTATAGTATTTTTAATTGTAATATTTTACAGCATACTTATAAATTCTTATTTTAAAATGCACATTTACAGATATTTACTAGTATATGGACAAAAATAACAATATATGAGTATATGAATGCCATATAATGAAATAATTTTAGAATTTTATTTAATGAAACCAAGATTCTGTAAGCATGAAGCCAGAAATCAGTTTTATGATAAATGAAAGTAAACATTAATATTCAGTTAAACAACTTATGATTAAAATTTTTATTCATATTTAAAATCAGGCGAAAAAAAGAAGTATGCTGTATAAATATTCTTAGATATTGAAGTGAAGTGATTTGACTCTATTATAATTATCATGTATCTTAAATCTGAACATTTATCAAAAAGAAAGCAAAACACAAAAATGACGCTTCGACGAATCAGCCGACAGGCAGCTTTTTTCTGAAAAAGAAGGTTCTGGGTTCGAATATTTGGTAAGGCAAGGATATCTGTGAAGTCCTCGTACATACAAACACACACACACATACATATACATACACATATAGATATAGATAGATAGATATGTGTATGTGTTTGTATGCATTGTTATCGTTAGTTTTATGTAACATAGATCATTTCAGGAAAAAGGCAATTTAAATAACAGATTATTACTTACAAACTTTGAATAAACACCATAAAATGCAATAAACTCGCAACAATTGTTTCGGGTCGAAACAACACACGACCCTTCATCAGGCGAATAAAGTAAGCACGAGTGTTGCAGTTAAAGCGGCAACGCACAAAATCGTTTAAAATGAAAAGAAAAACTTTATAAAGTAGAAAATAAATATAACTACTGAAAGTAAATATAACTACTTACTTTCTACTTTATAAAGTTTTTCTTTTCATTTTAAACGATTTTGTGCGTTGCCTCTTTGACTGCAGCACTCGTGCTTACTTTATTCGCCTGATGAAGGGTCGTGAGTTTTTTCAACCCGAAACAATTGTTGCGAATTTATTGCATTTTATGGTGTTTATTCAAAGTTTGTAAGTAATCATCGTTTTACAACGCCAGTTTTGTGGTGCTTTTTAATTAAATTTAAATATAAGTTTCAAAGCTGTGAAATAGATAAATAATATAAACTCAAAAAATTTCCTTTAATCTAACGTAAGAAGTGGATTTCTGAAAACACTTGTATTATTGTTTTATCTTCACTTTTAAAATTTATCTTTAATTTGTTTAGGATTTGTGCTTGTTTATGCGATGTATTTTAATCTAGAACATTCAAATAAAGTCTTATAAAATTATAAAACAAAGTCAAAGTACAGTAACATTTTATATATTTGGTGCAAACTTAACGGACTCGCATTATTAGCATATTAAGCTCAATTATCCTGGTTATTATTATCCGAATGTATCATACGCTCAAATTTGCTTGCTTTTGTACATATATGTGATTTAAAAAAAAGTTTGGTGAAAAAAGGCCAATTTTCATATTTTCTTGTGATGTAAATGTGTTAAGAACTTAAAAAAAATAAATGTTAGCTATTAAATGAATTAGTAAAGAAGTATATATAATTAACTAAACAATGTAAAATCAAAACAGCATATATATTTATTAAAATGTTATTTTAAACTTGAAAAATGGTCATTACAGCAAATTGTAATGTATTTATATACATTACTCTATTGCTAAAAACTACAAATAACATTTTTAATTGAAATTACATAAAGAAGTTTAAATAAATTAATGGCAAAAATTTAATGCTTTTATTTTTGATTAATTTAAATTACCACCAATAAAATTTGCTTCCTTTTTTAAGTATTAAGAGGTTGTAGCATTCGTGCATTTTATTATTTTGTCACCACAATTTCAGAACAGCATTTTTTTATTAGTATTATAGAATTAAAGTTTTAAAGAAAAATTATTTTTTTAAATAATGGTGACCAAAATAATGAAACGTACGTAAAAATATAAGAATGGTGCGACTCATTTGTATGCTCAACTTTTTAAGGATAATGATAATAAAATATAATCTTATTTTTAATTTAGTTTTACATAATTTTTTCTACATTTTAAATTAAGCTTTTATATACAAAGTTTGTATTCCATTTTTCATGTACTGTCCAGAGTTTCCTCCAGAATAATAATTATAAAGTATCCAGTAATAATATTCTTTTATTCAAAATATGGTATGAATGTAAGCAATGCATATATGAAATATCCATATAGCAAAATTATTTTTATCTTTAGTCATCGAAATTTTCCATTAAGTATTAAAAGAAATTTCGGTTTTTAGATGATAAGAGAGACTAGCAGCCAAAATTCACCTTTTCTTCTTCCGTATGTATCCTATGGGATTTTTGTTGTTTTGCATTATAAGAATATCTCGTTCAGAAATGAAGTTTTTAATATTCTGTTTTTAGAATTACACTCTTTGAACCTTTCGTCTTTCATCTTAAAGAGGAGGTTTTTTTTTTTTTTTTTTTTTTCTTTTTTTAAAATAAGTTTAAATATTTATGTCGAGATTTAAAATTAAAGCCTCAGTTTGCTTAATAAAATAAAATATTAAAAAAAAAAAAAAAAAAAAAAAAAAAATTGCTTTCTAAGTCAAAAGGTGATATATTCAAAGAGTTGAATTCTAAAAATAGATTTCGAAAAGCTTTATTTTTGTACGAGATTTGATTATAGTACGAAGAAACAAAAACATCTTGGAATTACATGGGAAGTGGGAAGGAAGAGAGAGAGAGATTATCTGAGTAATAACTTTTCTTAATAGAGAAGAATTGGTTGTAGTTGAACGTTCTAGTAATATATATGTACAAGTAGTTTATGTACATATATATTTGATGTATAACATTTGATTGATTGGAATTAATATTAAATAAAATAAAATATTTAAAGTGGGATATATATAATCTTACAAACTTGGCATGTTTAAATTTTTTTATTTATTTTTTTTTTTTAGAAATATGAGTTAATTTTAATTATGATCTCAAAATTGTTAACTATTCATTTTTCTTTGGCAAATTTTGCATTTATTTTCTTCATTAGAAATATCAAAATTTCTAGCAACTATAACACCACACTCAAAAAATATTTAAATAACAAATGGATAAATAAGTTTAAAAAAAAAAAAAAAAAAAAAAAAAAAGGTATACATTTGTTTATTTTTAATACAAATATGCGTTTGTAAAATAAACAAGAGTGACAGACAAAACATTACCGCATATAATTCAGTATTAATAAATATTGAAAAGGTCAATCACTGCAAGCTGATCTCTTCAGTTCTACTGAGTGATCGAAAAACTTAAGAAGCATATGTAAAAAGCGAGAGAAATGTAGTAATATATGTAATGGGAAAAAAAATGATTAGAATAAAATCAAAAGCGAAATATATAATGCCGGTGCCCATTAAAAATATTTTAATAGTTTATCAGAACCTAAAAGTTGCATTTGTCATGATAGCGAACAAGTATAACAGAAAATGTATCAATTGAAAATAAGTTTCAGCTATCTGAAAGGTATGAGGTAGATATTTTGGGAGCATAAATGTTACCTCCCGTTATTTTTGCATACAGAATCTTTGCAGATTAATGTAAAAAAAAAAAAAAAAAAAAAAACTGGTGCACATTGTTTTTAAACTACTTTTCTTTCATGCAGATGCTTAAAATAATAGAAATAATTGTTTGTATTTATATTTTATTAAAGTTGTAGAAAGAAGCAATTGAAAAATCTATATTATATTACATTACAAGAGTATTACTTAATCCTGAAATTTAAAATATGCAAATTTAATTTTATAAATAATTTCTAAAATGGAATAGGGAAAAAAAAATATCAATTAAAACATTAAAGTTGAACACACATACGCAAATTTTATTTATAGAAAAGTATTACAAGAAGGTATTTTATAAAAAATAAAATAAAAAATAAAAATTCACACATAAAGTTAATACACTGAGAAATATTGACATATTTTTACAAATAGTGACACATTTAAAAAATTTAACACTCTTATTAATATTTTAAGAGAGTAATTTGAATTTTTCTTTTATTTCTCCAACCATCTCTGTCATAGGCTCTTTGCAACCATTTCTTTATTACCTATTTCTTGATGCTAAAATAAAAATAATAAATAAATAAATAAAAACGGATTTTAATAAATATATAAAACTACTGCAAAAACTGAAAAAGAATTAAAATTTATTTAGTCACTAAAATAAATAAGCATTTTAAAAATATAAACAGATTATTTAAAAAAATAAAAGAATTTTAGTTTTATAACTGAATTTAACTATAAAAGTAAATTGCAATATAATGCAAACATGGCGTACTGAAAAATGTTATGCTGTCAGATTAAAAAAGTGCAATTACATTAGAAAACTAGTTGGCATAGGTGGACTCTGCTCAGTTCCCCATCATATTTATGTTCTCATAAATTTCTAGTGCGATACATATTATAATCATGTTAAAAGAAATGAATTTGACCAAAGCTTGATATAGTGACAGAATGAAATCCACACCTAATAGGCTATCCACCGTTAACTTCAATATATATATCTTATTCTAATCTATTAACTTATTTTATCAGGGTCAATTCCGTTGTTTAGTTTCCATGCTACAATTTCCAATGCAATAATCCTCAAAATTCTTATTTATATGAAAAATTTACAATTTCGCTATGTTGATAATATCGTAAATTACGAATGATTTACGAAATTTTCCTATTAGAATATTTGTATTCAATCATGTTCAAACAAATATCATAAATGTAATTTTGAAGTTGTCTAATGTATTTATGATCCTTGCCTTATTCTGACATGTTAAGTAAATCGTAAATTCCAAATAACTTACGAATTTTTTAAATTGGAAAAATCATAGTCTATGATATTCATGCCAGTATCCTATATAATATTTCGAAAGTGGTTTGACATCTTTACGATGAAAATTTCCCTCAAGATTGACGTTTATGTGAAATTTGGCTCTATGCTGCCATGTTAAGAAAATCGTAATTTTCCAATAACTTACGAAATTTTTATATTGGAAAATTGATAGTCATTAATATTCATGCCAGTGTTCTAAATAATATTTCAAAAGTAGTCTGACATCTTTACGATGAAAATATCTCTCAAAATTGACGTTTATGTGAAATTTTACCCTATACTGCCATGTTAAGAAATTCGTAAATTTCCAATAACTTGCGAAATTTTCAAAGTAGCACATTTATAGTTACTAATGTTCATTCCAGCATCAAACCTGATATTTTAAAACTGGTCTGACATTTTTACAGTAAAAAGTTTCCATTTAATGCACGTTTAAGTGAATTTTTGTCCTATTCTCCCATGTTAAGAAAATCGTAAATTTCTCATAACTTACGAAGTTTTTTAATTCGAATGTTGCAAAAGAATAGGGTTCTTGCCAGTATCGAAAGTAATATTTTAAAACTGATCTGACCTCTCTGCGATCATTTGTTCGTGAGATATCGTTTAAACAGACTAACAAACTAACGGACTAACACACTGACACACTAACAGACACCCTACAGACAGACACCGTACAAATTTTGTCATTTTCGGATTCCTCACACCTGAAAACGTGTAAAAAAGTCAAAAAACCGGGGTCGAAAATTTTCACGATTACCTAAGTTCCCCATACCTATAGTATGATGGGGAACTAAAAAAAAAAAAAAAAAAAAAAGACAGGAAAGCTTGCTCCCAGAGTTTAAACTGCCATTAGTTTTTTTAGCATTTTGTTAAAAGGTATCATATTTTGCTAAAACATGTTGGTCAGAATTTCGCTAAAAAGCTAAAACTGGATAACTGTATAAAATATCTCTAAATAATAACTCGTTTTTTTTTTTTTTTTTGTAATATTTGCAGGCAAAAACTACGAAAGGACTGAAATTTTTGGGAATGATTATTTATATAGTAATTTGGATTTATTTTTAATGATTGAATTTAAATGCAAAAATATTTAAAAGTATGTCAGAATTCAGTATTTGATTCATAGAAGCATTCTTAGCACTAGTATTTCACGATTATCCACCACTGCACTTTACTTAATTTTTCAATTGCTTTTTCATTTTACACATATGATATGAGTACCTCTTTTTCTATTGTTAAAATCAAAACATAGTTTCCCTGATTCATATTTTTAAAGTCACAAATATGGATGCTTGGTTAAAATCATCAATGAACAAAAGAATAGAAAATAAAACTGAGGATAACAAAGCTAAGTAAAAGAAATCAATGGTATCCAAAGAATTAACTTTCGAAAAAGCTAAAATAGGGCTTGCCTATTTTCGCTAAAATGCTAAAGTTTTTTTTTTTTTTTTTTTTTTTTTTTTTTTTTGCCAGGTTAAACCCTGCTTGCTCCTAATTAGAAAACTAAGTCAAAAGCATTTATTTCTTTAGTGAAAATAATGCAAATTAAAATTTGCTAAAGCGTTCCTTCACCCAGTGCTGCCAGATTGAGGGAAATTTTTATTTAACAGCCACCACTAAATTTTAATTGAAACGGTTTGTTAATTGTTTGAAAGCATTTTTTACAGAAAGTTTCGATGTGATTAGAAAGCAGTTACCAGTAAAATTTAACGGTAGCTATTAAATAAAAATTTCCCTCAAATCTGGCAGCACTGCCTTCACGCCCTTTCCCAGAAAAAAAAATAATAAAATAAAATAAATAAATAAATAATAAAAACAAACATAAAAAAGGTATAAATATATTATTGGTTAATTGAGTACAAAAATAAGAGATTTAGTTAAATGTGACAAATAACAGCTCAGCAATTTCCATCTGCGATTTTATTACACATTTTTATCTTCTTACAGAAAATCCATAGGCTATGCTAAACGCTTTTTTGGTACTATAATTATGTTTTCTTACACTTACAACATGAGTAATATGACTCGTTGCAAAAAGTTGCAAGAAAAATCCTTCTTTATTCTTACCTGGTGACTCAAACTGAAAATGATTCATACGATTCAAATGATTTAAACTTCATATGATTCATATGATACAGCTGAAAAAAAATTCAAACTCAAACTGAAAATTTGTATACTTTTAATTTTAGTTTTTCCTTAGGAAGTATTGCATTCGTAAATATTTTCGATTTACGGTTTTGGATTAACAGGATTTCAGGTGTCCTAATAAGATTTGGCTAGTTTCAGAAATTCTCTGTTTGTCCGTCTATTTATATGTATATGTGTGTGTGAGGGGGGGGGGGGACATTTTCCACCAATTCTACATCAATTCAATATCATTTTTCACCAATTAGTACAGAATTCCACAAACAGTCATATTTCGAAGTACTTTACCAAAAAATGGTGCCTGTGAACTTTTGGTTCACATTACTTAACAAGTTGAGCTGTCGCCTCGTTTTATCATACACAGTTTTTAGTAAGACAATACAGGACAAAATTTCTTTTTTTTTTTTTTTTTTTTTTTTTTCAAAAAATAAATTGTATAATAATAATAATAAAAATAATATTCTGCAGCCATCACAAAACTTCTGCTATATTTCTTAGCGTAATTTCACGCAGTATATATGATTTATAAAAGTTATTTTCCATGATGAATACAGATGATTATCATCTTATAAAAATATAACACTAAATGGCCAAAGTAATTCAGTTTTATTTCATATAAATAGATGACATCTGAGGACAAATACACTTTAAAAACAAAAGGAAACGTAATCAATTATACAGACACGACAACATTACCTGATTTAGAAAAAATAACACAAACATTATAAACACCAATATAAGTAATTTCTAATAAGAAAATTAATTTTCTAAACGAGAGAGACAAACAAACAAACGAACAAAAAGTAGACATTTATTTTATTTTTTACACCATTGATTAAGGTTTAATTTTCCTGTGGAAAATGACGTCATAAGATTGAAAAGACAAAGATTTCAGAAACTTTTTTAAACCCGACGTTTATAATTAATAACTTCGTTAATTAAGATGATAAAAATATCTAATTAACTATAATGTCTTTCTTGGAGTATTCCGCGCACATTGCTACCTCTCATACCACGAAGAATCCTGCCGTTTGCGATAAGATGCGATCGCAGATATTAAAAAAAAAAAGAATGAAATAAAATAAAATAAAATGTGGCGCTGACGGCAATGACTCAAGAGTTATTCTGTTCAAAATGATAAGATGATTAAAATTTCCCCTGTATACAAAGCTATATATTTTCAATTACTTATTATAATATTTATTGTGTCTTCATTCATACGAAAAATTACGTCTGTTAAAATATGTGAACCTTACCTGTTGATCAGGAAATAAATAGTTAAAAATATTTGTAAATTTTAAAATTAAACTTTGTTATATTAACACGTTCACAAATTTTAGGAGATAAAAAAATATCGAAAGCTAATTAATTGTATTTTAGCACTGACACACTTACCTCAAATTCTGAGTATCAATATTTTGTAAATAATCCATTCTCTATTTCTTCCTGTCAGATTATCCTGTGTTTAAATTTAATAATTATTACAACACATAATAATTAACAAACATAATAATAGTAATTGTCATGTATGCATATAATACTTAAGATAATATACATCTTACAATTTAAATAATTAAATATATTTAATTATCTCTGAACTCACATGACTTGTGAGCAGAATCTGTTATCCAAATTAAGTTTAGGTGCTGAAGCTCTTCAAAACCCTTTCATTCTTCCATTGAGAATATATATATCTATTTTAGCTTTATCAGTTCACTACAGGATGAAGGCCTCTCCTATGAGATTCTCAAATGTCCTGTTTTCTGCAATTCTCCTTCATTCTCTTTCTCCAAACTTCACAATTCAAAAAACTCCAAACTTTAATCATTTTGCTTTACAAAATAGAACTTTGGTGCTCCATCTATCATCATTTCTTCTCGAAAGTTGCTGAGCCCAGCTTCATTTTAACTTCTTGACTCTAGAAATAACATCGGTAACATTGCTTTGCTTCTAATCCAAGTGTTTCTCTTTCTGTTTCTTCGGATGAATCCTAACATGCATATCTCTATGCTTCTATGGATTGTTTGAATATTTTGTATAGCTTTACATGTTAAGGTCGAAGTTTCTGAAGTATAATTTAAAACAAGCAAAATGTTCTCTCTATCTCTGTATATATATATATATATATATATATATATATACATCATTTTATCCTATGCTTTGTTTGAAAATAAATAATATGTAAATTATGTATAAATATTTGATAATTGAAAGTAAAACCAATTAATCCGACCTGCTGGTAGGAGATTGTTTATTCTGAGTCCTGTTGAAGAGGAGACTTTGTTAAAGGCTACAAAAAATATTTTATTAAAAACTACTGTGATTTTCTGCTTGTGAAAAATGTGTAGAAATATTAAACACCATCCTTATAATGAAATTTCAAAAGATTCTCATATTTACCTTAACTAAGACACTTCTTTCACCCCCATAAAGTTTTATTTTCGGAAAGTTATAATCTTTTAACCGTAGTCAGGGCCTAAGAGAAAAATTTTTGCAAAACTCCAACCTTTTACAGGAAACCACTATAATTTTCTACGTGTGAAGAACGTGTAGAACTGCCGAACACTTATAACTACTGGACACATTCTATCATCCTCTTATTTGTAAAATTTTGGAAGATCCTCCATCTTTTGTCTTAGCTAGCGGTATAGAAGTTTGAAATTTAGCAAAATGTCTTTTCATAGACATTTTGCTTAAATTTCAAACTTCTATTGGAAACCACTGCAGCGATACGTGGATAAACTTATAAAAAACTACGTAATAAAAAGCTTTACACCTTCAACTTTTTAAGGTTTGAATTTCGTTGTTCCGTTGCTATTCACACCTTACATCAGGCTAGATTTTGTCCGACCCGAAAAAACCCGGGTGGGTCTTTTCAATAAAACCCACTTGAAAAAGCCCTAGAAAAAGCCCAAGTGTTTTTTTTTTCCTTCAAAATTCTTTTTTTTTAATTGTATTTTTGTCTAACTTATAATAAGCATTTACAAGTATAAACTAATATTGTATACATTATTAGAATATGAACTAAGAATTTTCAGAAATATTGGAGATGCTGAAATTTCTCTATAAAAATAAAAAAAAAAAAAAAAAATGCTGAAAAATTCCCCATAAGAAAATAAATAAATAAAATGTATAATTAAATGTATAAATAAATAAATGTATAATCTTTTTAAAGCAGAATTAAAAAAAAAAAAAAACAAGCAAGAAAAAAAGTTGTTTTTCAATATAAAGAAAACTGTAGGACTCGATTATAAAATAAAAATTAAAATTAAAATTAAAATTAAAAAAATCTGAAAATTTAACAGTGTGACACTGTTATGTAATGCTGAGGGACAATAATTAAAAGTATTTTGTGAAAACTTATTGACTACAAAAAGTTTAATAAAGCAACATGAAATAATTATTAAAATCCAATTTTTGTTGTAAAGGGCAGATAAAAAGAATTTTAGAATATTTAAAGTACAGTTACACTACGATAAAAATAAATAAATAAATAAAGCAAAATAAAATAAAGCCCTGATACTTTTTTGCCGATTCTTATATAAAATGACCTTCTGCATCCAAATATGACTACCATTTTGCCCAGTCACCCGCCATTTCCTTGGGATATCCTACCACCCCTCCACCAATTTTTATTACTGTTCGATAATTTTGTATACCATAAATTTTATTTGGAAAATGAAAAATAATTAATTTAACACTTAAAAAAAAAGTATATATATATATATATATATATATATATATATATATATATATATATAATATAACTATAATATATATATATATAATGTTTAATAACTATAGAATAAAATTTGTAATATATATATATATATATACCTATATATGTATATATCTAAGAAATGTGATACATAATTTCAGCGGCAAGTCCCGCTAAATTTTCCCCTAGCCGCAAATGTTCACATTTTAAAATTTATTTTCTCTGTAGCCCCTCAGAAGATATTTAACAGTTAAAATAATCCCCAATCCCTAACAATTAAATTTATAGCTATAAAATTACCAAAAAGTGATCAAAATAGGGAGCCGTCCCTAAAAAACGACAGGTGATAGGGCAAAATTAGCGTCCTATTCAGATTTAGGAAGTCATTTTAGATAAGAATTTGCAAAAATGATGTTGGAGGCAATTTTCATGCAGAGCAGTGTTGTTATTATTATTATTTTTTTTTTTTAAACTTCGTTAAAACTTAATCATAAAAAGAATTTAAAAAACTAAAAATTTAATTTTTAAAATTTAGATATTAATGAATTAATAATAATTTAACTTTTTTAATTATCTCATTATAAATGATATTTCATGTTAAGAAAATAGGAAGAAATAAAATAATCCTGAAAACTCAATATTCATTTAAATATAGTGGTCAGTCAGCATTAAAAGATAAAAAAATATTAAAATTAAATGTAGCTTGCAAAATATAAACTAGTATAAAAATTGAATAGTATGTAGAGCAACTTTTATTTTTTAAATTATTGACATTTTGGGTCAACTCATCACCCTTAAAAACTTAAAATTTGATAAAAAATACTAATTATTATATTTTGAAACGACTAAGGGGCTGTGCATTCTGCGTGTTACGCTCGTCCTTTTAGACACTCGAACAGGCTAATGTACTTTATTTTAAATAAAAACATGAAGCCTTAAAAGTAATTTTTAGTTAATAGTAGCAGGTTACGCCCGCTTTGCTGGTCACGTTATTTAAATGAAATTTCAAAAGAATTGAACCACTATTTATTTTTTATATCACACTAGGGGGCTGTGCCTTCTGTTTACTCCGGTCACCAACCTCCTGACTCACTTCATTTATTAACACATGTAGGGCTCTGCCCGCCTATTCGAAACTTTACTTTTCACTGAACAGAAATATTAAAGTGCATAACTCAGGAAGAAACAGAAAAACATGATAAAAGTCCCCTTTCAATGCGAAATTGAAATACATAATATTTATTTCCACATTATTTATTTTACAAAAATTATGCTTTTTTTATTTTTTTTTTTTATTTTCTTCTTTTTTTTTCTGGGGGGGGGGGGGGGTAACAGGAAGAAATTTATAATATCTCGACTATTTTGCGTTACAGTTTTAGTCTATAAAACTTTTGGCAATATTTAATTTTTTTACACTATTTGACGATGAATTTTTTGGTTTAACTGTTTGTAAGGAAAAACAAAATCAGTACCTATTTTTTTCTAATGCATGTACTCTTTACTAATGAATGTTTTAGTTAATTTAGGGCAGTATATAATACTCTATATATGTCTCTACTGTATATCTAGGTAATAATTTTACTCATTCTAAAATATCTGAAAAGCAAAATAGTTTATTATTATTTTATTATTATTAATTTAATTTGAAAAATTTTTAATTTAAATTTGACTCTTTTTTTATGACAAAATACAATGACAAAGTTTTTAAAAATACTTTTTTGTCCTCATAAAAAAAGATAAATACAGCTTCAAGACATAAATAAATGCAATCAATCATACAGACATGAAATTATTTCTTTATATATAAAAAATATTATATACAACATAAAAGATTGCCAGTAAAAAAATGTTCTAAAATTAGTGAAAAAATATGCTAATAGCAGCATTGACATTTATTTTATATTTCTCTTTTAAAACCAATGATCCTGGCTGAGGTACCCCAGTCGGTACCAAGCTCGTAATTGGAAGATTGTGAGTTCGATATTCGACCAGACCAAAGAGCATTGTGTATACTAATGGTGGATAATGCACATAAAATCCGTCATGGCCGCAATGTCCTCTATGTTCATTTTAAAATTATACCTCTGGAAGTCATCGAATCGGGGTAATAATCCTCCTCCATGGAGGTTCAAAATTCTGGCGGCATGTCTCCGGACAATCCTTGGGGGTGCGTCCCAGACCGTCACCAATTATTCATAGCGCTGTATTGGTGTGACGTTAAACCCAACCTACCTACTAACAACCCTATGGATCATATTTTAATTTTCCTGTATAAAATGACTTCATGAAAGAAAGCGGCATAAGAGAAGCTTTTTTCAGTGTGGCAAAAAGAGTCCTTTATAAACCGGTCGTTTTCAGTTAATAACTTCGTTAATTAAAATGGTGGTATTTTCTAAACTAATGAAATGTCTTTCTTGGAATATTCGGAACAAATTGATACCTCTCATGACGCGAAGGACCTCTGAGAAGATGCGGTAGCAGACAAAAGAAAAGTTGGGGGAGGGGGGGGGGGCTAAGGGGAGGATTGAAATATACTTAACAGACACACATCATTTTCATCTTTTATGTGCCAGTTTTGGTTAAGGTTTTTCTCGAACATTCGGACTTTGCGAAATATCCTTCCCCTATAATCGACCCCTTCTCTTCCTTAAAATCAAAAATCAAAATTTTCTATTATTATTTTTATTATGTGAAACTTGCCCATACAGTCGCTATAGCAATGTGCAGTTAGTCAGTTAATCAATATATGGTTATATTTTAATCAGCACTTTTATAAATGTAGATATGGGAAAAATAAATTGCCATTCCACGAAATTTATAGGGGTGGAAAATGTGGTAACAATAAAATAGGTGACACTCTCGATTGCAGCTAAAATTGAAAATAATAACAACAATAATAATAGCATTAATCAAAACTCAATTTACTCAAATTTTCTCAACTAATTCAAAATATTCTTAATTTTTTTCAGCTTTACTCCTTTTATCAAGATAAATAAATATAAAAAGCTTAAATGATCTTTATTATATATATAATTCTATTTGGTGAAAAATTAAACATTTGTATATATATTTAAAAAAAAAAAAAAAAAAAAAGAGGAAGAAAATCTCCATATTTTAAAAATCTAGTTAATCATCGCACGACTTCCATTAATGACAACTATATCTATCTATATATGTATATATATATGTGTGTGTGTGTGTGTCTGTATTTAAATATTGTCGTCAGAAGACATAAAATTGATTTAACAAAAATAGACCTCTGACAATTTTTCTTTAAGAATAAAAATAAAATATATACGTCGTGAAGGCATGTAAAAAATAGTTTACGTAGCGAGTTTAAAAAAATAAATAAAAATCATTAGAACCGTTTTTAGAAGACACCATTTCCAAGCTCTAAACCAGACTACCCAGTTACAACATCTATCATTTTTCCTATACCAAACAAGTACTACATGCGAAAAATCATCTAAATATATATATATTTATATATGCAGCAAATTTGAAGAAAATCGTTATACCCGTTTTTGAGGTACCGATTTACGGTTTCACTGCCGATTTTCACCAAAATATGATAAACTCAGGCTCACCGGTAACGAACAAATGGTAGTTAATAACGCGAGTTAAAAAATAAATAAATAAATAAATAGAGCCGTTTTTTAAGGAGCACTCTTGCGAGGTTCAAAACTGATTTATTTATACAGAACATCTGTGAAATTTTCCGAAATTAACTCGCTAATGCATTCTAAAGGACATCTAAAAGGGTTTTATGTAGCAACTTTAAATAAAATCGTTAGAGCCGTTTTTGAGATACAAATCAACGGTTAAACTTTTGCTGTTTCAATTTTCACAGAAAGTTGGAAAAATTATCTATACACTAAACCTGTCTTAATTCTGAAGTATCGTCGTTATACCTTTATTCTTTTTGGAGCTATGATAGTTGGAAGATTCCCCATGCACACTTACAAATATATATGCTGACCAATTGCCAAAAATCACTTGTTTGAACTCAGAAAACCTCAAGTGAAAACTCGATATCAAAATTTTTAAACGAATAAAATATTTACATTAACCTCCGATAGCCGAGTAATGGAATTAAAAATTTTCCTGTTATACTATTAACATAATATGTTATTTAATTATAAAGAAAAAAAAATTATGTTCATTTTGTGAATGTTTTATATTTTTACTATATTTTATTACTATTAAAAAATTTTTAATATAATTTTCTATTATAAATTTATATTTTCCTTTATTTATTAAAAATATTTATTTCAAGACGAGTAGCAGAATTTTTTTAGAATCAATCTGCAGCGAAACAAAATTTATCAGCGATCCAGGGGTGCCGTACGAAGTTGGTATCACGATGAGTATTAGCAATTTTTAAAATATATAAAATTTACATTTACAAGAAAAATAAACTGATACGCAATAATTACAATAACATAGAGACATATAATTTTGCTTTTTTAAGAGATAATTGTAATTTTAATAAGAGACGTATTTGTATTTTTAAGCTTGTCATTTATTTATCCTCAGAGCTTTAAATAATCTGCAGCGCTGCTGTTCTGCATACTTTCTACTACTGGGATTATAGCATATACGTATATATATATATATATATATATATATATATAATTATGGTTAAGTAATAATATTTAAAAGTATATTAAAAATATAATAAGACATCAATGCTTAACAAAATTAATAATAGTAAACCGCCTTTAAAACTGTAAAATGATATAATTTTGAACCTTAAAAAATATTTTGTAAAAAAAAAAAAAGTAAGAAAAAATAAATTAAAATGCTACTAAAAATATTTTGGTTTCACATAAAAGGTCTAGAAATACTGATTTTTCTTTATTTTGAGAATGTGAAGAATAGTGAAGCTGTTAAGTTTTTTATTGATAAAATTTTCATTTCCATATTCTCATTTCATTATCTTTATTTGATTCGTATCAAATTACATTTGAATGTAAATAAACTTTTAATTAAAAAAATAAATAAAGAAATAAATCTTTAATTGAAAAAAAAAATCTGAAGGCTGATAATTGTGCATTTTATACAGACTAAAAATAAAGTTATTATGGTTTCGATAATTATGCTTTAGTGTGAAAATGTACAATTCATCGGCTATGACATTTATTTTGCCTTTATCATAATGTAAAAATTGAATGATTGAAAAACCAACATAATACAATGTGGGCTTGTCATAATTTACTTAATAAGAATAACAATAATAAAAGCATAAAAGGGATGCAAAGAAAAAGAAAAGTCTCAAAATAATATAATTACGTGTGAGAAAAGAATCAATAGATCATTTTTTCCATAAATAAAAGAAAACAGCTTTAAAATATGAAAAATAATATAAAACGATAGCAAAAATATCTTACCTCTTTACTTTGCAATGCTAATAGCTGTAAGCACCCCATCTGATAAAACTGAATTCTGAATGAAATCTGACTGCTTGCTGACTCCGAGTTGAGCCACAAGAATTTGCACGTCAGCTTATTTTTTCCCGCTATTTATTTTAAAGCAGATGCTTCAAGTGCAGCCATTAAAAAAAGAAAAAGAAATCCGTTCATTAAGTGTGGACAGGATGTATATTGATAAGGTTTTACTGTGATATGGGGCCCACACTCGCATGAGAAGATTTCGCAGATGTAAGAACGTGTGTAATCGGAAATTAAATTTTCTATATTTTCTTTTTTCTAATCAGAGCAGAAATTAAATAAGTAGTAATTAATTATTATTTAAACAACAAACAAATATTTTTAAATATTCACACAGATATACATATTTCTATGCAGCGAGCTGAATTATAAAAATTTTCGTTAAAAACATAGAATATTATTAAATAAAAATGATGAAAGGTAAATTATAGTTCAAAAAGTATTTGGCAAATATTAAAAACAATTGAATATTGGTTGAGATTTGTTTTATCAAAAAATATATAAATATATGAATAATAATAATAATAATAATAATAAATAAATAAATAAAGAGCGGTATGAGGAAAAAAAACAGACGATAAAAAATGCCTTGTTAAAACCCGAGAAACCCAAAAATATTAAAAATAATTAATAAATTAATTAATTTTAATTGCATATTGAAGTAATTTGAAGATATAACAGCATAAAATAATCAGTCTCTATACATTACTGTCTCTTAATATTCATTGAAAAAATAAAAGTACATTGAAAATAAATTAATTGAAACAATGAAGATTTTAAAAACTGATATAAGTAACAACTACTTCACTTCCATTACCTATTATTATAAGTATTATATATATATTTTTAAGACATGCGGTCAGAGGTCATAAAATTGATCTAAAAACTTAGATACCCCATAATTTTCCTGTAAAAGTAAATGGATACATACAAAACAAAGTTTACAAATCGAGTAAAAAGAAAAAAAAGGAGCCTTTTTTTGAAGCACCCGTTTCTGATATTTTTAACTGACCTTCACCTTCCTAATCAGGATGACTGTCAAATTTTCTGTAATAACCCCGCAATACATGAAAAATGATATCTTAAAAAAGTTTTTAAAAGCAACTTTCAAGAAAGCCACTCGAACAGATTTTGAGATACTAACTTTCACCAAATCTTAGAAATCTCAATTGTTGACTGGTAAACAACTATTACACATGAAAGAATATCGAAAACGGGGTTAATATGACGAGTTTGAAAGAAACCTATACAGCCGTTTTTAAAGAAACGCACTTGCGAGACCTCATCTTCAGCTGCTCATACATGTTTCCTATCAAATTTCCTGAACAAACCAACTAAAGCATCCGGAAAAATACCTAATAGGGTGTTTATATAGCAACTTTGAAGAAAATGTTTAGAGCTGTTTTTGAGATTCAGACTCACAGCCCCTCTTCCGGTTTTCATATTTTCACCAAAATTTGGAAATTCCATATGTACACCAGACCTATTATTAATGCTGATGTTTAATCGTTTTATAGTTATTTGTTTCGGAGATATGACTCCAACAGGACATCTATATATATACAGGACATCTAATAAGGTGTTTATATAGCAACATTGAAGAAAATCGTTAGAGCCGTTTTTGAGATATAGACTCACAGTCTTTTTATACATTATTTTTATATTTTCATCAAAATTTAGAAATTTAATATATCTACCAGACCTGTCTCAAATTCTGAAATTTAGTCATTCTATATTTATTAGTTTCGGTTATATGATAAAGGTCAAAAGGTCCCCACCATACATACATACACACTGACAATTTTACCCCCCTCCCTCCCCCCCCAAAAAAAAGGCGATTTAGGAAACTTTAAATATAAATCAGATAAAATCACGATATCGAATTTTTTGATCGAGTACATATACTCTCTTTACCTGCAGTAGTTGGGTAATGAAAATAATAAAAATTATGAAATAATACACATTGCATGGAAAAAACAGAAAAAATACATAGCGTAAATGCAGCTAGAAACAATGTGAAAAATACATAATGTTTGATAATAAAACCGAAGACTCTGTGCGTGTGCATATATGAAGGCCATATAAATTCTCAGTTTCAAATTATATAAAAACTGTTATCGAATTTCTCTTAATCAAGCAAGAAAAGCCGATTACCACCTCATTTTTATGCAATTACACCTTGCCAGCAATATTTCCTCTATTGGCCCTATTCATTGTGGCCACAACGTGGCAAACATAGAGTTAGCCTTGTCCTAAAAGCACTCAGAAGGCCACCTATAAATATGCCAGTCCCGGCCCATCAGTCTTTTTACTGTCGAATTCCATCATTGCTGGCAGCCATAAACGGGCCACTACTTTACCTACAAGTGGCAACCTACAACTGTTGGCAAGTACAGGCTGCCAACAGTAGGCCAGCACTAGCCCATCAGTATGGGTTTTGCTGGGTATATATATAGATAACTTTTAGTAGAATACAAAAGTTTTAACAATAAAAATATTCATTTTATACACTTATCAAATTTCATTTTATATATACAAATGTGCAGGTTATATATACAGATATAACATTTATAGAAATACGAAAAAAAAGGGGGGGGGGGATATTTACAAAGGCTAAAAAACAATTTTATATTACCCGATCTGCAGGTGATGGCTACAAAATAAAAGAACTTAGTATACATACATAAAATATATATTAAGAGAGAACAAAAATGTTGACATGGAAGCAGAACATGAATTTTGACGTGAAAGTTCATGCACAAATTTTGAATTTTACAGTTTTTAGTTTCAGAAAGTTCATTTCTTTCACACAAAAATAAGATGTCCGAAAGGCTTCAAGGCATGTCTTACATTTTGGTACAGCTCTGATAAACAAATACTTGAGAAAAAATAAAATAAAGAACGATACGACCTTACGGACGGTTTCCGCTGTAACAGCATAAGTATGAAACATGCGAGTCCTGCTGGCCATTGCACTCGTTGCAGAAATCACAGGGCTGGATGCTTGCAGCATGAGGTCAGGCGTTGCAAGGGCACATTCCTGGGCTGTGATCGAACCCGGCACGCTGTCGCTGTCCACAGCGTCAGAGGACGATTCAGTTCGCTCTCTACTCATGAATGTTGAGGTCCTGGAGGGCTTACAGGCTTGGAAATAATTCAAATTTTTAGTTGAAATCACAACATTTGCTTTTAACTTTGTAAAGAAATTTTTAGAAGCAGCGTCACTTAATATATCATTGTCATTTACAGGATTTTCAGCCAAAATACGTGACTCTATCAACTTGACAGTTGTAGAAGTTAAATTTAATGCCTTAACGTAGAAAGGTTTTAATCTACCTGTTTTATTCACTACATTTTTATGTAAATTAGCTAGCAGTTTTTGAGCAGGACCGCTATTTAACTTTCCACTTTCTTTTACAACATTTTCAGTTATTTTTTCGTTTAACCCCTTAACGCGCGCTGTCCTCGCTGCGAGGACGCAAAAATTAAGATCCAGCTGCAAAAATTCATCCCGGAAACTTTTTAGCAAAAATTTACGTTTATAACATAGCAGAAAAGGCTGGTTATTTTAATTTTAAAATTTAAAATTTGTTTTAGTTTAATTTAGTTCATGAATTCCGGTGGCAGTATAATTTAAATGATCCGAATTGTCTTGCACCGCAAAGGGTTAAACTAGTGGATTCTGTCTGCTTGACATGTAGAAAACTTAAATGTCCTTTTTCACTACTTTCATTTAAATTGGCTACTTGCTCATGAGAAGCATCGTTCCGCTATTTTCCGTTACTTGTACCACAACATTTTCATTTTGACTAATAAATTAAATCTGGTGGCTGACCAGTTGTAAAACATAAGTTTAACTTATTTGCTAAAGGTTGAGTACCAACATTAATGTTAACATTTTCTGCGACCATTTTTCCTGTTTCATGAGATAAATTTCCGGACTCCACCGGTTTAGCATTTGCATAAGATTTATCAATAAAAATAGTAGAATCTGCCGACTTAACAGTTTTAGAATTAAACTGTAATTTATCATGTGGTGAATTTAAACTACTAGAAAAGTCTGTTGGCTGAATAGTTTCAAAACATGCATTTGAGCTATTGACGGAAGGATTAGCCGCTACGTTTAATAGGCTTTCATTCTTCTCTAAATTTGAAGGTAACGGAGAGTTTAAATTGAAAACGCATTGAGAAGAATTTAAATGTGGCAAGTTGACTGAAGAAATAGAAAGAGAATTTAAACATATAGATTGAACTTCGGTATTATGAGAGTTCGTTGAATCCTGTGCAACGTTTTCAGGTTGATTTAAATGACTGTTTCTCGGCTGCAAAAAGTTAGCTTGTTGCGGTCGGATGAAATTAACATTTTGAGGGGGGGCAAAATTTTCTCGCTGTTCATTTTCAACATTGACGGGTTCTTGCCGGCAATTAGACTTTTCCGCCGGTTCAATAGCGTGACGTGCTTGATATTTATCCAAAGTTTCAAAAAGAGTATCAACAGATGCGTTTGGCTTTAAATCGAGGTAATCTTGAATTGGCACCGTGAATAGCGGATTTATAAGGCTGAATATCACATAAGTGTGCATTTTGGATTTTTTTAAACTTTTTTTTCAAACTTTGTATTTGAATTTGAATTTTTGAAAATAAGTCCGTAAGTGCATCTTAAATAAATTCTGAGTTTGACAGAGATCGAACATAATTTTTTAAAATTTTATTGAAATTTTTCAATAAAAATTTATAATTTTAATTATCTTATAAAATCAAAATTACCATTTAATTTTTTTTTTTTGTGGTTCAGATTCATTAAAAAATACAAGACTTAGGCTTTTCTAAAAAGTTCTTCCCATTTTAAAAAATAAAATAAAATAAAAAACCCAAAAATTTTAAATTTAAAAAAATAAATAAATAAATTTAAATTTATTTTTTTATAAACATAAATTATATCAATGGGAAATATCATAGACTGCATACCTCTTGACTATAAACTGGAAATAATTAGTTTACTTGCATTAAATTTTTAATTATAGCATTTAAAGATGTCAAAAAATGATGTCACTGAAATGACTGGTTTGTCACTGAAATGACAATGTTTGTCACTGAAACGACTGTTTGTCACTGAAATGACAATATTTGTCAAAATGACTATTTTTCACTGAAATAACATTGTTTGTCAATGCAATAGGACCATATAATATTAAAAATGGAACATATTAGAACAATAGAGAAAAGATTGTGAAGGGAAAAGAAAGAGCAATAATGAGAATATCAAGCAATTTTATTGTATTAAAATCCTTATAGTTACAAGTTTAATGATTAACTGAATTAAATTCAGAAAAAGCATTTTGAACATTATTAAAATCTTCATCCTGAAGATTAAAATATCTATTTGAAGCAGGTTCAGGAGAATTCCTAATTTTGCACAGAATATGTGGCACTTGAATTTCATGGACATCCTCTTTGTCAAGCCATGCAAATTATTTTTTCTGCATCTTGCCATAAATAACACAAGTAAAATATTTTGAGTAACATTCTCAATGACACCTTAAAGGGGGCAAAAAATAAATAAATAAATAAATAAAAGTTTGCTTTTTTAATTGTATCTTAATATTAATGTCGTATGTAATTTTTTTATATTTACCTGGATACCGGAAAGTACTTTAAATATTTAAATATAAAGCTTATCCTACACCAACAAATCTTTTAATTCAAAATAAAAAATTATTTAAATCCAGGGCTTACAAAATAGTAAATCTCCAACAAATGTCATTTTCGTGACGTCACAAAAATGACCGTCACGAAAATGACAAATCGTCAATAATTCGTTCTGTACTGAAAAACATGCTTTCACTAAGCCGATATCGTCACATTTTCTTCTTCTGGTCGTCATTCTATATTAAAATAAAACTTTGTTCTAAATTTTATAATAATATTTTTTTATTTTTTATGCATCTCGAAAATGACAAGCAATAAAAGTACGCACAGCATGTAAACAATAAAAATAATGTTAACTCTTACCTGCTTTCAATTTTCTTGAGATTTTTTTTCCCCACATATCGTCAATGTTGATTTCTGATCTTAAACTTTAAAAAAAGTGAATGGTGGCACCATCCCTTGATGATATATGAAGTTATTTTCATGTGTCACGAAAATGACGTGAAGACTTGCATACAAGCATTTTAATTACACATGCATGAAAATTAACGTAATTAAAAAGAAAAAAAAATTTCCTTTGAAAACAAATAGTTTTTTTTACAAGAATTAACAATTATTATAATTATCATTTTATTTTTTTTAGTAAAAAACATACTTTGTATGTAAACATTTGGTCTTGGAGACAGTCACGAAAATGACGGTTATAAGGTTTAAAATTTTCTAAAAAATACTAAAATTGCTATAAACTCACATTTTATGATTTGATGCTTTTTTAAAAAGGTACTTCTAAATAATAATAATAAAATTTTACAATTTATTTGCTTAAAATTAATAATAAAGACCTGAAACACTAAAATGCACATTTATGTGATATTCAGCCATAATATCAAATATTTCCAAGAAGGATAAATTTAGTTGCAGTTGCTTAATTAAATCCAGTTTACGCAGGAAAAAGGTTGTCGGTTTATCAATTACGGACAGTTTCGTTGTATACAGTTCCTGCCTTAATTGAGCTCTATCAGCACTCGAGGATCATGTGCTTATAATTTTCATTTTTAACTCTTCATAGGTGGGATTTGGACCCAAAGAATGAGAGGCGATGAGGTCAAACCACCTTTTAGTTTCTCTTTTTAAAGAGTATTTTAAACAGTTAAATCGATCAGAAATATCAATATGACATACGTGAAAATATTCTTCAAGTTCCTCAAAAAAGTTAAGCACATTATTTTTGCCGGTAAAATATACTCGAGCGATGGGGGGGGGGGGGGGTGTCGAGCTGGTTTGGGGCGCCACTGTAGAGAATAAGAGGATGCCATATTCTCAAATGTAGATCTTAAATCCTAGATCTTAGATCTTACTAGATCTTAAATATAAACTTGAATACTTAATTGCTTAATTAGCTAGAAATAAGAAGAGCTCGAGACAAAGTTAACAAATAAATAACACAGTTTATTTAGCATTCAGTATTAAGGAGGGCGTTGAGCTAACTCTAATTAAATAAGTGCCTTCAAGAAATAATTTTAACAAGACATAAATTAATATATAACTGATCTCACCAATGCTGATCTTTTTGGCGACTGCCCTTTACGACTACTAAATATTCTCACTTCAGAGTGTCGAGCGGATTCCCGATACACGACAAAACTCTTTTCTTAATTTACTCCTCTCTACCATCACGTCGCACACACCCTAATCCGGTGCAACTCGCTATCACCACCATTTCCAATTCACACTAAGCAGCTACTAATTCATCACCATTCCATTACATTACATTACCTCCCCTAGCAATTCACTATCTTTTCTTTTATACTACATCCTAACAAACATCCTTTCCCTTCATTTCAGTTAAAACTTACAATCACTTCCTATTCATCAAACATTCAGATCCTAATTATTTCACAGCAGCACTATGCCGACATAAAACTAACTCGACCAAGACTTTCGCCGAGTCCCTGGCGACGAAGTAATCTAACCGTCCCAACTTTTGGTGACGGTCTATAGTCTCGACCTCACAAAACTACTACGTCAGAAACGCGAAAAGAAAAATATTTCCGATGTATACAGCTGTTTCGGTAGCCTTAAGCGTACCTTCTTCAGTGCATAAAGCTGTATGCTGAACGAAACAGCTGTATGCATCGGAAATATTTTTCTTTTGGCGTTTCTGACGTAGTAGTTTATTCGTGTTTTAATATTCCAATGTCAAGTCTCCTGTTATTAAAAGAACGATATATTTTAATTTTTTCTTGCAAAACTCATAGAAATTTTGAAATTAAGTACCTAAGAAAAATAAAGCATATTCATGAAATTTGAATTTTAAAATAACAAGCTTAAAAGGGACATTAACATTTCTTTTTTAAAACGCAATAAATGCATTGAAAATTTTAATTAATAAAGAATATTATAATAAGCATGCGTCAATCTCTTTATCATTTGAATTGACTTACTACTTTATTTTTAATCATTATTTTATATTATTTATTGCATTTTCTCGATAATTTTTGCAAAGAAATTTTTGAGAGAAATTTATTTCTAAATTTACAATATTATGTTCCTTTATTTAAGATTTCTACGTTTCTGCAACTTCTTACTGTGTTTTAGAATTTACAAATTACGAAATGTTTATTTATCTGAATTATAATTATAAAAATAATATTTATATATACATATAATATACATATACAGTCGGTAACAAAAGTGTCCGAACACTAGCAAAAATTCCTATGTAAAAAAAGTACACTTAATACAGTTTTGTTAAATAAATCCTTGTCGAATCCTGTTCTTAGTCAGTATAAAAACAGGATTCGAAAAGGATGTATTTAACAAAACTGTATTAAATGTACATTTTTTATATAGGAATTTTTGCTAGTGTTCGGACACTTTTGTTACTGACTGTACCCGTGTAGTATTTGTATATTTTTTTTAATGATAAACGTCCCTCAGCCATTGGTTTTGCGATTAATTTTAAATTATATGAGAAAAGGTAGGCGTTTCTAAAACAAATAATATTATGAGACATAAAAAATTTTAGCTCAAATTTTATTCAGTGGTACTTTCAAAGTTGACTTGTTGAAATTTTGTTATGAATAAATTAATTGTTTAGTAACATCATAAATTAATTATAAATTTATATTAAATAAGTTATCCTTCCAATACACATAACTGGATTTTAAGAAAAATGCTGTTAAGAAATAACAGAACATTTAACTACATACGATAGAGCAAAATTTAATAAACGACAAGAATATTTAAAACCAATTAATTGAATTAAAAAAAAACTTTGTTTTTATTTTCTTAGTTATTAAATTTTAAAGGATACTTTACAAATTCAATAGCTTGTGATTTTAGATAGCCAAGTGCAGCAGTTTCAGCAAAGGAGGACATGTTATGATGAATATTTTTCTCTGAAAAGTAAAATAAAATAAATTTATATGCAGATATTTCACAGTCATATATTAAGAAACGTAATATGATATACGTTTAAAGTAAACTGAAAAAAAAAAAAAAAAAGTGACAACTTGAAGAATAATAACTCTTTTAGACTTGATTATAAAGTGTCTAACAAAAATATTGAAATGGTAACATTAGAAGTATTTTATTTGAAATAGTTGAATAAATTTATTTAAAGTACATGCCTGCACATTGTAAGTTCGAAACATGTTTCAAGCATCTATGATTGCAGTGGTTCAGAATCAACTTACAGTCGGCAGCAAAATTACTGAAGCACTGGCAATAATTTTTACTTTAAAGATGGGTACCTAATACTGTTTTGTTAAGTAAATATTTATAGAGTCATGATCGTAGTCTTATATTGTTCATAAAAAAGTAAGTTGATGATAAAAATTAGCCAGCAAACTAATGTATATATATATATATATATATATAAATATATATATAAATGATAGATATCGTAATAAAAATTAATCTTAAAATTTAGCAATTAATATATACAAAAAACAATACCAACACACAAAAATATAGAACTGATTATAACTTAGAGGAAAGACTGACACAAAATTGTTGCGATTTAGATTAAGAACCAAAAAGAGACAAAATAACTTAAATTGCTTACGTCGACATGGATCATAATTAAAAAAGGACCATTAAACTTAATGACAGAGAAAACAAAAAAATAACCACAGAAATAATTGGATAAAAATGCTTAAAATTAGAAGTAAAATACACTTCAGGGGGCATGTACTTCATAAAGCTGTGAAAGCTGCATCGATTTCGTAAAACAATATAGCTAATCATAGCAAATTATATCATTTCAATATATATATATATATATATATATATGGAAACTGCGAATGTATGCTTCAATATTTGCTATCGACTGCAATTCCCCGCTTAATTATCTTTAGTGGACAGAAAAAGACCGTAGAACCAGGTTCTGATCTAATCAGTTTTCTTTAAAATGCTAAATACATATACAGTTTTAAAAGGTTTAAAAGACGGAAAGAGGTCATCAATCATTATACAGCGGTATGGAAAGATTTTAAGCCTCCCCCCCCCCCCCCCAGAATAAATATGATACTGAACGGCCTACTCTCGTCAACTTGATGCCTGCTCAGATATCCCCACTTTTTGAATTGTAACTTTTTCAAAATCTTCAGTACAGTTGTTGGCCATAGTCAGAAGCATTCCAAAAAGTATATATATATATATATACATATTCATTTGCTCATACCTATAACTCATTCAA
>OZ005661.1:175598735-175621235 GCA_963930645.1 Salticus scenicus
ATTGTAACTTTTTCAAAATCTTCATAAATGATAATAGTACAGTTGTTGGCCATAGTCAGAAGCATTCCAAAAAGTTTATATATATATATATATATATAAATCTAAATAGAATGAAAAAGAAAAACATCAACATATGTAACTGAAGAGGAGCGAAAGAAAAAATGGAGACAAAAGTATCTAAATGGCAGGGGGGAGTTGTGACCACCCCACTCCGGTTAAACATGTTTTACGACCGGTCAACACTCCCGGATACCAGATACTGTGTCAAAACTTAGAATAAACTTACATGAAAATGGCAAAATAAGGAATAAATCCCAAATAAAAACCTTTAAAACAATTTATAAGAAAAACCAAATCACAATTTAAAACGACATACAAGAAAAATCATGAAGCAATATGCCTCCCATTCAACACAATTCAAACATAGAAACAAACAGTTAATGAAAGTTACAGTTAATGAAAGGAAGAAACATTAAAATCGAATTGATAAACGATTCAAAAAACGTGATTTACAAGTAATATAATCTAATTGGTAATATTGTTTAAGAATATTTAACAGAAAATAAAGAGGATAATTATTATCTATGGCAATTTGTGTAAAATTAACTACAAAAGAGTCACTGTCATAACTATAAGTAAAAGTTCGACTGCATCGAATAAGTTGGTTAATTATAATATTTCTGAATATATTTTTATGTAAAGAAGAAGACCAAGGAGAAATTCGGTTAATTTTAAATTTAAAAGCATCACGTTTATCATAGATTTTAATTACGATTGTTTCATTATTAATACAAATATTAAGGTCTAAGAAATCAACACTATAATCATTGTTAGGTTCAGTTTCAATTAAATTTAAATTATTGGGGTAAAAATTAAAATTTAGTTTAAATTCTTCTTGTTCATATCCAATTAGAATATCATCTACATATCTTATATACAAAATTTCATTTAAAACATGAGTACCAAATTCATAATGATGTAAATAGATATCTGCAAGGGCAGAGGAACATCCTCCCCCCATAGGGATACCGTAAATTTGTTGGTAATATCCTATCCCATTATATAAAATGTTTTCATTTAAGACTATAGTCAAAAGGGCTTTAAATTTTGGAAATGTAATGAATTCTTGTAAATCATATTGTTCAAAGTAATTTAATAAAACCTGAAAAAAATGTGAATGTCTATAGTATTAAATAAATCAGCAAAATCAAAACTTACAACTTTTTTAACTGTGCTATTTGAAATTAATTTAACTACATTATAACTATTTTTAACAAAAATAGTTATAATGTAGTTAATGTATTATCTGGTATCCGGGAGTGTTGACCGGTCGTAAAACATGTTTAACCGGAGTGGAGTGGTCACAACTCCCCCCTGCCATTTAGATACTTTTGTCTCCATTTTTTCTTTCGCTCCTCTTCAGTTACATATGTTGATGTTTTTCTTTTTCATTCTATTTAGATTTATATTGTACATTAGCAAGGAGCAGCATTGCGCTCATCTAATGTTACTTTTTTGTATTTATAATTAAAGATTCCACATTCCTACATTTGTATAATATATATATATATATATATATATATATATTTTTTTTCATTTGCTCGTACCTATAACACATTCAAAAACTTCAAACACGTTTATTTTCTAAATATGATTTTTCAAAACGACACACAGCATAACTCTAACAATTTGTAATCTTTTTATATGAAAATTTAATCACGACTTTGAATTAATGTTTCAAAAAACGTAAAACAATCACGTAAGGATTTTCGATTAGTTAATTTAAACAATATTTAATTTTAAATGACTATCCTTATTGCTTTGGTGAAAATTGAGCGATTTTATTCAAACATTTTCAAACTACACAAAAGTCAATATCTTTAAAATCCCCTACATGGATCACTAGCTAATCTCAAGCAGATCACATAAATTCATTTTTCATTTTTCCAGATTCAGTTTGGCACCAGTTATAGAGTGCGTGCTGCAGATCGCCTCAAATTCAACATCCCTCATGCGAATGGCTGCAGTGTCACTCTTTTGTAATATTTTCCGACAAAAGTTTTTGTAATATACTTAAATATAGGCTCAATAATTACTCCAAGTATTATATTTCTCTATAATATTTCCTTCCACCCAAAATAAATTGAAAAATAAATAAATAAATAAATAAAATTAGGTACTCTTTTTAGGCCATTAAATTGCCCTATTCACCATTAACTTCAACTCCCGGTTCAATGTATATATGTGTATATAAATTAATAACCAAAAGTATGGAGCTACTTACATGAAAACTGCAAAAAAAAAAAAAAAAAAATAAATAAATAAATAAATAAAAAAAAAAACACCATCTTTCAAAATAAAAGGAAGATGATACGGGACTTAAAACATAAGAGATAAAAGTTCTAAAAGAAAAGTTTATGTCCAAAATAGTAATAATAATAATAATAATAAATGAAATAAATCAATTTAAAAAAATATATATATATATAATGAAATAAATGTTTAGCACCTGAATAATATAATTTATGTTGAATAAAATGAACGTGTAAGAATATTCTTTTATTTAAAATGAAGGACAAAACTATTATTTATTGTAATTGTAAAAACTTTTGCATATTTAAAAATTTTTTGTCAACTATTAGATCGACAAGTAGTAAAGTAATTAATTTAAACAAAATTATCCTATATCTGAAAAAAAAAAAAAAAAAAAAAAAAAAAAAAAATATATATATATATATATATATATATATATATATATATATATATAATAATAATATTCATAATACATATATAAAAATAAAACTACTCAAAAAGTAAATAAAGAACAAAATAAAATGCTCGAATTAGCCATTTTTCTTCCATGCTACATGACTGTTACTTCTGGCGCCAGTTTCATTAACTAAAGCTTTTTGCAGACAAGCGGTTTTACAATCATAGAGTAAACTATTTTTAATACGTTTTTATACTTGACACGTTGAGTGCCATGTCAGCCATCGGTGACTGACATTGAACTTTATGTTTAGGCTGCGTCAACCTCTGTGGCTGGCAGTGTCAAAAATATGATATAAAGTCTCGTCAACACCGGTGGCAGGCAGTGTGAAATATGATATAAAACTAAACAAAAAATTACATTGATTTAAGTAATTGCTGAAAATTTCTTTAATTTTTATTTATTACAGGATTATGTCATTAAGGAATTTTAATGGATTTTATTGAAACATGGTAAACATGTCCCTCTTCTAAGCAGCGCGCGTGGCCTACGGGGATTTCCTTAAAAATTCGCGTGGCGCTAAACGTGTTAAATAAGAATAAATCGATTGTAATTCATTTGGTTTATTTGTTGGTGGTGGGGGGTGATTTTAAAGCAGATTTTAATTTAGAAAGTGGGAAATAATTCATTAAAAATTAAAAAATTATGGACCTTTATTTACGAACTACTACAAAACACTATACGACGAGAGGCTGTACGACATCAGATGCAATTTTTTCCTGTAAAGATATGCGAACGGTGGTTTAAACAAATGCATACACTTATAACATGCCTTTATATTGAAAATAGACAAACACCCCTGAAAAATTAATTCATTAACTAAATAATTAAAAAAAAAAATGTTTATTATATGTATATTAGTCTTCTCGTACTACATTAAATTTTTTCTCCGAAGAATTAATTTTTTTGTTTATTTTCATTACTGCAATCAAAAATAAAATAAAGTAAGAATAAAGTAACCTACCTTGAGCTACATCGAAACCTGCAAACTTAACAGGTTGGGCATAATTAATCATTGAAGAAAGCCAAGGATGAACAAGTGTAGTACCACCTGTATATGGCTGGGCTCCAGGCGCTGCACCCTCTGCTCCTTCCTCCTATTTTTTGAATGAAAAAATGAAATTTATAATTTACTAAACATGGCTTAAAGTCGTTTTTAGGTATATTCCAATAAGAAAAGATTAGGAATTATACAACTTATATTGAACACATATCAAATTTTAATAAAATTTATCTCTGTTAATTTTTTATGTTAAGGTTTTAGGAAAGATGGACATTCTTTTTTTGTTGTCGATTTGATATTTTTAATATGTTCCTTACTGTCTAGTGTACGTATTTTTGGTACAATATGACGTGAGTATTGTGGTTGATATTATATTTCTTTTAAATATTCCTGGATACATCTATTTTACATCATATTTATAAATTTTGCAATTTATTATGTGTTCCTCTTGCATTCTACACCTTTTAACGTTAAATATTATATATAATGTTTTTGATTCACTACACATAAAAAAAAAAAAAAATATATATATATATATGAACAGTCTATAATAGTACAAACTTTAAAATGCATATTAAGAATGAGAGAAAAGTTTGTAAAATCTGTAAAACACTGCGCGTAGAGCGTACTTGCAAAAGTATAATATTTGGAAAGGATTATACTCTAATTTAAAACATAAAAATGGTCTAAAAGCAGTAAAAATAAAACAACAACAACAACAAAATCTGCCATTTTCTTACTCAAATAAGCGTAATAATTATTTATGCTTAAAAAAAAAAAAAAAAAATAAATAAATAAAAGACGGATTAAGAAAAACTGTGCATCTAAGTACCTGGAAAAAGTATGAGATCTAAAATATATTAACAAATAAGGTATAAAACATAGTTAAACACGAAAAATTTAATATTACTCTTTCTTAGAAATGAAATTAAAAACCATAAACATAGGTTATGAACATATTTAAAATATGATTAAAGCATTAAATGAAAACTAAAAAATCTGATGGCACTTCATCCTGTAAATAAGGTCAAGGAGTTGTGAATGAAAATAATAATGCCAATATCCTGTAAAATGACTTTTTTCGTCAATGCCTTTTATCAGCCAATCTGTCATCGTTGAACCAAGTCGAATTAAAGTTACTTATTTGATATTTTCAAATTCATTCCCGGTCGCATTCATGAATTCTCCTGTCCCTCGATATTGTCGCATGTCTTATATACAGATTGCACAAGTATGCCCCAGACACTTTCTAAGTCCGGTCGCAGAATGGACAATAGAACAGATGGAAGTCACTTGCTTCAAACCAAGCTTTTCTTGAATGAGTAACATGGATGCCGGCATTAACCTGGCTGAAATGTCCAACCTCCTGATATAACTAGAGTAGAATTGGGAAGAAAACTATCGTATAACATATCTTTACACTCCTTTGCATTCATTTTGATATAAATTACCACAACTGGTAACATGTCATTACCAGCAAACGCTCCCCATGCCATTATTGATCTCTTCCCACATTTCCTTTTGGAAAATTAATTTTTTAAATACTAGCTAGTATTTTTTAAAGCCGTCTGGACCATCAAATTTAATTTTTTTTCTCATCCGATAAAGCTATGACTTTTAATTTATCTCCAAGCAAAACATACTTTTAGCAAATTCTAAGTGAGCTAACTTATGCTTCTTTGACAAGTGTTGTCGAGGTTGTAATTCTACGAACTGTACCCCTAGGTTGGAACTTAAAACATTACTGTTATTTCGGTTGGTACATGGTAGGCTTAAAACGCGAACTATTTCAAAATAAGGCATTTTTTAATCGCACACCCATCGAAAAATGATCGATTTTTGGCGCCTTGAGAGTACACTTGGTCTTCTGGGAGCTTTCATTTACCATACTTTTGGGTACATACAAATGAAACACTTCCAGTTGCAAAGCCATTTGCAGGCGTTTCAAATGTATGACTGCAGTCGGCAGCAAAAGTATCCGAGCACTGGCAAAAATTCCTATATGAAAAAAGTTCACTTAACACTGTTTTGTTAAATAAATCCTTCTGGATGACTGACTAAGAACGTTCTTAGTCAGAGAAGATCAAAGATCAGAGTTCTAAGAACGTTCGTCAGTCTAAGAACGTCCTGTCTTAGACTGACTAAGAACAGGATTCGACAAGGATTTATTTAAAAAATCTGCATTAAGTGTACTTTTTTTTACATAGGAAATTTCGCTAGTGCTCTGTTTCTTTTGCTGCCACTGTATTTGAAAAAAAAAAAAAAAAACTTGCAAAATTTACGTCATCGAAATTGCAAGCGTTCCGTTTGTATGTAACCCTTTAAATGATTTTTTTTTTAAGTTCTTGATTACCACTTTAGACCTACACATAGACCTAGAAATAGCTTCACAAATCATTCCTCTTACTTTTATTCCAATGATTTTCCCACGTTCTACATCGGACAATTGTTTCTGCCTCGGCATCGTTGTCAATATCACAAAGAAAGATTAAAATAACCCTAAATGCATTGTTCGATTGCCTTTTATATTTTGAGCTTTCTCAGACCGCACAAAATTTGCATATCCTTCCAAAAAATTCGACGTACTTATACATTTTTCCATCAGCAAATACGAGTAATATCTATTAGAGTAATTATTTCGATTAATATAAATTAGATTTTAATTAAAATGTACTGTAATTAACAAATAATTTTTATACTTCATGTTTTCGTTGCCTTCCCATCCAGCAAATTTGCATAAATCCTAGTTTAGCTGGGTGTTTAATCGATCTTATAAATTTTCTCAGGGCCTTAGTTTATTATATTAAAATTACACGTTATGATTCACACATTATGTAAATAAAAGCTTACAAGGTTATAAATTTATGGTGTAAACTGAAGGTGACATAAATGCCAAAATTGTTTTCTCAAATTTCGAATTGCGATTGTTTCCTTTACGATTGAGTGTTTCAATATCTTATAATAAACGCAGAGTTTCAGAGGTAACATTTAAAAACTCACTATCACAAGTCAAAAAAAAAAAAAAAATGAAACAGAAGGATACACTTCTACTCAAAACTTTAGCAAATTTTGCAAAAATTTGAATTTATAAACTGATCACATGATGAAGTCTTCATAAACTTTAAATATGAGAAATACATAATTTTTCACTCTTTTTTTTTTTCATCTCTTTCTTTCTTTCCTTTTTTTTCTTTTCCAAACACTGAGTTGAGAATAATAGTATTTACGATCTTCCTATATCTTCAAAAGAGGCAGGCGATTTCCAAGTATATTAAATCTAGATTAATATTATAAAAAGAGGAAAATTTGTTTGTTTGTTCGCAAGGGGTAATTTCTGGAGCTACTGAACTGATAAAATTATACATTAAAAACTACACTATTTTGAGTAACATGCTATGCGAGTCTTTTAATCAAAATTTTAAAATTTTATTTAAAAGCCGTATTATAGCTATGAAATAATTTATATATTTAATAGGTGGTCTCGGCCTGCCTAGTTGTCCATATTTCCAAATAAATATTTTTTTTCTTTTTTTTAAACATATTACATCTTTCCCATTTAACTCTCAAGCGAATTTAAATCATTTACAAGACTTTTTAAATTAAATGCATCTAAATTTTAATACCCTAGAAATTTAATACACAAAGTTTACAAGAATAATTTTTATCATATTAATTTTCAGAAAATTAATTAGTATATTTTATAACAAAAATTTTTGTATAACAAAATTTTTCCATCATTTTTAGCAGATGCTTACGCTCATAAATAAATAAATTCATTATAAATTAACATTGTCAAATGCCCATATTTCGAAAATTTTTAAGTTAAGTCACTATATATATATTAGCAAGTATCTAAAGATTTTAAATGCTGTTAAAAATCTAAAGAACCTTTGAATTTTAAAAATATGTTGTTGTTTGTCTAATCGTTTTACAGCCGCATTTCTCCGACTACTCTAATAACTAATACGCAAAACTGTGTTTCATCAGATATTTTCTTAAAATGTTACTAATCATTTAAATTTTTACAGACTTAATATTCATTTTGAATATTATTTGATGTTGTAAGATATAATTATTTTCAATCATTCAAATAAATACTTACATTTGCGTTTCTTGGGGGTTTTCTTTTCAACTTTCTTTTATAGACTTACCTTTTTCTCTGAAAATAAACGAAAAATAGTATCAACATTTATGCACTGATTGAGATTGTGAAGAACATTTAAATGCAGCAATAACACAATTGTTGTTTATTTCAGCAAACATAAATTACGCATTTAATGAAGTATTTTTTATTTCATATTTTTAATACACTTTTGTTTGTGAAAAATGCAACAGCATGAAAAAAATGTCAGAAATTAATGGAATTTAACCCCTTACCGGCAGATGAAAAATTACGAGATTCGTTTACCCGTGCTACCATTTTTTTACACAGGCGTGTATAATTATGAGTTCACTGTTCCAGAAATATTCTCCTTTCCGATTCCTTTCTCTCCTCATCTTCTCTGAAATAAGTAAGTCCTTCGAAAACACTGACATGATAATTTAATTGCTCTCCAAAGCCGTGAGACTATACATTGGTAGCAACGTAACGCAGAGTATCGTACTTCAGCAAGGCGTATATAGACGTATAGATATTCTGCAGGACCCAGGGCAATTAACATATTGGAATAACGAGACGAATATATACGCCCTGGGCAGTTAAGGGGTTAATACACAAATGACTGGTATTGGTATAAATATTCTTCGACCACATTTGATGAAACCAAGGAAACATCTGCGCAACGAGTCCAATGCTAAAATAGGGGTGACAGTCATCTGACTCAGGGAAAACGAGCAATAACAGAGCGCGGAATTACTGGATGTTTTCCAAATTTCAAACTGTCGGACAAGCTGGCATACCTCCAACATTTTGGACGCGTCCTCAGTGCTAGTTTTCGGATATGTAGCTGCACTGTAAAGTATTAAATTTTATAGCAAAATAATAATATTAATTGTCCGAAATCAATATTCTGTGTAGCCATCACGCGTTGCAATACATGCTGCTATACGACGTTGCACAGTGCCAAAGAGATTCTGAATGTCTGCCTGGGAAAGAGCATTTCACACTGTTTATAGAAATATCTGCATTTTATCTGAATTAGATGTAGGACGAAAATTACGAGGGAGACGCCTACACATGTTCATTCGTCACAAATACGAAAATAAGCAGGCGAAGGAAGAAGTTGTGTGATTTTTTGCTAAAAAGAAATCATAAACATTCCTTGCAGCATGTGAGCGGACATTATTCTGTTTAGAATAAGTCCAGTAATACCTTTAACAAAAGGGCAGTTTCGGACTCCAACACTTTACTGACGTACGTGTTGCTGTTAAGCTTACTCACACTTCATAGCAGTTGAGATCTTTTAGGATGGTCAGTCGTACGTAAGAACAGAACTCTAGGTGTTCTTTCACTATGACATTTGATAATGCACTTCGGAAGTTAGCCTTCACCTGCAGAGCGTCTAAAGCATATACGGCCATCTTACAAGGAAACATTCAAAAGGTATTGAAAAAAATATATGGGATTCTACTCTTCATAAAGCACCAGAAAGTGAAAAATTTATCAGCTGAATGAATTACAGAGACCATAAAAAACAATTATCAAAATTAAGCATATTTGGCGATTTCACACTGCTAGGCGATTGAACAAGGAGAGGGACGCCGCTCACCACTCTTGGAGCGATTTTGAGCGCTTCAATGGTGATCTCTCCATTTATTAAAAAAAAATATATACAAAAAAACCAGGACTTAGTCCCAAATTTTGAGTACTTGGCGGAGAAGCAAAACACGGTTGTGTTCGTACACGCCAATCTTGGCGCTAACGAACTTATCGCCTAACAGCGCTAAATCGCCAAAAATGCTTAATTTTGATATTTTTTTGTGGTCGCTGTAATTCATTTCAGGCGATAATTTTTTCACTTTCTGATGTTTTATGAAGAGTAGAATCACATACATTTTTTTCAATATTTTTTAAAGACGACATCTTTTAAATGTTTCCTTGTTAGTACCAGAAATGAAAGTAGGATTCGTCAGAAAAACCCACTTGTTGACAATCCGCACGCAAGTCTCTATATCCATGATCCCATTGCAACCACAGGTCTCGATGGTTTTGCGTGAATAGGATCCTGTATAAAGGAGTTTTTTCACGCAGCCTGCGGTGCGGCAAACGTTGACGAATTAATGAAGCAGACATTGATATTCATATAGCAGTAAACTAAAATGCTACTAACTGTCTAGATGAAGCTGTATGGTCTGTCAGCGCCATGCAAACCAGGTGCCTATCATGGCGTTTGACGTAATTTTCAGGGGTACACAACCTGATCTTCCGAGTTGTCTGATTATCTTCGGCCCACTGCTTCTAAACTCGTATCGCTGTGCTGTTGTTACATGTCACAGAACCTGCTATTGCGCTATAGGAAAATCTTCCCACACTAAGACAAATGATTCTGCCTCGCTCTAACTCCGTAAGTTGCAGAAATGTAAAACTCTTTCCTCGATTATCCATCGTTAAATTTCACCAAACAGTTACCACAAGCAGTTAACTGTAGACAACTTTTAATGTCCCGCTACAGCTTTCTATTTTTGCGATCTCAGTGCGTTTCTCATCGTACGCATGAGGCATGAAATGTTAATTATTTCCTTAATACACTGTAATTTTTATTTGCTGAAAATTTTAGATCATCGCATCACTTCATCATGATGTTGCAATTTTCAAAAACATGAATGTAATAAAAGAATACTGCCCCATAAAAATTAATAGTTCTAATTCCATATTTTTCTTAAATGCTTTTTTTATTATTTTTAAATAGATTAAAAAAATATACATTTTTATGACATTTATATGTTCTAAATTCAATACAGCGATAAATTATTTAAAATCTAAAAAAGCGTTAACTCCAATTTTTCGAAAACGCTGCAAAAAAAAAGAACATATAATGAAACTGGAGTTGGGGGGCCTTTTCATTTATGAGGGCAGAATGCACATAAATATGGATTTTAATTAAAATAAAAGAAGTTTTATTATCTAAAATTAGAGTAAAGTAACTGCATTTAAATTTTTTGGCTTCAATCACATTAAAATATCTACAGTAACTACAGTTGAATTTTACGTTGATATAGATTATTATAAATAAAAAATTATTATGATTTTTTTTTTTTTTTTTTTTTTTTTTTTTTTTTTTTTTATGAAAAAAGAAAATAAAAATCTGTTTTTATTGTGGTTGTAAATACTAACTTTCTATTAAATGTTAATGTACGTAATTGCTTGATCTTATTAATATTTTTTTTTTAGAAACAATTTCTTTTTCATTGCTTCTTTATTTTACAGTAGCTTTATATAAAAATTTGTCTATCAGAGGAGAAAACTTATTTATTCATCTGGTATAAATGACCTTAAAAAAATAAGTAAAGTCTGTTTCACACACGGGAAAAGTTATGCATTGTATTACAATAGTCTTAATGTATATATATATATATATATATACAGTCGGTAACAAAAGTGTCCGAACACTAGCAAAAATTCCTATGTGAAAAAAGTACACTTCATACGGTTTTGTTAAATAAATCCTTATAGAATCATGTTCTTACACTGACTAAGAACAGGATTCGACAAGGATTTATTTAACGAAACCGTATGAAGTGTACTTTTTTTACAGAGGAATTTTCGCTAGTGTTTGGACACTTTTGTTACCGACTGTATATATATATATATATATGAATTTTAAAATACCTCTTCTTATCATTCGATTTATGACTATATTGAATTAGTACAGTTTATATTTTGCATTTCTTAGTTCTAAGGGAAATACTGGATTTTTGTAAAATAATATTTAATTTGCCAACAAAAGAATAAAATATATCATTTTCTTTTTCTTTTCAAATGAATTATTAAACTTTTATAACAGAATATCCTTAATTCTTTAATAAGTTTTTTAATTCTAAAGGCAAAAAGTATTAATATTTTATTATATTAAAAAAGATAAGTCTATTTTTTTTATTTATTAATTTGATTAATCTTGGTTATTTGTTATATCGAATCACTGTTTTCAGTCAGTTTATTATTTAAATTATGTTCTTAATAAAAACATAATTATGATAAAAAAAAGTTAAAATAAGTCAAAAGTTTTTTTTTTTTTTTTTTTTTTTTATAATACAAAGACAAAATAATGAAAAAAGTTGTTACCTTCAGGTGCTCCATCTGCTGATTCTTTTGGCCCTTCTTCTTCTGCCAATTGACCTTTCCTAAACAGTTCGAGTTCCTCTGTAAGGAAAAAAAAATGTGAAGCACTCTTGATTTTTAATATAAAACAGTATTTAATTACTTAAAAATATTCAATAAATTTATTTATTATTTATTATATTATATTTTAATATAACATGTTTACAGATAAATAGCTTCAACGTATGAAAGCTGCAGTAAACCTGTTTACTATTCATAATCTTCTAAATGTTTTGTGAAAAATGAAACATCTGGTTTTTCAGGATGCTTCTGAACGACCTCCCGTATTTTGAAATGTTATAATTTTAAAACAGTGATAAATAAAATGTAGTATGTTAGATAGGTGTGTCTGAGATTTTAAATGAACCAGTTTGAACAATTAGTTACGAGATTTACCCCCGTAAACACAGTCAACATTAAATGATATTCAGAGGTATAAAATGTTCAATATTTTGTAATTTCTGTTGTCAAGGATGAAAGGCAGTCAGAAATATATTAGAGCAGTTAGTACAGAAAACTCAATAAAGTCAAATTTTACAAATATGACTGAATGTACACTGTAAAAAATGCTGCAGTAAAGTTACGGGCAAAGCCCTGCAGCAGAGATTCCAGTCAAAGCCCGTAAAAATACATTTAGACGATGAATGATGTCTCGCCAGTAATTTTACGTTGTGATGAAAAATACAACCAACCTGCAAAAAAAGTAGCATTGACCGTAAAATTAAAAGTTAGAGTTTGAGTTTCTCCAATGCTTTAAAAAAGTTTCTTGCAATTATTACACATGCGTGCAGGGAGAAATCCACAACACTAAAAAACTTATTTATTTTTTTACACGCAAAAGCTAATTTATTAATTTTCATGTGAAGCAAACCGACTTGGGAAACCCGAGATTCGAACTCACAATCACCTGTGTTAGAGGACAGCGATTTGCCAACCGCGCCGTTGGGATCACGTATTTTTCTTTTACAAAAGACAGTTTTCTTTACAAAAACAGATAAAGTCTACTTTAGAACTGACTAGTTGATAAATCTTGTCACACCAAAAGACTTCTGGAAAATTTTTTAAACCGATTTACAGCACACTGTGAAGTAACAAATCTTCAATTATTTTTACAGAACTAGCTATACAAATTTACAGCAACCTATGCCGTATTTATCTTTAAAAAAGTGCTTTATTTTTACAGAATTTTTTTACAGTGATGAAATTGTTAACGTTCAAACTATGCATAAAATTATTTTAAAATCTAAATTTGCTATTTTTGACAAAATTAAGAAATCAGTCAATTCTCATATTGAAAAAAAACAAAAGCTTTTTTTTTTTTTTTTTACCCTATAAATTTTGAAATTGTGAATCACAAAATTCCCCCTGAATTTTGTGAAAAAAAACTAACTGTTTTTTTAAATCATTATTATTTGTAAACGGGCTGGATTGGATTTGGGAATAAGGCCGATTGACTGCTGTATGTCCTAGGCCTGAGGGGGAGTGCTCTCTGAGGGGTCTTTATGAGGGGTCCTAGCCCGTATCTATACAAGTTTCGGAGAAAACCACGGAAAACTCCGAACGGCTAGGCCGACGAGCGCGACTTGTGACCGAGCCCGGCTCCTCACGTCTACCAGCTTTGAGCGCAGAACCGCTCGGCCGCTGGTGGGCCTTATTTATTCGTAAACACTAGCACTAAAGAGGTAATCTTATTTCAAGGTTCTCATTAGAGGTAAATAATGGGTGAGAATTTCTCACCCTTTTTCAAAAACAAAATGAAACTTTTGAAAACTATGAACTTCTGAAACTATGAACTTTTGAAAACTATGAACTTTTGAAAACTATGAACTTTTGAAATGAACTTCTGAAAACTATGTAAGATCTCTGAAAATTAACCGAGACGCAGAATAAACTTTGAATAAAAATAATAAATCTTTTACATAAATACAGAGAATTTATATCTCCAATTAATACGACTTTTTTCATGGTTTTCGATCTTTATGGTTTCAATAGTGGGTGCAAAGAAGAAATAACTAGAGCCTAATTCTTATTCATCCAAACAGGTTTTATTATAAGGCCGATTTCAAAGTGTGTTTATGAAGTGCTAGGCATATTTGCACTTTTTAGAATAGCAGAAGAGTTTTTTTTTTTTTTTTTTTTTTTTTTTAAGCTGTATTCTATTGAAGGGAGCCCACCAGCGGCCGAGCGGTTCTGCGCTCAAAGCTGGTAGACATAAGATGCCGGATTCGATCCCAGGTCGCACTCGTCGGCCTAGCCGTTCGGAGTTTTCCGTGGTTAGCAGTCAATCGGCCTTATTCTCAAAATCCAAATCCTTTGAATAAAGAAAGGACTGAAGTATTTCGAGAGCAGAACTTGCTATATATGATGTAATGTACGTATCTGATGGTCATATTCAGATAAAACAGCTTTGTTTTTTAACAGTGAAGATCATACATAATAATCATAAGACTTACCTTCAAATGGTTAATTACATATTCATTTTATATTGAAATAAACTTTATTTTAGCATATTGTAAAAAATGCATTGTGGAAACAACATTAAAATTTTTCGTTTTCTAAGGCTTAACTAAAGGGTTAAGAACAATTAGAATGCTGTATGCTTAAAAAAAAAAAAAAAAAAAAAGAAAGAAAGAAAGAAAGGTAGAAAACTAAAATTTAAAAAAAATGCGTTTAGTGGATAAAACAATTATTAGGTTGTAGTTTGTGTTTTAGAAATCTGGCTTTAAATCAAGAAACCATTTTAGCTTTCTTTTTTAATGTTTTCGTGTTAATAGGCAAAGAAAATCAATTTCATCAATATCAATTACTCAGTTTCATTCAGACGGAAATTTTTTGAATTAAATTAAGAAAAACAATGGATGTTTCTATGCGTCATGCGTGCATAATTAAACACATTCAATTAGTATAAATAACAATCATATTTTCAGTTTGAAAATGGAAGAAAATGGAATTCTCTTGATGTTGCTGAAATGATAGCATTTGAAGAGATTTTCTCATAAGAAAATGGTTTGGTGAAAGATACGTGCAATTTGCGTAGATTAACGGCTTTTTCTCGTAAAAATTCAAAAAATTCTACTTTCGAAACATCAATTTGCGGGCTACGAGCGTTTAGATAGCAAAACGGTCATTTCCCGTAAAGTTATACGGTTATTACTCAAATTATGCTTCCAAAACATTAATTTACGGATTATGACCGTTTAGGTAGCAAAAGGGTCATTTCCCTAAAATTATACGGTCAAATACCGTGATTTTACATTTTTTTTTTTTACAGTGTAAGTTGTAAATCTTTACAAATCTCAGTGCGATGAATCTTTGGTCTGTTTTGCTATAGAAATGAGGAAAGATATAAGTGGACAAAAGGGTTCTTTAGGATACTGTTTACAACATCTGAAGGATATTGTTTATAATAAGATTTCTGACGTTGGAGCAGATGGAACATTTCATCCGTAAAGCATGCGCATCCATTTGGTAGAGTAATTGCAAAACGTGACTTTAAATTTCGTCTTCCATTCGTGTCTTGTTATTGCTACTCACTGCAGTCATATCGAAAGTATCGTAATATCTTTTAATTCATCTTACAAAAAATGATTTGATTTAATACCAGGTAGCACGTAACGTTGTTACAGCGTAGTAATTAAGTCTGAAGAGTGAAAAATTAGTTATAACCACGTTAAAATAACGTTATGTGCTACTGGGGATAATGTACACTGAAATACAGAGCCACTGGACATCGACTGAAATGATGAACATTCGGTCAAAGACCACTCGATCGTCGTACAATGTTATATAATTTTCCCAGTGTCTGGCACTTTTCTTTTAATTAAAATGTTAATTAATTAATGAAAAAACTCTTCAGAGAGCTATATAAAAATTTTCTTGAGCGCAATGGCATCGTATATAACAGAGTTAACAAACACCGCGAATCGACTGGCAGGTCAATGTTCAGTTAGGGACCCTATATAGAGGGTCCCTCTATCGAGGGTCCCTATGTTCAGTCTCGTTGCAATGCCCTCTGTTGGCAAATATTGTAACTACTTTTGCAAATCGATGTATGTGTAATTCGAAACCTGTTTACAACTTTTTATTACGTACTCTACTTACTTATTTTATTGTCTTTCTGTCTATTAATATTTCAAAATTATGTCATTTAAATGTTGTAGATTCTGTTTTAATATACCCTGTAACGTATTTACACGCTTAATTTCAAAGAATGAATTAAACACTCCATATAGGAATGTAATATTTCACAATGACATTCATTCCTTCTGAGTATCCACTTTATCAGAAACTGACAATTTGCGAAAAAAAAACTGGTTCCAAATATTCTCTCTGTCGGGGTGAAAGGATAAAGCACTCCATTTCGAAGATGAGCAGAGAAAAATCTTTAAGGGGGTGAATTGAGAGCCTTTTCATTGGACCGATTAAGTCATGTGATATTTTGGAGCGGGATCCAAAGGTTCAAATTCAAAATGGCTGCCCTCGATCTCGTGCTGACGTGCTTATAAGATTTGAAAATAACTAAAGATAACTAAATGCTTTGAAAATAACTGAAAACAGATGATGCTTAAAAAATTAAGGGTAAGTACTGTTTTATTTTTCGATCTCAATAAGTTTTTTGAAATTACCTACCTAATAACTCGCTTATCTATGTTATTGTAAATGTTTTTCATGTACTGTACTAAAAACGACCGGTACTTACGTATTCACTGCATGTCATTTTACGAAGTGAAGTATAATCTGCACCAGTTTATCATACTTTTTTATCGTTTAACACTGTTTATGTAATTTTTTATCATATAAGTTTGTAACAATAACAGGTTTATCATAGTGCCGAATAACTGCTGGCATGCGATTAATACAAAAATGCCATGTTTAAAAAAAAAAAAAAAAAAAAAATTACAATATTACTAAATGTATATACATACAATTGAATTTTTTTAATGCATGCAAATTTTCTAAATTTTATTATGATAAATTTCGAAATTTTGCATCTGTACCTTACTTTAACAATTATTTTTAGATTTCTGGTAAAATATAATAAAAAAAAATTAAAGTAAAGCATATGATAAACCAATACAAATGTTAATTTTTTTAAAGCATACATGTAGTATGCACAGACATCCTTTAAAAATCAGGATTGTATTTTCGACATGACAGGAAATAATAAAAAAAAACTTACTGTTATTGTTTACATAAGAACAATCCACAATTTGCTAATTAATATTTCAAATTAGTAAAAATTGTAATTTAAATCTGTGTATTGAAATTTCATTATTATGCTATGACAGATTAAGAAACCTGTTTTATATTTAATTAGTCAAAATTAATTAAAAACTTTATTGTTTTCAAATTTTAGAGATGTACCATATTCTGACTTTTACATATATATATATATATATATATATACACTATATATTAAGTTTCACTTCTATATTACATTTTATTTGGGCATATATAGAAAAGGCATTCATTCAATATTTTAAGACTATATTTGGTATTACAATAAATTTAAACATAATCCTGTAAAAAAAAAATAAAAAATAAAAAATAAAAAAATATATAAATATATATTGAAATGTTTTTTTTTTTTTCTTTTTCCCTCCCCCCCCCCTCTTTTTTGCCCCCTAGCTTTAAAAGAGGTAAAAAATATATTCAAATTTCATTAAAATACATTGTTATTGTTCATTTCGTTGTAGATCAGTTAAAAAAAAAAAAAAAAAAGAAAGAAAGAAAGAAAGAAAGAGACCTCTGCATTTTATTAAAAAAAAAAAAAAAAAAAAGTCTGCATAATAAATAAAACTATCATTCTTATTCTAAATCTTATTATTATTTTGTTTGTTTTTTCAATTGTGGCGCCATCAGTGGCCGAGAAGTTCTGCTTATGAAGCTGGTAGTTGGGAGGCACCAGGTTCAATACCACGCCATAGTTGCTGGGCTAGTTTTACGAAGTTTTCTGTGGTATTCTTCAAAATTTGTGTGAATTGCAATGTTTTCGTTGAACACCTAATTTAAAGATGTGATTTTATTCATAGAAAACACTCTTATATGAAGCATCCTAAAATCAATAATCAGAGTTTTTGCGAAATAAATATAGTTTTCTCCTGTGACTTTTTTTTTTTTTTTTTTTTTTTTTTTTTTTATAATAATTTAAGCTTGATATTTAATATCTTGTATTTATTCTGCATAATTCTCGTTGATAGATATTCTATTAAAAAATTGGAATTACTTGGCATTGCAAGCAAGATATATATATATTCAATGAAAAAAAAAAAAAAAAACTCTAGTGTTGCTTCAGTGTTTCAGTTTTGTTTACATGTACTTTGGTTAAAATAAATAAATAAAATAATATGTTCTAGCAATTTTGAAAGTTTGTTTTAAGGGGGTCTGGGACACCAAATTTTTGTTTTTATTATTTATTGATGAATTGCTGTAATTATTTTTTCTGAAATTGGAGTTTTCCAATACAAGATATTAAATATATTTAATCAAGCTTAAATTATTATATAAAAAAAAAAAAAAAAAAACCTCAGGAAAAAACTATATTTATTTCGCAAAAACTCTGCTTATTGATTTTAGGATGCTTCATATAAGAGTGTTTTCTATGAATAAAATCTCATCCTTAAATTAGGTGTTCAACGAAAACATTGCAATTCACACAAATTTTGAAGAAAACCACAGAAAACTTCGTAAAACTAGCCCAGCAACTATGGCCTGGTATTGAACCTGGTGCCTCCCAACTACCAGCTTCATAAGCAGAAATTCTCGGCCACTGATGGCGCCACAATTGAAAAAACAAACAAACAAAATAATAATAATAATAATAATAATAATAATAATAAGATGATAGTTTTATTTATTATGCAGACATTTTTTTTTTAAACTGATCTACAACGAAATGAACAATAACAATGTATTTTAATGAAATTTGAATATATTTTTTTACCTTTTTCAAAGCTAGGAAATATAATAAAGATGATCTATTAAGCATAGTAGAAGCCAAGCAACAGATACTAGATCACTGAAACACCAATATATATTTTTTAAGAATTTAAAATGTAACAGCTTTTTTTTTCAAAAAACATGAGATTTATTGTAACCAAATTTTATACCAAATATAGTCTTAAAATATTGAATGTATGCCTTTTCTATATATGCCCAAATAAAATGTAATATAGAAGTGAAACTTAATATATAGTGTATATATATATGTAAAAATCAGAATATCTCTAAAATTTGAAAACAATAAAGTTTTTAATTGATTTTCACTAATTAAATATAAAACAGCTTTTTTAATCTGTCATAGTTTAATAATGAAATTTCAATACACAGATTTAAATTACATTTTTACTAATTTGAAATATTAATTAGCAAGTTTTTTTTATTATTTCCTGTCATGCCGAAAATACAATCCTGATTTTTAAAGGATGTCTGTGCATATGTATGCTTTAAAAAATTAACATTTGTATTGATTTATCATATACTTTACTTTATTTAAAAAATTTGCATGCATTAAAAAAATTCAATTGTATGTATATACATTTAGTAATATTATAATTGAAAAAAAATATATATATATATGTAAAACATGACATTTTCGTATTAACCGCATGCCAGCAGTTATTCGGCACTATGATAAACCTGTTATTGTTACAAACTTATATGATAAAAAATTACATAAACAGTGTTAAACGATAAAAAAGTATGATAAACTGGTGCAGATTATACTTCACTTCGTAAAATGACATGCAGTGAATACGTAAGTACCGATCGTTTTTAGTACAGTACATGAAAAACATTTACAATAACATAGATAAGCGAGTTATTAGGTAGGTAATTTCAAAAAACTTATTGAGATCGAAAGATAAAACAGTACTTACCCTTAATTTTTTAAGCATCATCTGTTTTCAGTTATTTTCAAAGCATTTAGTTATCTTTAGTTAGTTCAAATTAAAATTAATATTTAAAAAATTTATTATTATAATCAGAAATCCTGGTGACAAATTGAAGATAATTCCTTTCTGTATATAAAGGTGAAACAAGTTTGTAAATTGAATTTGTTCATGAGATATAACAAATTTTAAATTTATCAAAAATTTTTAATTTTTTAAAAAATTCTTTCTTGCTCAACTTCATCGTCAAAAAAGCTACAATTTCAGAAAAAATAATTATAGCAATTCATCAATAAATAATAAAAACAAAAATTTAGTGTCCCGGACTCCCTTAAAGGTTATAAGCATCTTTTATAATTATTAAAAGAAACATTGTGGTTAATAATGTTAACACGAATTTCACTTTTTTTTTTTTTTTTTTTTTTTGTGTGTGTGTGTGGGGGGGGGGGATAGAGGTAGGGTGTTTCAGTACATATTTATTTATAAGATATATTAAAATCAGAATTAGATTTTTAAGGGAAAATATCTGTCAATAGTACATAATTTTTTCTTCTTACTCAAAAAAGGAGTTAAAAACGACTTATCAAAGTGGAGTGGAGTCACTCATTTAACATAATGATTCAGTTCAAATAAGGAGTGCTGATTGTTTATCAAAAAGGAGTGAAAATGAATTATGAAAAAGGAGTGAAAATAATTACTCCGCAAGAGAGATGAAATTCACTCCTATAGGGAAAGTGCATTTTCATTTCTGGAAAGGAATGAAAATTAACTCAGTCTGAGCTAAAATCACTGGATTTTTTTAAGAGAGTACAGATAAATAGTTTCAACACGTGAGGAATATAAAAACTCATTAGTTGTAAATATTCTTATTCATACATTGAAACTGGCGAAATTTCCCATCCTCCAAGACCATTAATAATTCTATAGGGATTTTTTATTTGCACTTATACAGTTGGAACTATTCATATAACTGTGGTGCGACCAGTATCTACACTTTTAAAGGATCTAATAATACTTAAAATATCTAATAATGATCTAATAATACGTAAAAGTTTGAAAGTTTTTAACAAGTTTTTTAACCCCAATAAAAATTCCTTCGGATGATATGAGAAGGAAGAAAATGGGACTCTTGTGCAGCCTTAAATTGCTATAATGTATCTATATTAATGTGAAGTATGAAAAGTTGCGCGAATATCATATCAGATTAATTTATTGGGAACCAGGTATCAGCAGAGAAAAAAAAAATACATATATATTTATTCCTTTTATTTAAATACCAAGACACCATGAGGGTTTTGTTAAATGATTTATTCTTAAACTATATATGAGAATAATTATAAGATATAAGAAAGATATTATAAGATATTATAAGATATAAGAAACTAATTAATTTTTTTTTATCTTATATTATTATATTAACTATTTTAATTATGTTTGTTAAATATTTTACCAATATATATATTCTGGCCGCACACAGTGACCTGGTGGTTCGAGACCCATAACAATTCTGATTGCAACAATTATTTATTCGGTGTAGGGACCCTGAATAGAGAAAGACTAGACATTGATTAAATACGGCAGACGTTCGTTCAAAAACCAATCGATCGCCGTCTAATGTAATGTATTTTTATCAACATCTGATACTATTTAAAATTTATAATCTCGATATAATCTCGATGTATGCTTATTTGTCTTAAAAAGCTTCGACAAATGGCATTTTAAATTTTGCAAAGTGTAATGGAACCGCATATAACATATTGAACAAACATGGCGAATCGACTGCCTGGTCACTGCCCAGTCTCTTATTATGTAGGGTCTCTAATTCAGTGGAGTAAACAATTTCAATCATCATTACCAAGCTCTTCACACCAGTTGAAAATATTAACAATGGTAAAATCTTGCTTGTCGTTAGCTACGGCGTTTTCTCCCTTTCAAAGATACAAACAGACTGCTAGCGTCCCGTGAAAATCTGACGTTGATAATCCATTTCTGTTAGCGTTTTACACTCAATAGGTTAACTTAACACGAGTTTATTTACTACTTTAATTAGTTTTATGTATCATTTAACTTGTACACGAATTTTTTTTTTTTTTTTTTTTTTTTTTTTTTTTTGACCGAAATTAACAAATTGTTTATTTTCAATTTATGCATTATAAGGTATATTGTCTTCTGACCCTGAGACTATTTTTCAGAAATTTGATAAAAAACTAAAATTAAACATGACTTTAATTTTGAAAAATGTATTTTCACCGTTCAATTTAAACGCGCAAAATATATATTGCCTCTTCACTCTGAAGTCATTTTCCACTGATCTTTGAAAACATAAAATGCAATTCATAAATGAAATAGAAAATAAAAAATAAGTACTCCTTCATTTTCAGGTCTTGTAGAAATGTATTTCAGTACTTTTATTATTATTATTATTATTATTAATTCAGGTCACCGCTTTCTATTCGAAAACATGACAAATATATGCACAGTCAATTTTATTACTTATTCCAAAAGATGCATTTATACATACGTTTTTCCACTTCCGGCTTCAGTCGCTTGTTTTTTATCATAATTTTTTTCAGTAATTCAT
>OZ005661.1:175623735-175693735 GCA_963930645.1 Salticus scenicus
TTCAAAAGAGCTCGCCAATACCTTTAAAACGAATGGTTGAACCATCGATCTGCGATAATTTAAAATAAATCTATCGATTTTTTTCATTTTTAACAACCTTTTTTTTTTTTTTTTTTTTTTTTTTAAGTGTTATACGACTTTTCTAATATGGAAATCGTCTGCATTATCATAAAATATAATTTTTTTAAATAATAATTTTAATAAATTATTTTCCAAAACAGAATTATTTTTTAATAACCGAATTAAATTCTATATAAATGTAGGTGCATTAATGAAACGGGGGATTGAGAGGGGGTGGTAGCCACCCCCCTCACACAGAACTAATTATCATATAAAAGTCTTCCAAAGCCTTATTTGAATTGTTTAACACAGGTTTACATAACAGTACTCGTTATCTTACCTCTTAATCAGCAACCTGTATTTATAGTATTAAATTTCAGGGTATGAGAAAGTTGTGTGAGTGACACACCAGATTATTTATTTATTTATTTATTTTTTCTTTTATTTGATCGGTGGATTCACTATTTTATAATGTAGTAATAATAATAAAAAAAAAAAAATGATAGGCACAGCCACTTGAAGTGTATAGTGCAAAGGAGGCATTAAATCGACGAGTGAAAACTCATAAATGCGAGAATTTGGCACACAATAAGGCATCACTTTCTTTAAAATTTCTAAAATTATTTCACAGTTTGGTTTTAAAATCCTTTGCAAACCACTCAACAAATTTAAATTATTTTCTCTTAAACACCACATACCTCCTGAAATCGGATCTGGTATTTATTTAATCCCGTGTTCGTCGTGCAATTTAGGCTATATTGGTCAAACGTGGAGGCGTTTGAAATATAAAATAAATCAACACCGTCGGAATGTTCATAATGAAGATATTCTTAAATCTTCTATTGTTTCCCACTGCTGGGCTCATGGTCATTACTTTGATTTTTCTAAAACTAATATAATTTCATCTCCTGTATCCTCTTTCCATTTGGATATCCATGAAGTTTCTTTCATACTTGAAAATTTGAGAAATTTTGTTAATGATATTTCTTTCACTCTGCTCTAGTCCAATGCTTGGAAATTACTCACATAATTTAGATTTTTGTTTAATTTTGATATTTTTAAGATTTTTAGATTTTGTTATATTTTTTAATCACATTTATTCATTTATTTTCTTCTTTCATTTGAAAATTCTGATCACACGAGTATATATAATTACATTCTTCTTCATATATTATTGCTCTACACTTAATGCTACTACCACTCATGCCTTCTTTGTTCGCCTGACGGAGGGTCGTGTGTTTATTCGTTTCTAAGCAATTGTTGAGAGTTTACTGCATTTTATGGTGTTTATTCAAAGGTTTGTACTTATTACTTTAAAACACTAGTTCTGTGGTAGTTAATTATTATTATAATTGACATTTGCTTAATAAATGTATTTTGAATTCTAACGAGTAATTTAAAAGATTGTTTACGGATATACTTCGCCTCAGGTTTACACATGCAGCGAGCGTTTTATCGCGAAAAATGCCTAAGGACAGGGTTCATTTTACAAAATAGAAAAATGCAGCGAATAATATTTTAGGGGCTGAAATAATTGATACATTAATTTAGAGGAAGTAAATCATTTAATATTTAGAAATTGTAAACTTAACAATAATTTATATATATATATATATATATATGATAGAAAAATAAAGTAAACTGGTTGGCATAGGTGGACTCTGCTCAGTTCCCCATCTTATATATGTTTTCCCAAATTTCTAGTACAGGATATTCTGCTAACATGATTATCATGATAATAGAAACGAATTTGACCAAACATTTCACGTATACTTTATTAGTGTCAATTTCGTAGTTTAGTTTTCATGCTACTATTTAAAATGCAATAATCCTCAAAATGCATATTGTTGCGTACTTGGGGGTTCAAGAACTAGGGGGAATGAACTATACGAGCCGTATTAATCCTCGACGTTATATTTAACGCCCCAACCCGACCCTCCCGCTCCTCCATGTCTTTTTCTAGTCAATTTTGTCCTTTTGTTCCTTCCGGTATTTGTCTTTTTTTTTTTTTTTTTTTTTTTTTTTTACACGCTTTTATTAGCTTTACCTTTATGTATGTATGTAAAAAATCTATATTGTAAAAAAAGACGTTCCCTACTTGAACTCTGTGACTCCCGGTAAAGCTCCGGGCTACGAACTTAAAGCTCGAACGTTCGAGCCCAATCAGGGGAGATTTTCTAAAAAGGGTTTTTAATTCTAAATTATTTATTAATTCATATTTCAATAAAAGCGTCTTCTTTAATTTTTTATAAGTATAATTTTATTCACTCTTGACATTGTGAGTTTTTTTGGTTTTTCTACCACGCTTTTTTCGATGGTATTTTGACTCTTTTTTTCACGTGTTTCTATAGATTTTTAGCTTTCTTTTCCCATGTATTTTGCATCCTAAAGTGCCGTGGTTGCGTACTTGGCAGTTCGTTCCTCTCGCCTAGAAAAGTTTATACAATAATTTCGCGAGGAGGGAATTTTGAGCATGGAATTTCTGCTTAAGTTAAACACAGAACCCCAAAATATTTTAAAGTAGGCGGGACTTGTTTTCTGAAAAAAGCAATTTTACACGAGCTGCGACCTAATGACAGATTACAAAACCCGTAACAGTATGTTTTCCGAACATAATGTGTTTATTGATTTGGCTGCATATGACTATACCATATAGCCGTAGTAAGAATGAGGGGGCGTCTTACATTTGTTTAATGGTCTTTTTGAGATTAGATTTTGACAAAAATTGTTAAGGACTACAAAATTTTGAATAACTGAGCAGTTAAATGCAATTTTTATAACAAAATTTATTATTTATATACATTTTTTATGCATGTGCGTGAAGGGGAAAAACGGATAATGTACTTGCATTATTATAAATAAAGAAAAAAAAAATCTTATCTGATGGAGTTACTTCATAGTTTTTTATGAGAAAATTTCTTACAATAAAATAAAGAGAGAAGTTATTTAATGTACTAATTACGGTAATTTAAAATGTCAGCATATATAGTTACGCTTATCAGTGCTGACTCTGTCACGCACTTAAGAGATAGGCATAATAGATAGGCACAAGAGATAGGCTTAAGAGATTTCCTTGAACTGTGTCTCCTAATTTTCATACTTCAGTTAATTTTAAAAAATCTAATTGTCCGATCGATAAGCTGTTTAATCTGATGGATTTAGAAAAACATCCCCTTTCATTTGGTACCTTATTTGTAACGAATTTTTTATTAGATTTATTTAAAATTAATTAAAATATGAAAATAACAGCTTTAAAATAAACATTTAAATTTTTAATTGCTGCTTTTTTTTTTTTTTTTTCTATAAAATAGGCTTTAACGTAATATATATATATATATATATATATATATATATATATATATATATATATTAAATTTGCTCATGCATATGAAAAAATGACGTCTATAAAATAATAATAATAATTTTAAATTTTAAAGGTAACGGAGAGATAAATAAATTGCGAAAATTTCATACGACCTTGCTAGCAAATGAATTATTTGAATGAAATGAGAAATAAATAAAATGAAATGATCATTTTCCAAGGGGCGCTTTGGTCGACCTACAACTGACTAGTATATATATATATGCTTAAATCTTTAAAATAACATTAATTTATTGTAAAATTTGTAATGAAAGTAAAAGAAATAAAATACGTAAATTTTTATAAAAACCAAATCTGATAATTCCGTTTACTTTAAAACAAAATATGCAATGTCACTCTCATATTAAATGAAGTTTGAATTTTATACTTACTGGGTGATTTGGAAGAGGTTCTTTAAGTAGAAGATCTCCAAATATTTCGTCACAGTATTTAGCTAATTTATATTGCTGCTTTTTGCTGAAAATTAAGAACATGAATAAGCAAATTAAAAACATGCAACAAATAAATAAATAAATAAATAATTTAATAACTTATTCTTCATTTCCCTAAATTAGAAATACAGATTTCTGAGTTATGCGTATAAGGTAAACAAATAACCTGGATAGACGAAATAATCGAGAATTTCAAATCTACGTTTTTTTTAGGCGGTGAAACAATATTACGAATATTATATATCTTGTGAATACCATATTATAGATAGAAATTTTTGCTTGAATTCCTAGAACTGGGCCCTAAAACAATATTGTAGTTACTAAAAATCGCCTATTACGTTCACATTTATTTTGAGATATTTTTAAATGAGATTGGCAACTATAATATGAGAAAACGATCTAGATATCTAATAGGAGATTTTATGGAACTCTCTAGCAAAAAGAACTATAATTGATAAGGATGACATGGAATTATTTTTACTAGAGTCCTAATTTAATTTCTAGTCACAGATTTTTTTTTTTTTTTTTTTTTTTTTGTGTGTGTGTGCAAACAAATGAATACATTGTTCGTATGTAATTGCAATTTAAATATAAAAATGCGACATCGATTTTTTCGATACCGTCCGTTTCGAAGGATTCATCTGATAAATAGCCAAACTGAAATCCATAGGTAAGGCATTGTCGCAAGTAACACATAACACGAGAAAGACAGAGCCGACGGGAGCGGGGAACTAAAGCGACGATTTGAAGAAATTGAATGGATTTTTTTAGCTTTTATTTATCAATCAATGTAAAAAAAACACACTTTTGTTTAGCTCATTTAAATATAGTGAAAAACGAAAAAAGAAAAGCCTGCTCTCCTCTACATGTTATAAAAAATTATGTATGTAGGCGTAAGCCCATCGCTTTGCAGGCAAATGGCTGATCGCAGAGCTAAAACATTTTGCATGCAGGTTCATTTTGACCTCTTCTGATGCAACTTTAACTACGATTTACAAATTTTTGTTTAATTTTCCTTAATTAATTTAAAATATATGCATTTCTGAAATTATCAACTTTGGAGATAAAAAGGAATGTAAAAGTTCTTTTCGTGATCCATTAGTTCACTAGGTATAGAACGTTATGCTAATAACGAGAAAATCGTGAGTTCGATTCTTCAAGAAACGATGTGTTAATTTTTGCAGGTAATTAATGGAAAAGTTCTCAATGGATAAAACAAAATACTCATAGAATTTTAATACAGTTTTTACAATATGCTAAATCTTATGGATGATGAGAAAGGGACAAAAAGCCGTGTTGCTTTGTAGAAAAACGGCTAATCTCAGAGCTACAAAATTTTGCATGGAGGTCCGTTTTGATCGCCCTGATGCACTTCGAAGGCTGATTTTAGAATTGCTGGTTAGTTTTTTTATTAATTAATTAATTTTTTTGCTGCTGGATGCCATCTGTTGTCATATGATTAAGAGGATATTCTGTTCGAGAATGTCTGGCCAAAAACGTAGTTTTTTAAAAATGCAGGTAATTAATGGAAAAGTTCTCAATGGATAAAACAAAATATTCATAGAATTTTAATACAGTTTTTACAATATCCTAAATCTTATGGATGACGAGAAAGGGACAAAAAGCCGCGTCGCTTTGTAGATAAACGGCTAATCTCAGAGCTACAAAATTTTGCATGGAGGTCCGTTTTGATCGCCCTTATGCACTTCGAAGGCTGATTTTAGAATTGCTGGTTAGTTTTTTTATTAATTAATTAATTTTTTTGCTGCTGGATGCCATCTGTTGTCATATGATTAAGAGGATATTCTGTTCGAGGATGTCTGGCCAAAAACGTAGCTTTTTAAAAATGCAGGTAATTAATGGAAAAGTTCTCAATGGATAAAACAAAATATTCATAGAATTTTAATACAGTTTTTACAATATCCTAAATCTTATGGATGACGAGAAAGGGACAAAAAGCCGCGTCGCTTTGTAGATAAACGGCTAATCTCAGAGCTACAAAATTTTGCATGGAGGTCCGTTTTGATCGCATTGATGCACTTCGAAGGCTGGTTTTAGAATTGCTGGTTAGTTTTTTTATTAATTAATTAATTTTTTTTTGCAGCTGGATGCCATCTGTTGTCATATAATTAAGAGGACATTCTGTTCGAGAATGTCTAGCCAAAAACGTAGCTTTTTAAAAATAGCAACGCAAGTTGTCGTCCCCGTACAACCTATATTGAACTATCTGTTTAAGGCGCAAGTGTAATGAGTAGGGATCCGAAGATAGAATTAAAATGATTTTAATAGATTTTTTTTTTTTTTATATAAAATAATTTTATATATAGTGATTAATTATTATTGTTAATTAATTAATTAATTAATGGATTTTGAAAAGTGCTTTAAATATAGTTCCTTCAAAAGAAGGCAAAGCTTGAAAATTACAATAATATACTAAAGAGTAAAGATTCATGTGATTAATGTCTCAATACTTAACAACTGATCATTAAACTTTTTACCTTGCGAAATTGTTATGATAACCACCCCCTCATACAGTTGGAAACCAACCTCTGATACAGTCGGAAACAAAAGTGTCGGAACACTAGCGAAAATTCCTATACAAAAAAAGTACTCTTAATACAGTTTTGCTAAATAAATCCTTGTCGAATTCTGTTCTTAGACTGACTAAGAACAAATTTCGACAAAGATTTATTTAACAAAACAGTATTAAGTGTATTTTTTTTAAGTACCAATCTTTGCTAGTGTTCGGACACTTTTGTTACCGACTGTACATACAAACAATTTTGCTATAAACAGAGAAGTTTCTATGAATTTTAAAAATAAAAATAAAATATGTTGTGTTTAAAACTTCATTTAAACACAATATTGTAAATTATATTTATTTCTAAAATGATCTATTTTTTGTTAATTATCAGCGATGTCAAACATGATCTTAATATGTAAAGTATGCACTATGAATGCACTAGACGCAATCACTTACCAACAGTGATTTTCGAAAGAAAGTATTATAGGATAATCTGAAGTGATAAAGGCACAATCTCTAATAGCATAAATTGCATCCTGAAAAGAAAAAAATAAACTTTTGTTTCTTTACCAAAATTACTATATATCTTATTTATCTTTGTCCGCAAAAAAGCCATTGCTTGTACATAAAAATATTTTAAAATTTATAATTTCTCGTCTTATTAACTCCCTTACAATTTTAAATCATTTAACAATCACCTTTATGATATTCAAAATAATGACATCATCTATTAATTATTAGCGTTATTATTTTAAAATGACATGATCTTTTAAGTAATAACGCTATAAATGGGGAAAATGAAAATGAAAATAAAATATATATAATTTTAATTTGATATAATTATAATTTAATTTAACTGTATATTATATCATAATCTGTAAAATTTGAGGATGTTTTCGATTTTTTAACCGATTGTACCCTGTAACTGCACACAAACATAAAGAGTAAACGAAAGTAATGAAATGTTAATGGAATTATACATTCAGTAAATATGCAAAATTTACCAAAAAGGTGAGAAAAGTACGTCACAAAATTGTAATTCTAAATTTATATCATTGGGGAATGGACTTGAAGTTCTTCAATGTACACAAAATGCGTCATATCTATGTCTCGAAAATTACACCCCACATAAAATGAAACAAACTAAACATTTCCCTATAATTTTTTAGTACTGTTTTAACTTCTGTAATGACAAGTTTAAAACTATCTTATGAAGAAAATACATTTAATTTAATTAAACTTTGTATGTCTAGGAAATCTGCAATTTTCTGGTGGAAGAACACTATCTTGACAATTATAAATGTCAACACAATACATCTCTAGTCTTGAATTAAATGAAATGTTACTTATCAATGAAAACTCCATTTTTACAGGAATTCAAAAAATTTTTAGTCTTAAAACTTCTATTCCCTATTTATAGCTAATTATTTTTTTATTTTTTGCTTTTCAAAATCGATTTTAAATTTGCCATTTAATATATATCTATACATAATTATCCCATTAAAAAGCATAACCAACTCCAAAATCATATTTAAACATAAAATTCAAGAATAAAACAAGTCAACAAAAACTTAACGAAATTAATAAACAAACTAAAACCAAATAGAGTACGAAAAACATCTTTAACATAGACCAGAACTAAAAATGAAACAGGGCGAATTTAAAATAATATGGAGACAGGCGGCATGGCTTACAACATGCACTGCAGGGTTAAACTAGTTCTACGCATGCAACGTTCCCCTCACCTGTCAAGTCCAAATGAAAAAAACTCATGAAACCAATTCTCTAAACCATCCTTTCTTTTCAACAACATTATCAGCTCAGTACTCCTTTTAAACTGATTCACGAATTGGTACGTCATACTTTTTACTAAACCTCTATGGAAACCCTGCGCTATGCTCTGATGACAACAATCCACCATATCCTCAAACATCTCTTCCAAGTCTGAATTTAATCTAGCTGTACGTACTAAACCATTTCTAAATACGTTCTTTTTAACTGAAATATGTACGTTAGATGTAAAATGCATTAGCTTTATTGTTTTAATTCTAGTTACCAAATTATCATTCTCTATTTTTATGTGTACGTCCAAATAATTTATATTTTTACAATTCATGGAAGAGGGTTCTAGCTTTAAATTCTTAGGGTAGTACTGAAAGTCAATATATGTATTTTCACCATTTAACCTTACCAATACAAGGTCACCGATATATCTACAACATAATGTTTCTCTGTTTAAATTATTGTTCTTTTCATAAATATGTAAATATATATCAGCTAGTATAGAGCTGCAACTCCTCCCCATTGGGGTTCCGAAAACTTGTTTGTATACTTTATTTCCCTCATACAGATAATTCTCTTGAACGACAAACTTAAACAAATTAACGAAGAAATCTTTATCACTTTCTTTATTACTATATTTATCATAAAACTCTGTAACTTTTCCTTTTAAATCTTTTAAATAAATAGTATTATAAAGGTCTGCAAAATCGTAAGAATATAGGCTGGTAATCTTATTTGACTTAGTTATTCTAGTTAAGTTAACCAATAATTCACAACTATTTTTTATTATAAATGTTTGTTCTCCCAATAGCATTTCCTCAAACATTTCACTCATAACCTTCAGTGACTTTTTATTGCGTAATTCAAGATATGTTCCATAACCACAAGTCACCACTCTAAATTTCACAGAGTTTCTATGAAACTTTGGCACTAATATTAAATATGGGAAATTCTGGCTTTTCTGTTTTAGCTTTAACTTTTTATAAAATGCCTTAACCCTGTTCTCAATAACTGTAACTTTTGAATTAATAAGCTCATAATTTTTTGTATTATTATAACTTTCGCTTAAAATCTCACCATACAATTATATATATATATATATATATATATATATATACGGAGAGTATTTCTTCACACATTCAACAGATAGCGCTGTCTCTGAAGTTACCAGCGAACGAGCTGGCAAACGGAAAAGTTAGTTACTATCCGGCCGACAGTGGAGTAAACTGGTCAGACCATCAGCGCGTAAGCTGATCAGGTCGTTACACCATAGTTTTGAACATGAAAGTCTCTAGAAAGTCGGGTAGAGCCCTTAGTTCTGTAATGTGTTATAGAACAATAAGGTGCTTAAATGCTGCTTTGTAATGATCTACTGAGATAGAACTGCTTGTACATTGTTAAAAATTTCAACAGAAAACTCTGCGTAATCTATTATCTTAACTTAAAAATAAACGGAGATGTTAAAAAACTTATTTTATACATTCATTTTAATAACTAATATTAATTTAATTAATTATTTGTGAGGATATATTTCGGACTTAGAAAGCTTTTTCTAAAGTAGAAACAGTCATTTTTAATTTTAATTTAAAAATTAAATAATAAAATTACGTAAAAATACAAAATAAAAATTGAGAATTTCGATTATTCACTTTTAACTAAAAATTACTGTAAATTTACAGGGACTCTGGATAATTATTTACATTAAACTTACAGAAATTTTTAACAGCGAAGTTTCTTAAACTACGGAATCAGCAATTGGTTGCTAGTCACAATCTGCTGTTATAATAATTCCTACGTGCTTTTTTTGTGTTTTATGTGTCTTCAAATAAAGTGTCGTTGTATAATCTCCATCTACTCATTGATACCACTCCTAGACACCAGCCGAGATCTTACACACACACATATATATATACTAGCTCACCCGTCCTACTTCGCACGGATGAACAAATTTTAGTTAACGATGAATTGATATGCAAAAAATAAAAATAAAAATATCAGTTTATATGTTATATTATCAACTGAAAAGTCAAAATATAATTTTACAATTATTTTTTTTCAATCAGTTGTTAAATGTTGGTAATTTTTACTTTATGTTATTTATTTATTTATTTCATAAAAAGAAGCATGTCTTTACTCATGATTGAAAAATAAACCTATTGAAAAATAAACCTATCCGCGATTGTAATGAAATGCTCGCCCTCTGGTGGGCTAAGGTGAAATTATCACACCACTGCATATCATCATATTATGCAATCGATTTTCCATGATGTAATGGCGGAGAAAGCCACGTGTATAAATACACGTGGCTATTATATTTACAAACAACTGCAGTTCAGAGAGCGCCATCTATCGATCATTACAAACGCGGATAACATGAATATGTGTTTGATAAAGTTCACGTCATAATTGCTTTAATTATTATTTATTTGTTCTTATAATATTAATTTCTATTAAACACAGAGCTTATGTGTTTTTAATTTTCTTAAATTTAACGTCCGCAAAGTAATCTGGTTATTGTTTTAGTAATGGTTCTCCATTAGTGATCGTTAATTTTTTTTGTGATTTTGGCGGTGAATTAAAAAGGTTTTCGCAAATACGTAAAGTCCTTCGAGTGAAACGTCCTAGCTATTGCGTTGCCAAATTTTAAATATCGCCAAAGAAGCCCTATACAAAAGTAGTTTTCTAACGCGAATGCACATTTAATTTATTTTAAATGAACCGTGTTTCCAATCAACATAATGAAACTTGCATAATCAAATGTCATTTGCAATTCCCTGGCGGCTGTATATTGCGCTACTTGCTTTCGGAAATGATTTTATATCAATCATCCTTGGCGGAAAAATAAAAAAAAATTGCCAAGTTATCTCGCAAATATATTTAATTTTTTCCATAACTGATGGTTTTTAATAATGTATATTAAGGGAAAAATCAATAATATGAAACAATATTCGTATAATATATACTATTACAAAATCTGGTGTGAAACAACCACACGACTTCCATTACCCACTATTAAACGTATTATATACATTTCTTGGAGATATTAAGTACATGCATTTTTTTTTTTTAGATTTTCCAGTAAGAGAAACTTGATACACGTATAAAGACACCTATAACAAAGTTTACATAGTGCGTTAAAAAATAAGGGGAAAAAATAGATAGTTATTTTTTTTTAAACACGAATTACCGAGATCTAAAACTGAACTTCCTAATCAGGATAACCGTTAGTATTCCTGTAATATGCACGTAATACTTGAGAAAGGTTATCTAAATTGAATTAATGAAACAATTTTCAAGAAAATCGTTAGAGCCGTTTTTGAGATACCAACTTTTACCAAAACTTGGCATACTCAATTATTGACCGGAAAACAATATTTACATACAAAAGGATATTTAGTATTAAGTTAACATGGCGAGCTTGAAAAGAATTCGTACAGCCGTTTTTAAAGGAAGGCACTTATGAGATCTGAAATGGAGCTGTTTATAGAGGACGCATATTAATTTTCCTGAACTCACCAATTATATCATTCGAAAGGACATCTAATAGATTGTTTATATAGCAACTTTGAAGAAAATCGTTAGGGCTGTTTATGAGGTACGGGCTTACGGTCCTATTTCCGGTTTTCGATGACCCAGTTCCGGTTTTTCAATTTTCACCAAAATTCGGAAAATTCATCTGTACATCAGACCTGAATCAATTGTGAAGATTTGTAGTTATATCTTTATTAATTTTGGAGATATGACACCCGGAAAATTTCACACATTCGTACACACACACACACACACACACACACACACACACTGACCAATTGCCAAAAACCACTTTTTTGGACTCAGGAGGCCTTAAAACATATAAATCAGGTGAAACTCTATATCAAATTTTTGGACCGAATACAGTACTTCCACTACCTACGGTAGTACGGTAATTGAAGTAAAAACAAAGATCTCGTATTTAATACGAAAATATACAGATTTTCGTATTACGTTTTCGATCTCGAAATACAAAAATCACTAAGGACGACCGATATCAAATCTATGCTTTGGTTTCAATTAAAATACTGAAAATTTCAATAAAAAATGTATTTTACCAAAATTTATTATAGCCTCTAGCACTTAGAGACAGTGTAACTTTTGATTAGTATAAAAAAAGAAAGAAATAGAAATCGGCTTTTTAGTTCTAGCGATCGTTCTATACATATACATATAAACCTTTCCTCTTTATATATTAGTATAGAGCATAGATAGATTAAATAGGTTTCTAATCAACATAATGTAACTCAAATAATTAAATGCTATTTGCATTGCAGTAATGGTTGTATGCGCTATGTATATTGAGCTACTTGTCATAACTGTTAGTTGCTAAAAATAGTCGACAAATAAATTTAAACTTATCAATTATTCTTTTAACAAATGCATAATGAAATGCAGAAGATGTTTTTTTAATTCACGTTTTATATTATTATTCGCGAGAAAATATATTGTATTATATGTCGAAAAATGAATTAACCCGTAAATTTTTTGGGCAACAATTATAAAATAAATAATTTAATAAAAGTTTAGAAGTAACGCTTAGATCATTACATTATATCATATCATATCAAATTATATTATTAGAAAAATAAATACTTTAAATTTATAATGACGTCAGATTTAACGTGTAAGTTTAACATTTTGCAGAGCTTTATATGAATTTCAATTTAATTCACGTGCAAATATATTTCTTTTCTTTTCATGTCAAGATATTTTAAAAACAAAATGTAAATGTTTCTTTTATGTTGGCAACAGCTAATTGTTTTAATATTTCATTATTTCCATTTCTATTATGGCTTTTATGGGGATTTTAATTAAAATGCTCAGATTTTAATCTAAAATTTATTTTATCAAAATTTAATATAGCCTATAACAATCAGGGATAATGTAGCTTTTGATCAGTGAAAGAATTTTTTAAATCGGTTCAGTAGTTTCAGAGATTACCCTCCACAAACATACAATTTTTTGCGCTTTATATAATGATATAGATATGTATATTTCCAATCTAAAGATCATGTGATTTACCATCTACTATGTGTTGGATGTTAATAGTTTGCAAGTTCAAAAATCATAAAATTTCTATGCAAAATGTTCTAAAATGCAAACCATTTTAATTTATTTTTGGAAAACGTATGAAATAGATTTTTATAAAACAAATACAAGAACCATCTCAATTAAATAAGATTTCTAAATAATAAAAAGAAAAAATAAAGTTAAATTAAAAAATAAGGTTTATTTATTTAAAAACTGCAGTGCTACAGCCAGCAGTCACACACAAAGCTAGCCAAAGATTTTATACCCATAACGCACCTCTTTTTTGGTCAAAATTTAAACATGGTATTTAAAGTATTTCTAAAATATATCTGTACATACCTTAAATAATATATCTGTACACATAGCTTTTCCGTGAGTAATAATAGGTTCTTCATCTTTACCTTGACCGTCCCAGCAATCTAACTCCACACATCTTTAATAAAAGACAAAAAATATCAAATATGTTATCACTGTTTATAAAAATTTACTTATATTTTAATAAAAATGTAATTTTAATAAAATTCTGATGAAAATAACTTAAAAATATTAAAACACTCATTGTACAGTCACCCAAAAAAAAAAACGCCACCCCCCCACCCAATTTCGCCGTAAATTATCGTAGAAACATGCGGCTGGTACCTATCGATCTGTAATAACGTCTAGTTTTTAATGGTGTAGTTATATTTTGCTTAAGGGGTCATCTACATATTAAAACACGTATAAACTTCATTTTTTTCAATGACGACCCCTATTTTTGACCTCATATTCAGATTTCTGAGATCAAGGCAGTTCGGAAAACTTACCTATTTATAGACTTTAAATCAATTTTAAACAGAGTTACACGTGAAAATGTGTTAGGGGACCGTCTATACATTTAGAAAAAATAAATCGTGATCAACTACCCAATATTCATTATTCATAAAATTTCACACCGGAAAAAAAGTTCAGGAATGTTTATTATAAAATAAAAAACGATTCAAATTCGCAGAACTTTCTTTATTAGCTTATGAATTAAAAGATTTTTATTGGTTTCATTTTATTAAACATTATTATTGAAAGTTAAATACATCACTTCGTGCGAAGAAAAATAATAGCTTGAATGATATGAACCCTACAATATTGAATTACAAAAATCTAAATATCAAGGTTAAAGAACAGTAGTAATAATGATAATAATATTAATAGCAGTTAGAAAAAAGGTGTTTAATATTTAAGAAAAAGAATTATCTACTTCTTAAAAGCAAAAACTGTTTTATTTAAGAGACAAAAATTTAAGTTAAAATACATTTAAAAAACAAAAAAAATATATAAAAACAATTAAAATCTACTAACTAACAATTATTATCTTCTTCTTGTTGGGTATATTTTTATTTTATACAGTAAGCCTCGCATGAAAGTGTTACTATAAAGTTTTACATTTAATTTTAGGCGTACAAACCAACAATAGATAATATACAAAAATATACATAACAAGATTTAAACTAAAATCTGAGAAAGGATATTTAATATTTTCGCGACTGCTGATGTAGTTTCACGTCATTTGGAAATCTGTAACTCCTCCAGTGGGCGTTTCTTTCACAATTTGTGTGTTACGATATTTCTTAAGAATATTCCTTATATTCATATTTATATAAACAAAATAGTATGAAACAAATTTTTTCACTAGAAGAGTGTATATTCATATTATTGTGTATATTCATATGAAAATAAACATGGATATGGAAAAAACGGTTTCCTATTGCCTAGAACGAATATTCCCCGTTCTGCATTTGTCTACTGTACTTGAATTCTTAATTATAAATGTGTAAAATCTATATCTTTAAAAGTAATAAGACATATTACTTTGTTTTAAATTCTTTTTCCGTAATAAATGTGACGACAGTTTTACGCCGTGATTAGAATAATAGAAAATAAATAATATTGCACTTTGTTTCAATAATAGATTTTAAAACTTAAAGAAAAAAAAAATACCACTTTATTATTCAGTATTAAAAAAACATTTAATAGAAGTTTTATATTTTATTATGTTACGTCATGCGATAAAATTTAAATAGCATAAACGGTAGAGTAAGCAAATGCGAAAATTTCACAAGATTAAAACAGAAAATTTGTTTTAAAAATTCTGATAAAAATTAATAAAAATCAATTATATTAATTTTAAAAAAGGAAAAAACAAAAGTATTGTTCACTGCGTATTGCTCTTTCAAATAATATTCCTCGTCTTACCGCGTTTTTTTACTGTCATGATACTTAATTGAGGTGCACGAATCCTAGAATATTCAAGTTAAAAACAAAAGACAAAAGGGATAAAAAAGAATTTTAGCAGTGAGAAGCTAGAAAAAGTTATGTAATATTTAAGAACAAAGACTTAACATTTCAGAATCGAGTAAACTCCCTTCTGCAACGAAAGCCACGCCTTTACAGAATTTTTCTAAAACTTTACATTATAAAACAAAATTATTTTACATACTTCCAATTAAATCATTTAAATTTTGTCTTCAGCATTCAATGTAGTAAATGCCATTGACATTTATGCATACCAGCGTCACATATAGTGTCATATACCAGTATGCAATCTAGGTTTTTTAATACTGTTTCCGCAATATAGAGGCGGGGCTACATTTCTTTTGGAATTCTTTCCCAATCTCTTGCCTGCATTGCGATAATTTTATAAAAAATAAGCCAATTTGTATAATAAACATCGAAATGTTCCTTAGAAAACAATTATAATAACATAAAGGTAAATTAAAACAGTTTTTCGTCAAAATATATAGAAATATTGACTCACAGATGATACAAATTATAACAAGTGACGCCCCCCTAACAGCAGTAAAAAATGAAATATCACTGTAACTCAAAAAAATAATGTTAGGAACGAGCTGTAAATTTGGAAACCCATGTTTTTGATGATGCCCGTTCTATTCGTGTAAAAATTAACATAGGTCATAATTCATAATTTTTTCAAATATGAATTTATTAAAAATTTTCATAATTCAAAAAATGTTTTTTTAGCAAAAATTTGCATGGAATATGTTTGGGTCACTTCATTCTAACGAATAAAAAAAACAGAATTTAAATATCATAATTATTTCGGAAGATATGATTTAATGTTTGTCACATTCATTTAACATTAGCATCCCCAAATTTTGACAGCTTATAACTCTATGAAAAATTGAGCGAAATATATAAACTATACCATTTTCCGTGATGATTTGAGCCAAAGAATTAAAAAATATTATAAAAAAGGGGGGTTACCATTGAAAAAAATGAAGTTGATGTCTGTTTTAATATGTAGACGACCCCCTAAGTAAAATCTAACTATAACATTATAAACTAGACGTTATTACAAACTGATCGGTACCAGTCGCATGTTTCTACGATAATTTACGGCGAAATTAGGTGGGGGGGGGGTGGCGTTTTTTTTTTTGGGTGACTGTACAATCATATCTTTATATGAGTAAACTTTCACGGTTGGTTTATTAGTCCATCTCAGCAATCTAACTCCACACACACTTAAGTAAATGACAAAAACGTTCAAATGTGCTATCACTGCAAAATTGTTTATAAGAATACACGTATATTTAAAAAAAATGTATTTTTTATATAATTATGAAAAAATAACTTAAAATCATTAAAACACTAATTATATAATTAAATTTCTAAATCAAAAAAGTTTCACAGTTAATTTCTGGTGCGAATAGTTAAATACATAGGGAATACATATATTAATTCGCAAATTAAATAACTAATTAGTCTCCGCTTTATTTTCAACCCATACTATTTTTTGTACAATGAATAAACCCTTGCAATATGTTTGCTGTCATTGTACGCTACGCGTGGATATTACATGAAATTAATCTAACAATCTTTTAACAAATAAATACCGATGTTTGTAATGCTTACATAATTATATATGTATTATAAGCTATTTTTCATTACTTGTTTACATTTCATTATATTATTAATACTTTCGTTCATGTTTCGATTTCTTTTTACCTCTTTGAGATATTCGGCAGTTAATAGCAACATTTTGGATATTTCTCCTGCACTATTTCAGAAACGCTTATCAACAACAATTAACTTTAGTGAAGATATTGCTGTTTTGTGGAAAGTTTCTAGTTTATTAATATTAATATTATCATTATTGTTTTTTTGTAATTTCATATAATTACTTATAGTTAAGAGTATTCTTCACTTGTTACGTTGTTACATTATTTTTAATGTTAGCATTCAGTTTGATTCCCTAAGCAATATGTTAAAATTATGTTTCTATTTGTCTATCTATATTAATCCATCTATTCTATCCGCCCATTCTCTCTGTATATATCCTTAACAGCACAACATTTTCCAGAAACGTAACAATCATATAATATTGAAACATTAAAAACATTTCTGAAACGTTTAAAAACGTTCAGATTGCTTTCCGATTAGTTTCAAAAACGTAAAAATGTCCGCGATCGTAACAAAAAGTCAGATACGTAACAGAAACGTAACAATCACTTAACAGATAGAAAATCAAAAAGGTCGAATTCTTCAGAAAGGTATCAGAGATCATACTAAAACTTGTTACGTTTTTGAAAGATTGTAAGCTTTTTAACATAACTGAAACATTCTGTGCTGTATGGGATATGTATATATAATATTGCCTAACACAATTGATTTTGCCCTTAAAGTAGGCTGACGAGATCAAAGTACCTTCATCATAGAGAAGCATAAAAAATTGCTACAGTTATCAAATTATGGATGCATTTTTTCATTCCTAATAAATAAGGACTAAAAATAAAGTGTTAGTGATTAATAATTTAGTTTCTAAAATTTTTTAAAACTTAGAAAAATGCCTTAAAAAAAAAGGGCGTCCCCATTTGTCCGCAGAAAATGGGAACGTGTGGTCAGTATACCTTAAAGTCTCACATATTATTTTAAAATAAAAACCAATGTGTATCTCATGATTATATAATTACCATATTAATTAATTAAAACTTCCATGGTTTTCTTTTTAAGTTAAAATTTTTCTTGCTTATTTTTCCTTTTTTGTTTGTTTCTTTTTTTTTTCTTTTCTTTTTTAAATTTAAGTAAATACTATCTTTATTTTAACATTTTAATTCGTTACCATATTGTTTTTTAGACGTTTTGGGGAAAGTTGTATGAGGCCTGCGCTCCGGATTCTGTTGCAGACCCCACCTTAACTAGTAATTAAATTAGTACATAGCTAAATTAGACTCTTTAAGTGAAATCAAATAAAAGTTTATTTTATCTTGAATGCGGGCAGGGACAACTTAAGAGAAACTCAACAATAATTAAATAAATGAATTAAAGTAAACATGAAAATAAAGCTCACAGCTGGTGACTGATATATCTGGCGAAAAGCTTTCTTTGAACTTTAAAGCACTGATGAAATACCTCTGGCTGCACACCACGTCAATAGAGAAATGAATTCGCACTTCTACTCAATTGTCACGCACTAAAACTATAACTATCCGATGTTCATTAAATGATCAATCTATACTATCAAATTCATTTAGTAAAATTAGTACTCGTATAACACTCCTACAGTCTCGTGAACACCAACACTCACTCCCTTCCAACATTCCGCTATTTAACCATCTTGAAAACAGAGTACCTTCATCACTTCAATTCACTACTTACATCTCCAAAACCAATGGTATTCAATCATCCTTATTCAACATACGTAGATTCTACTTTCCTTTAAGTTACTCCATGCCGACCTAGAATCATCCCAACTCGATAACTTCAATTTACTGCATTCGCCACAAACGTCATCAATAGTGTTGGGCCCAGCTTCACACTTCTACTACGCGTTTTCAACCTCTAATCAACGTTTTACTTTCACAACTGGCGAAATCCTTTTACCATAATCCGACGCTACATCCTTCACGATCTTATTTTCATTACTGACTACCTAAGGTGACAGATTTTTACCGTAACTCGACGACGCATTTTCCTCACAGTTTGGCACCCGGTATTTTAATTAAACCCACTTCATCTGTCTTAGGGGCCTGTTTCACTCACCGTCGCCGAAAGCCGAAGCTAATATTATTCTATGGGAAATTTTCTTTACAAATAACTTATTAACTAATACATGTTTTTAAATTCTGTTTTCATATTCTGAATATTCCCAGCTGTTAAATTGACGGATCTTTTTTAGAGAATTATTTTTTTTTATTTTTATATCTTATTTTGAAGCTTCAAATAAAATTTAAGTAAAAAATCATTTTTTAATGTAAGAAGCTTTTTATTGTGAAGCCCTAAAAAGCATAAAATAAAATGTATTCTGGCAAAGACATGCTACAAAGAAATGAAAGTTTCAACACTAAGAAAATTTTAGAGAAAAAATATAGGTACTTTCCTTTTGCAAGACATGAAAATTTTTTAATGTTCAAAATATTTTAAAAAGCTTTCGAGACTAGTTATTAGTTTTTGTATAGTCATTCGTTAGGCCAGAAATTCAAAATGTCTCGAAAGCTTTTTAAAATATTTTGAACTTTAAAAAAATTCCATCTCTTGCAAAAAAAATGTACCTATATTTTTTCTCTAAAATTTTCTTAGTGTTGAAACTTTCATTTTTTTGTAGCATGTCTTTGCCAGAATAAATTTTATTTTCTGCTTTTTAGGGCTTCACAATAAAAAGCTACTAACAATAAAAAATGATTTTTTACTTAAATTTTATTTTGTGCTTTTTAGTTGCAAAAAAGGAAACAGCTTCTTAAAAAAACTAATTAAAATTTCTTAGGATATTTTGTAGAGAACGGAAGATTTTCTTTTATCAATTGACATTTTTTTTTTCGATTATTTATCTGCAAAAAAGTTCTATATCGTCTTTCGATGATCGAATCCCGGGCCATCGCGTTATCAGCATGACGCTCTAACCAAAAGTCTAAGAACTGTGAAGAAAAATCATAGAACATTCTAGAAAAATCTAACAAATACGTATACAAAAGGAATATTGTACTCGAAGGCTTTTTAAAATATTTAGAATATTTAAAATTTTTCATGTTTTGCAAAAGAGAAATATCTATATTTTTCTTTAAAATTTTCTTGTTGTTGAAACTTTTATGACTTTATAGCATGTCTCAGCAAGAATAAATTTTTCTTTTAGGCTTTTTAGGGCTCCAAAATAATAATAATAATAATAAAATAAATAAATAAATAAATAACATAAATCAGTGTTATTTTTATTTATTTATTCATTTATTTATATTTCTGTTTATTCATTTATTCATTTATATTTATATTTATATTTTCACTGAAATTTTTATTTTGTGCGATTAGTAACTAAAAACGTAAAAAAAAAAGCTTTTTTAGACAATAAAAAATTCCCTTTTATCAATTGACACATTTTCTATTAATTATCTGCAACATTTAACACATCGATCCTTCGGGGATGGAACTCACCACCATCGTATTAGTAACTTTACGCTGTAACCAACTGAGCCAACAAGCGACTGTAAGGACTGCTGACATTTACTTTAAAGTTGAGCTGCCTCATTTATTAGCATGACATGAAGACCCGATAACGAAATCCAATTTCAATAAAAAGCTTCTAAAAAATTATTTATTTATTTATTTATTTTTATTTAAATTTTTATTTTGTGCTTTTTAGTAACTAGATAAAAAGCTATTTAAAAAAATCCTCAAAAATTATTAGGATACTGTGTACACAAAGAAATATTTCCTTTTATCAAGTGACACCTTTTCTATTAATTATTTGAAAAATTAGCATGACGCTCTAACTAACTGAGCCATTAAGAGATAGAGATACAATGAATTGCTTACTTTTTTTTTTTTTTTTTTTTTTTAATGTGGAAGTGTCTTGTTTTTTAGCGTGGCAGAAAACGCGATGACAAATTCAACTTCATATAATAATATATAATACTTCTAAAAATATTTATTTATGTATTTTATACTTGAAACTTTTTATTTTGAGCTTTTTTAATATTTAAAATAATTTGTGTTTTCTAATATCTAAAAAAAAAAAAAAAAAAACTTCTTAAAAAACTCTTTGAAAATTCTTAAGATATTGTGTAGTTAGCGAAAAATTTTCTTTTATCAATTGATACCTTTTCTACTAATTATCCTCAAAATATAACATGCCGGACATTCCGAGGACCGAACTCTCGACCACGGCTCTATTAAAGTCCCGCTCTAACCAACTGAGCCACGGATCCACAATCGGAACGGCTTATATTTACTTTAAGTGTTTACTAGCGTGACACGAAGACACGATGACAAAGTTAATTTCATATGAAAAGCTCCTAATAAAAAGCTTCTAAAACATTTATTTGTTTAAAATATAAATAAAATTACTAACATTTTTATTTTGTGCTTTTTGCAACTAGATAAAAAGCCGTTTAAAACACTCTTGAAAAATTATTAGGATACTGTGTACACGACGAAATATTTTCTTTTATCAATTGACACTTTTTCTATTAATTATTTGCAAAAAATAACGCCTAGATCCGGCGAGGATCGAACACACGACTCTCGCATTATGAACATGACGCTTTAACCAGCTGATTCATTAAGAGATACAATGAGCTGTTTAGACTTTTTTTTTTTTTTTAATGTATATATAATGGAAGCGTCTTGGTTTTTTAACATGACAAAAAGCAGATGACAAATCCAATTTATATAATCGTAATATAATATATATATATTATATTACGATATATATAATATATATAATATATATATATATATAATATATATATATATATATATATATTATTTATACATATATATATATATAAAGCTTCTAAAAATATTTTTTTATGTATTTTATTACTTGAAACATTTTATTTTGTGCTTTTTTAATATCTAAAATGTTTTATGTTTTCCAATATCTAAAAAAAAAAAAAAAAAAATCTTCTTAAAAAAAAACTCCTTAAAAAATTCTTAGTGTAAGCAACGAAAATATTTCTGGTATCAATTGACACCTTTTCTACTAATTATCTGCAAAAAATAACACGCTGGACCTTCCGGAGACAGAACTCACGACCACCGCCATATTAACGAGACGCTCTTACCAACTGAGCCAAAGAGCGACAAACGATACAGCTTATATTTACTTTAAAATGAAGGCGCCTTGTTTACAAGCGTGACACGAAGACACGATGATTAAGTCAATTTCAATTAAAAACCTTCTAACTAAATACGAATTTTCAATATGTGAAATTTTGCATTTTGCATTTTGCATTTTGCAATTTCAAAATAAAATATTAATAATAATAATAATAAAATACTTTTTTAAAAAAGGTCCGTCAATTTAACAGTTGGGAATTTTCTGAATGTGAAAACAGACTTTAAAAATATGTAATAGTTGATAAGTTATTTGTAAAGAAAATTTCACATAGAATAACATTGGCTCGGGCTTCCGGCGACGGTAAGTGAAGAGGGCCGTTAAGTCACGGAGGCTTGTACTCAGTCTTCTCTACCAGTTAATTTTTACTATTACTTTCTGTTATGCTTTGTTCATATTTGGTAGACTTAACCCTTAGTCGGTCCTATTTAATTTCGCTCCTTTGGTCAATATTGTCAAATTTAGGAACTGTTTATTCAATATCTACGACTAAATTTTAACTGTAACGGTTGTTTTATCACTTCGTCCAATATGTATATCAAATGTCACTCATCAAAATTTCTCATGATAGTTGAATAAAAATTCCCTAGATTGGGCTACGCAATTTAAAACACGTTAGAACTCCCAAAAGTTAATTTCCCCCCATAAATATTTCAAAAACAATTCATATTACTTTTAAAATATTTTTCTTTGAATAACAGTTCATTTTCATATGTCGTTTTTTGTTGATTAATTCGTCTTCTTTCCTGGTGTTGCATCATTGTAAAGATGAATTATTATTATTATCAGTACATGTAATCTAAATAATAATCATATTTACCTGCAACCAGCAAGTAAAGACTGTCGATACATCTCCGCAGATGATTTACCACCAAATTGTTTTCCAGAGAGGTATGTATTATGGGAAGAATTAATGTAGTAGTGAGATAGTGGTTGATCCATTTCCATATAAAAATCCAATTTGTCCAAGAATACTGGAGCATTCTCATCCGACATGAGATAACGGATAAAACCGTCCTTGCTTATTTTGCCTGAAATTTTAAACATAAAATATGTACTTGCAGGTATCACATTTCATATACTTCTTAAATTATTCTACAGAGCGCATGAAAATAAAATAATAATAATAATAAATCAAATAATTTTTCAAATACTATATATACAGTGAATTTCATAAACGACTCTACAACTCTGAAATGAGATAAGTGTGAAACAGTAAGAAGCAAAAACAGGAAACAAGCAGTATGTTAGATTTACAAGTCTAAAATTTGCTATGCACTAATTTGCAGAAAAAATTCCATGATTATCTAACAGATGGCACCAGAAGTACATGATGTTTCAAATAGTATTCAGAAGTATATAAAGTCTACTTGTCAGTCTGTTTCACTCCTGACACTTGAAAGTGAGTTGTATCGAATTAATTAAAACACTAATCTCCTAGAAGTTTAGTTTTCGTATATAATCCACGTCTTGACATTGTAATTAGAAAAATAGAAAAAACAGTTTAAAACACGTTATAAAACATTTATTAAAATCAACTTTTAAAAATATTTACAATTATCTAAGCTTTTCGCCATCATAATACAGCATCATCAGGTAAAACATTTTTTTTTATTTTACAAAAGAGTAGAAGAAACAGCATCTTTATAAATCCGAGTATCTTGAAACGGTTACAACATAAGACAAATTGAACTAAACAGGAAGGGTCGATTTTTTACTTGAACTCTTAGGCATAGGTTGAGATCGATCAAGGTAGCACCAGGACTACATTCCGCGAATTCCAGTAGGAGAAACTTTGTGTCAGGTCAGGGAGGACATCTTAAACAGCAGGAAAAGGTCAACTTTTTTACTTGGATTCAGAGGACTTAGTTGAGTTCGATTATTGTAAGATCAGGACTATGTTCCGCAAATACTTGGACAGAAAAATTAGTTATTACAGGAATTAAAGAATATTATGTAAAGCAACATGTTTCCAATATACTAGAATATTACTGATCAGGTCAAAGTTTGACGATGAAAAAGCTAAACTTTCAACAAAATTTTATTATTTAAAAAGGTCCAGAACAAAAACAACTCTGCAAACTAGTGCAGAACAAATTTCAGATGTGTCTGTTCAGCATACCACTTGTTTAACCTTTTTTGTCTCTCATGACTTTATAGCTATGTCATTTCAAAATTGAGGATCCTTTCTAAAACACACTGTGTGCTATATTATTTATTGTTATATTATTTTATTATGCATGTTATATTATTATATTATGTCATGAAATAATGAGAAGGGATCAGTTTTCGTCTTACACATTTTTTCGAACCGCCAAAGTTATAAAAATGTCAAAAAATAAGTTTAAACGAATATCTTTTCTAAGTTTTATATATTTATGTTTTTATTTTTATTTATTTATTTATTTTTTAACTTTATACTAAAATTAGATTGTATAAGAAAATATAAATAAAACATGCGTTTTATTTGTAACTAAAACGCAGAAAATATAAATTTAAGTTTAAAAATAAAATAAAATAAGCAAATATAAGTTGAAGCGTTTCATTGTGGAGTCCTAAGAAGCCTTAAAAAAAAAAAAAAAAAATCTTGCAAAGACACGTTATAAAGAAAGGAAATTTTTAGAGAAATATATAGATATTTCACTTTTGCAAGAAATGAAACTTTTTTAAATACTCAAATTATTTTAAAAAACACTCAAGACCAATTTTCTTAGTTATTAGGGTTTGTATAAGTATTCGTTAGGCCATAAATATCAAAGATATTGAATGCTTTTAAAAAAAATTTGAATATTTAAATCTTTTCATCTGTTGCAAAAATGAAATATCTATCTATCTATCTATCTATCTATCTATGTATATATATATATATATATATAAATAATAGATATCGTAATAAAATTTAATCTTAAAATTTAACTATTAATAGAACTAAAACAGTAACAGCTCACTAAAATATAAAACTGAATTTAACATAGAGGAATATTAATTTTTTAATATTGAATCTTTCATTTCTTTATAACGTGTCTTTACCAGAATAAATTTTTATTTTATGCTTTTAAGAGTCCCACGTTAGAAAAGCTTCTACTCTGTAGCCCCTCAGAAGTTAGTAAAAATAATCCTTAATAACAGTAAAAATAATCCTTTCCTCTCCTAAAAACCGAATTTATAGTCATAAAATTACCGAAAAGTGATAAAAATAGGCGGTCGTCCCTAAAAAACAGTGGGTGATTAGGAGATCATTTTACATAAGAATTCGCAAAAATGGTGTTGGAGACAATATTAAACAGAGCAGTGTATATTATTAAATTTGAAATTACCTGCTTTGACAAACTCTTCATTTGTTTCATAGGTAGATATAATTTCACCTGCTCTCTTTTCAGTATATTTCGGATACAGAATTTCATTCAACCTAGGATCTCGTTGACACTATAAAAATATATATTTAATAAATTAAATGTTTTTATAGCATACTTATATATATCTATATATAAGTAATGTTTAAAATACTTACATCGTTCAACCAATCGACAAACTTATTCATATTTATTGTATCCGATTTACCCTGCGTTCTAAAATGAAAGAATATGTGAAATTATTATTAAAATGTTAATTAAAGACAGATAATTTCTAAATAAATGTAGAGTGGACAAAATTCAGGCGTTAATAGGAGGGATATGTAAATAGCAATAATCCTATATTGCAGGGCTGGCCAGCCCGTGGCCCGCTGTGAAAGGTACTGTGTCCCGCAGAATTAAAAAAAAAGAAAAAAAAAAAAAAACTCTAATTTGGTATTTCGGTTATAATATTTTAAATTAATAAACTGTTTCTGACATTTTAAATGAAAATATCGATGACGGTAGCTAAGGAAACAAATATCATGCTCATTGATGTTAATTAATTATTATCAAATAAATAATACATCCACACTATTATACGTACTGTCAGTAACAAAAGTGTCCGAACACTAGTAAAAATTCCTATGTAAAAAAAGTACACTTTATATACGGTTTTGTTAATTAAATCCTTATCTAATCATGTTCTTACACTGACTAAGAACAGGATTCGAGAAGGATTTATTTAACAAAACCGTAGGAAGTGTACTTTTTTTACATAGGAATTTTTGCTAGTGTTCGGACACTTTTGTTACCGACTGTATATGTATGTGTTTCATGTTCAGACACTTATACAGTGCGGCCCGCCTTTGTAGATTTCGAATTCGGCCCACCAAGAGTTTTGGGTTGGAAAAAGCAAGAGATCTTCCGAATAATGCCACGTAAGACCATTCCAATAAACGCTCTGGAGCGCCATTTTATTTTGATAAAATGAATGCCATGTTATTTCACATTTTAATTCCCTATAGAAAGTGCATAGTTCAAGTGTTCTCTATAAATGCTAATACACTTATTACAGTCGGTAACAAAAGTGTCCGAACACTAGCAAAAATTCCTATGTAAAAAAAGTACACTTCATACGGTTTTGTTAAATAAATCCTTCTCGAATCCTGATCTTAGTCAGTCTAAGAACATGATTCGATAAGGATTTATTTAACAAAACCGTATAAAGTGTACTTTTTTTACATAGGAATTTTTGCTAGTGTTCGGACACTTTTGTTACCGACTGTACATTAAGACAAAATCTAGTTAACAACGTACGCTTTAGTTCAGTTGGAATATTGGTTCAAAATATATTGAATAAAAGTCCTAGTTTAATTTAAAAATTTTTAAAAGGAAAAAAATAAATAAAACTAATGATAATAATAATAAAAGCGATCATTTTATAAAATTAAGCAGACTCTCTACTTATCGTATCCAAAAGTCGATATTATTGCTTGAGGAATTTTGACCAAGTATGACTCATAAACTAATGCCTATTTTTAAATTCAGTTTTCTTATTCAGAACATTCACAAATATTTCACATCGCAAAAATTTGCATTTTCCAAATTCAAAATAAAGTATTGATCTGAATCAGAAAACGGAATTAAAAATAAATATGTATTAGTTAAAAAGTTATAATGGGGCAAAATTCTCGATAGAATAACACTGATTTCGGATTCCTGGACGTTAAGTAAAGAGTCCTTACTTGCAACTTTTTACTTCACTTACTTTTCATTTATTTCATTTGTTTTTTTTTTAATAAAAAACAAAAACAAGCTTTACACTAGAATAAATAAAAAAATAAAATGACAAATAAAAAAAATAAACATGTATCACCAAAATTTTCTGATAATGCTGACGTCATAATTGTTTTAAAATTTTCATTTTTTTAAATTTATTTTTAAAATATTAATTTTAATTAGACGAATAGTCTTTTATGTTTCTTGATTTAACGTCGACAAAGTAATGTAGGGACAATTTCAATTAAGGATTTCCGTGGTGATTTCTATAATGTTTTGCTCTTTTGACGCTGAATAAAAATTGCTATCGTAATTGCCTAAGGAAAGATCTTTGCGAAAATCGTCCGAGCTAGTTTTGCACAAAATTTTAAGTTTCGCTATTGGAGTCCTAAACAAAAAAAATTTCTGACTTGAATGTTTCTCTAACTGTGTTTTGCTATGGCTTTGAAATTTTGAAACTGCTTGATTTAGTATGTATTTAGTATTTAAGTTTTTTTGCCATATTGAGACACTCCAAGAGAGATAAAATGCGTTAACTTCAAGTTGACAATTTGTGAAATTCCTGCCAAGAAAGAGATAATACTAGATTTTCCTCAAAAATACACTTTAAAGTACTTCTAATAAATTAATAGTGTTTCTAAATACAAATTACATCCATTGTAAATAATAATAATCATAACAATGATACATTTAATGATAACTCACATTGATTGAAAGAGTTCTTCAATGTCATTTCTTGGACAAACGTTGAAGTAAATGCTGTGAAATTTGTCAAGAGTAAATTCTTCTGGGTCAATTACATCATTCTGCAATTAAGTGAGTGAGAAAATCTATATATATTTATAAAATTTCTGTAAAGTTAATATGTAGCATTAAAAGCATAAAAGAGTACTTTATCCAATAAAATAAACAAATAAATTAATAAAAGTGATAAGAAATAAAACTTACCTTTTCACTCGGTATGCCGATATCGGCAAAACATTGATATACCATTTTCTCAGATTTACCTGATGCAAATGTTTTTGCAATTCTAAAAATAATCAAATTAATTATCAATATTAAGCTAATAATAAAATAACCGAATACAAAATAATTAAAACTATAAAGTTGTGTTTATCAGTCTAAAAGTACTGTTTCTGAAAGCAACAATCATGCGAGGGGAAAAAAAAATCATGTAAGAATATTTTTTACTATCGTACAGGCATGATAAAAAATAAACTAAGAAATTGAAAATAAATAATTATAAGATAAAAATTTTTTATAAACCATGTTTTTTAAATTTCTTGTTGAATCATAGCTATAGAACTAACTACATTAGCACTTTATTAATGCGTATTGTTACGAAATTGTAAATAATTGTATTTTTTTTTTGTACAAATTCTTTCAAAGAGGATTAGTAAGTTCATAAAATGACAATTTTCTGCATTTGCAGCTCTTTTTCGCGTTAAAATAGCTTAATTTTCCCTTTATAATGCATTAAAAAGCTCCAATAGGCAGGTAATGGATTTGGCGTCAAATTTGATGACTTTTTGCCCTTGGCGACTTTTTTTGGCGACTTTTGGCGAGAAAAATCCTTATTATCGATATTCCAAAGATGGACGTTCTAATGTTATTGGTTAAAGAGTTACGGGAAATTTGAATTAAAAAAAAAAAAGTTGGTTTTAAAAATAAAATATTAATCCTTTCAGAACAACGTATATTTACTTCATGAACTACATTAGCACTTTATCAATGTGTAGAAAATCTGTAAAATGATAATGACGTCCATTTTTGACAGATGCATAATTTAACTTTTAACAATTTTTTAATGCTCACGTTTAATTAAATGTATTTATTTTTATGTCGAAAAAAAATGAAATCGTAATTTTTTTTTTTTTTTTTTGGCTACAATTAAATTATAGCTAATATTTTAATGACTATTTTTATTGCTATTAGGAGCTTGTTATTTTCATATTTTAATTAATTAAAAGAAAACTATTCGAAAATCTGACTTCGAAGTATTGTGTTGTCACCGGGTTCTGAGCTATTGTGAAAGTTTCAAATGTCTAGCTAGTAGGGAATGTTTAGCTAGTTAAAAAACTATTGCAAGATTTGTACCGGACAAACAAACAAACAAACACACAAGCAAACAAGAATAAAAGTTAATAAAAACATGGTAACAAATAAATAAATAAAATAAAAAAAACCCGCCAATTAGATATGGTGATGTGCGGTTTAAGAGTGCTTCTCGAGTGATCTAAGTTTGGGCGTCCTCATCTTAATTTTTTACCTGGGAAACGGGGAGAAATTCTAAAGCATCCAAAAACGTATTTGACAAATTTTCTAAGAAAAATACCTCCCCCCCCCAAAAAAAAAAAAAAAAATAAAAATAAAAAAGAAAGAAAGAAAAATGCCTCCTTACGGCTAGGTTGAATAGCGCGAAATATGTTTGAATTCCGCATATCTCGTATATTAACTTTGAGAACAGGAACCTCTCGATCAGTGGTGTGGAAATGTTTACGTTGCACTATAACTAAAAGCACCGAGTGTGTTTCAGAAAAACGCATACATACCTATATTTTACCTATATTTATGTAATAAAATAAGATGTATGTGTGTGTGTCAGTGTGCATACATGTCTGTAGATTTTTAAGAAAACGGCTGATCGCAGAGCTACACAGATTTGCGTGAGGGTTCATTATGACCTTTTCTGATGCACCTCGAAGCCCAATTTTTGAATTTATTATTATATTTTTTAAAATTAATTAAAATATGAAAATAATAACTTGGTAAATATTAGCTTTCATGTTTCATTTTTCTACCGTTTATTCTTTCATTTTAATCGTCTGCATATCTTAGCAACGACTATTACGCTATTTATTATTTATTTTATTCGTTCATTTTAAGGCGAAATCTGTTTCTTTTCTTTTTAAAATTTATCATATTTATTAAAAATCAAGTGGTAATGGAGTAGAAAAAAATAAAGTGCATTGAATTTTAAATTTAAAAACGTGTTTATAACAGTTATGTTTATGTATATTTTTTTGGTGTAAGAATTTTTTATTTTTCATTTTCTTTAATTAATTCCTTTGATTTTTTTTTTTTTTTTTTTTAACTTATAGTATTTATCAAGAAAAAAATTTAAAATATAGTAAAAAGAATTAAACTGATAAATTTCTTTTTTTTTTCTTTTCTTTTTTTTGTGTGTGTATTTAATTACTTTTAAGAGAAAATCTTTTATTGTATCACTGACATATATTTTAGACAGAAATCCTGTAAATCAAGCAGGTTTTTTTGTTAGAAGTACAGTTTTTCCTGTATATTTGACGGAGAAATACTGGCACCCCACTGCCAGATTTTTTCTGTACTTTTAACAGTTTTTTTTTTTCACAGTGATTTATTATTATTATATGTGTTTTATCACCTTCACTTTACTAAATGGTTATTTTCAAACATACAATGCTCGCTAAAAAATAAATAAAAAATAAAATAAAAAAAAATAATCAATTTACAAGAATTAAAAAGATTTTATTCTTACCTTCTTACGGGAATTTTGCCATTTGGGTCCACAATCATCTTCATTCTCATCCAACTATAAGTATTAAAACATACTTTTTAATACGCAGACCATTTAAAATTTAAACAATAAAAATTCAAAAATATCATTAATGGTTAAGCAAAATTATAAAATAAAACAAGGATTGAAAAACCGTGCATTGCGCATTAATTATTAACACTTTTCAACTGCACATACTTGTTGTATCGTATAACTTTTAATATTTCTTGCCTACCACACAGGAGACAGCTAGGACTGAAAAGTATATAGCTTCACTAAATGAATTTAAAACCACTCTTAGGGATTGTTGGAAAGTGTTAAAAAGTCTTAACGCAAAAGAAAATCCAACCGTTAGATTATAATTGCAGGCCTTAATGTATCTGAGTATTTTAGTGTATCCCTTTAAATCTGAAGGTTTATCATATTCTATACAAAACGTTACTTTAGAATATTAACAATGTATGCCAATTTCTTTATGATTTTTACAGCTGGAAGTAATTTAAATGTGATTTTAAAAAATGTCTGTCTTAAAACGCAATGCACTTTTTTTTTTTTTTTTTACTGTTCTTATAAACAAACTAGTTGTACAGCACCTATTAATGCCATTTTAAATAGGGGACATTATTAATGTATATCATTTTTCAAAAATTCGGAAAGAATTCCAGCAAATTTTATTAATTGCTCTTAATGTAACTGAATATTTTTATGTGACCCTGTAAGACTAATACTAATCATACTATATTCTATAGAAAGCATTCTTTTGTGCATAGGAATAACATTTTTCAATTTCATTAATCTTTCTGCCAAATACAGTTATTGAAATTTATTTTTTTAGAAATACATCTCATAGATCGCAATGCTTTGAAATACTTTCTGGTGTCTCTGTACACAAACCAGTGGTACTATGTACTCCGTTTTGCATAGGAAGCATCCGATAGTGAACTTAAATAACATATTTCAATTTTATTATGATTTATGTACAGCAAAGTTATTAAAATATGATATATGGAAATACCTCTTATAGAACACAACGCTTTGGAATACTTAAATGTGTCCCTGTATATACAAATCAGTAAAGGTATTCACTTTATTTTTAATAGGGAACGTCCAATAATAAACTTGAATAACATATATGAGTTTCAAGATATCCCATAAATATTTACGGGAGTCAGAGCGCAGACAGACAGGTTCTCAATTTGAAATCATATTCACACTTAAAAATCATTAGAAAGTGTTAAAAATTCTGTGCAATTCCAAACATTCTGTGCAATTCCCAGAAGTGCAATTCCATTATTATTATTTTTTGTTTGTTTGTTTATAGCGCTGATGTAATAGAGCTCCATCGTACAAAAAAAATCTTCGAAAAGTTTAACATATGTCGCCAAGAAGTAAGAGGATTGCTGATAATAAAGCATAGTTTTGTTTTCTTACTTTGTTAAATAGACTAAAATGTAAAATTTATTTATTATAATAAGAAAAAAAGCATATATAAAAAGTGATGCTTACTGTTTCTTGAGATTAGTCGACGGGCACACATTGTTAGCTTTGATGTTATTAGTAATTTTTCGCAGTCCATCTTGCCAGGTCTAAATGAAAGCATATGCTTAGAAATGTGTGCAGTAAAATGCAATAAAAAATTTAATTCTAATATACATACCTACAGTCATGCAAAAATTCTAATAGACTATTTAATAATGAATGAATATGTAAACTATTTAATAACAAATGGATTGTTACCCTCTTGGAAGTCAGTTCAGTCCTTGATTTCCTTACCCCGTTATTATGAAGAAGAAAGTACGTGGCACTGGCCACACGGGCTTCCAAGCTCCAAAATTTCGATGTCAACCGAATGGATACAATAATCTTAAAATTATAACACTATTTAATATTCTATTTAAATTTAAGTCGTTAAATGGCAATGAACTTTTCGTTTCATAAATTACACTGTTTGGCATGAAAATCGCACCCAACACCATTTTGGCAAGTTCTTATGAAAATCACCTCCGGAATCCGAATATGACGTAACTTTTGCCCTATCACCCACCGTTTTCTAGGGACAGCCCCCTTTTTTTTTATCACTTTGCGGTAACTTGATATCTATAAATTAGATTTTTTTTTTTTGGGGGGGGGGAAGGGAGGAATATTTTTACTCTTAAATATCTTCTGAGGGGGGGGGGGGGAGAGTTGAAATATTCTAAAACGTCAACATTTGCGGCAAGGAGAAAATTTAGGAGGTGGGGGGGGGGGATATTTGCCACTGAAATTATCTATTGGGTCATTCTACAAAAAAAAAAAAACGTAATATTTCTGGTTTGGGGTAGTTAGTTTTAAAAATAATTATTTTAAAATATTCTCTTAAGAGATTTTAAATATTATAACATTTTTTTAAAATTAATTAATAAAAACTGGTGATGTTTTTATTTATTTATTTATTTATTTTTTTTTTTTTTTTTCAAAGAACGGAGGGATACTTTTATACCTCCGTTACATGTCACAATATGTTCCTCCTTTTTCTCTTACGCTTATTTGTTGAATCCAAAAAAATATAATATTTAATATAGAGCAGTTTCTGTCATTAGATTGTTTTTTACAGTTTAAGTGAATTTTGCTGCAAAAGAAAAATAAAGTATCGCATTAATTATCCTTTGAATTACTGTCACAGTTTTTCTTGTATCCTCGGTTCAGAATGCAATTAAATACAAGAATTTCCAATAGATGGCTATACTGCGAACTCATTACAGAGATTTAGAATCACAGACAGCCATTTTCAATATCTGTTCTTCACAGTGGAGCTAAACATCTTAGTAGGTAAGAATTTATGTATTATTCTCTCTGAAGTCAAATAGGTCCTTTACATTGTGTATCCTCCATTCTTGATTTTAAAAGATAAGAATTGTTTATTTATTAAAATTATTTTCACAGTTAATAGTTCATAACTTTTTTAAGTAAACTGTATCAGCATGATGTGTTAACCCTAAATCAATCTTCCGTTTATGTATCCTCCGTTACAATATAAATGTAATGGAGGATACACAATGTGTAATGGAGAATGCAGTTTTTTTAGAAAATCAATTTTAAAACTAATATATAATTTTTAATTAGTCTAAATTATGTTCTTAATACAACATAGTTCTTTTTTTAAGAAAAAGTTCCTGGATATCATTAAACAATAAATAAATTTAACAAATTACTTTATTATTAAGGTTGTAACATTTAAGTTCTTATTCTTTTTTATCAGCTATTAATGAAGAAGTAATGAGAAATGGCTTAAGCAGTGCAAAAATAGGACCAAATAACTATGTGATAATCAAATTAGCTGGCAAGAAAAGCTTCAAATTTTATGTAGCTTTAATTATTATATCACAAGAGTCTTATAATGAATTTCCTGTAAAATTCATACAGAAATGCTCTAATGACGCTTTTATTTTCCCCGAAAAGGATGATATATCAGAAGTATATTTAAGTGATGTTGTTGAAGTCCTGAAGCAACCTACTATGAATAAAAGAGAACAATATGTCTTTAGTGAAAATTTGGCACATATAACTTAAAATGAAAAGTGTTCAAATTAATAATTGCAGAAACAGTTTCTTTAATATGTTTTATAATAAAGCATTTTACACGAGCAATGAGTGTAATTAATTTAATATGCAAAAGCAATATGTACACATTCATAAAATGTTTAAATGGTAGAAAGGCATCATAAGGGTGTATTCTCCGTTACATGTATGCATCCTCCGTTCACGTTCAAAATTTCCGTTACAAAAAAAAGTTAAAAAATAATCAAAAAGAATGTGTCCAACTATATGGGGATAGAAATAAATATAAAAAGAGCAAAATAAATTAATTAAAAAAAAAAAATTTGAAGATTTTTTTTTTTTTAATTCTAATTTTGAAAACCTACGTTTTCTGTAGAATGACCCTATTACATTTCTTATATTTTTTTAATCTATTATTAATGTTATTTATTAAGCATTGTATGTATATATATTTGTTTTTAAGTGTTAATTTAATTCTTTTTCATTCTCCAGATCAAAGTCTTGGCAATAATATTATACCGAACAGCGATAAAAATTGGGGGAAGGGGTGGTGCCTCGAGAACTGGGCAAAATGGCAGCACATTCGGATTCAGGAGGTCATTTTACATAAAAATCAGCAAGAAAGGTGTCAGAGGACATTTTTTTATTTTTTATTTTTTATTTTTATTTTTATTTTTATTTATTTTATTTTATTTCGAAGCGCACTGTCAGTGCTGTTGGTGGGATTGGGCGTAATGTAAAAAAACATCTTAAAGGGATACAATAGAAAATATATACATATATACATACATATCTATATATTTGGGAGTAGAATTTATATATTTTTATAAATCTAAGTAAATAACTTTTATGTCATAAATTTTATGAATCAATTAGGAAACTGGTTAAATATAAAAAGAAAAAGGAATAAATGATCAAAAATTTAGAATTAAGCATTTAATTATATAAAATTTTAAATTAATATTGTAAATTTTTTAAATATTTCTAATAATATGTATTTACGTTGAATTTTGACGCATGTTTTAAAGATAATATCGAAAAAACTGCGCATCACAAACTTTTTCTTTACACTTATATAATTATGGATAAATTACTGCATATTAAAACGTTGTTATATGTTTGTAGAAATAGAATTAAGATATAGAAATTTCAAAATTTAAAATTTGTGATTATATATTATTATTATTATTTGAATTGAAAGCACATTTTACTTACAGATAATCCCTAAGTACGCGAAAATTCGATTTTTTTTTTTTTTTTTTTCTTTTTAACGAGGAATTTAATATTATCTGATCGTAGTTTAGAAAAACAAAATTAGTGGATTTTCGCAATTTTTATTTTATTTTGTTCTCTCTCTCTCTCTTTTATGAACTAATTATAATATTCTAATAAATCAAAAAAATATATTATTTTTAAATATTTCATTAATTCATGAACTAGATTTTTTTTTCTTATTTAAATATTATACGTGTTTATATTTTTCTTTACAAGAGAAATAAATGTCTAGATTACAAACTTCTGTGAATCATAGCATTATCAGTGCATACATAAAAATATAATAAAATTCTACTTACCACAGCTGAGAATGATTAAAAAAGTAAAAAATAAGTAATTAAATTTCTGACTTAAACAAAAATTTCATTTATGGTGAGAAGCCTACTTTTTTTCAGTCCATTATATTGTATGTTATATGTATGGTATTTGCACATACTCGTGCAAATATGAATTCGCAAACACATAGAAAAATATTTCATCTGTTACTCTGCGCCCTGTCATTGTACAGTTTTTTGGATTATTTCATATAAAATCTCCTTAAATGATAATGATTGGGATAAATCCCCGCCCTACTTGCGAATCGCTAACACTATTTTGTTATGCAAAATTGTGTAAGTGGTTCAGAAGAATGGCGGGAATTAAATCAAAGTTCGATTTCAATTAAAGTGTTTGCAAATAAACCTTTACGCAATTTTACACACCTAACCATATAAAATCGATTTTCCTGACGCAACATTATTGACAAGTACTTTTTTTTTTTAAATAATTTTCCTACACGTATGTTTCTAGAACAGCTCATTTTCTGGACAGGTACATTTTCCCAACAATTCCTTTGCCGATCATTTATTTTTATTTGCATTTTAACATAATTTTATTGTATTATATTTTATTTTAATTTATTTTATTATTTATTTATTTTTATTTTTTTTAATTTTTCTTAATAAGGTTGGGGACCTGTCATTAAAAAATAAAATAAACAATATTGCATATGCATAATTCTTTCTCTCTACATATATATAATGATTCTTATATATTATGTGGAATCGAGGGAAAGTATTTGAAGTTCGTTTTACTATATTTAAAACAAATTAAATTATAAAAGAAAAAAAAATCTGCTATAGGTTACGTTTGAATTTCTGAAAACTATCTTCTATCTCTTTTTCAGAATATGAATATATAAAAATTTATAGATATATTATTATTAAAATGAAAATGAAAATCGTGTAGAACATTCCATTGCATAGGAAAAGGATAAAATATTTTATTGCTAAAGTTGAATTTTTCTATAATTATCGTATTGTTAAAATAAATTGAATATCGTCCATGACAGTATTTTCTTAAAAAAAAAAAAAAAAAAAAAAAAAAAATGTTTTATTGTAAAAGGGAATAGCAAATTACTTTTAGAATTTTTATAACTGACTGTGAAATTCTACTAATTATGATTCCTGATTATGTATTACAAAAATACCGGATTTAAATTTAAGTAAAAAAAATATTTTTTTTTTTTTTTTTTTTTTTTTACTAATGGACACTAATATTTTATTTAATAATAATAATAAACAAGTTAGAAATATGTTAAAAAATAGGAATTATATTTTAAAAAGCGTAAAACGAAAAAGGAATTTTTAGCAAACTTTTATTTTTTGAACTCATAAAATTTTCATTTTTTGACAATAGTTAAGTAGAATTGTGTATATACAGTATTGTTTGTAATTTTTTACAGTGAGAAAAAAAAAATATATATATCGCCTTCATCTAGAACGAATAAGTGGTCATTTTCTAAATCCTTAAACTTGAAATATAGATTTCCGAACTATGCGTATAAGGCACGCCAATAATCTTAATGGACGAAACAATCGAAAATTTCTAGTCTACACATTTCTAGATGGTGAAACAATATTCTGATTATTCTGAATCTTTTGTACTGCGAAAAATTCTCGCTTGATTTTCTAGAATTTTGTCTTAAACCAATATTAAGATTGCTAAAACTCGCCTCTTGCTTTCTCATTTATTTGCAGAGATTTTTAAATAAGTTTGACCTCGAGACTATAGGCAAACGCTCTAGAATTCTAATAGGGGTTTCTAGACCTCGCTTTCCAAGGGTACTAGAATTTATATGAATGACATGGAACTACTTTTGCTAGAGCCAGAATCTAGATTCTAGATGACAGTTACAAAATTATTTATAAAAAGACCTATACCTTATTTAAAAAAAAGAAAAAAAAAGAAAGGAAAAGAAAGGAATAGAAAAAAAAATGAATATAACGAAAAAGAGTTGTTTTGTTAATAGGCTAGGGGGAAATCTGTGCTGGAAAAGAGAATTGTCGGGAAAATGTGTCAGGAAATTGAGTTGCCGGGTAAATAATATTGTTAGAACGCTTCGAAAAAAAGTCATTTATTTTTGTTCTTTTAATTTTGTTCGGGAATTCGATGACTTTCTATGTTGATTAATTGTAATTACCTTGTCCCTGTAGGGTTAATGTAATAATAAGGGTTAATTTCCAATTTCCATTACACAAAATATAGTTAATTACAAAGAATGAAAATTACAGCGCGTTTGTCTGAAAGAAACAGGCTTCTGTTCCAATACAATCTATACCCTAAACTAGGAAAATCAACAAAATTTTTAGAAAGATGAGAAAACTCACTTGAGCAGTAGCAGCATCAGGACATACTACATGTGTACAGTTGATGTTCACCATATCGGTTCCGCTACAAATGGTCAAAGAAATTTCTTCTAGATTTTTTCCTTTAAACCGATTATTAAGATCTGAAGTAAATTTTGGATCCTAAAGATAAAATTTTTACAAAATATAGTTCATATAAAATAATATTTTATTTATTTTATTTTATTTATTTATTTATTTTTTAATTCAAGAAGACATAAATTAACGAATTTGAGCTTCTGGTATATCTCTACGATTAAAACTTTTCTGAGTTCATTTTCGATATTTTTATAGTTATGTACGTATGTGTGAGCATGTGTATGTATGTGATTGAACACGATAGCGTCTAAGCGCTTAGATCGAAACGAGCTGAAAATTGATAGGATGGATGGATGGATGGCTTTTTATGGCACAAAGTCCACAATGGGACATGCTGCGCCAAACAAAAAAGGGTTAAACAAAATTTCGCCTCTGGATGGGTTTACACATCCAGTTTGTCATTAACACAAATTAAAAACGAGTAGGTAAAAGGTAAAATCAAAGTCATAAAAAACATTGTGGATAATAAAAACAGATGTAAAATTTAATGAACAGTGTAGATATTAAAAACTGATGTAGAATGAGATGAAGAGTGTAAATAATAAAATCAAATGTCATTGTAAAAACCAGCGTCTTTTAAAAAATTTGTCAAATGATAATGAGGTGAACTACCTAAAAGGTTCGTCAGGTTTGGTGAGGATGAATTAAAATATTGCCGATACATATGACGAAGGCAAGGACAGTCAGTGAGAATATGGCGAATGGTAAGTGTATGGTAGTGACATTTGGGACAGGTCGGCTCCGCCTGTCGAAGTAATAAGTACTTATGAGTAAGCCTAGTGTGCCCAATTCGTAGACGGGTAATAAGTACATCATATTTCCTAGGAGTAAACGTTGGCCAGATTGCAATTTGAGGTTTAATATCATGTAATTTGTTATTAATTTGACTATTCCTCTCCCTTTGCCAAATATCTCTGAAATAGCTCCTGAGGCTATGCTTAACATCGTCATAAGGAATAGGACAGTTTAAAAAAATGGATGCTTGCTTTGCGGCCTTGTCTGCTATTTCATTGCCTTTAATACCAACATGTCCAGGAACCCAACAAAATAAAATACTGAATCCCCTTTTTAGAAGGTCGTTATATGTTTTTAAAACAGACATAAAAGAAAGAGTGCAAGAGATAGAAGAAAGAGAGTCAAGAACACTCTTTGAGTCCGTATAGATAATGAATTTTTTGCAGCAGTGAGACGAAATAATGTTTAAAGCTACCTCAACTGCAAAAAACTCTGCAGAAAAAACGGAAAAAGAGCTTGGGAGTTCATAGCTATACGTGGTGTTGCCAGTGACGACACCACAGCCAACTTTATTACTTCTCTTGGAGCCGTCAGTAAAAATCTCGACATAGTCCTTATATTCAGAGCGATGAGATGAGAAAAGTCCTTGAAACATGGAAGCATCTGTGTTAGATTTGTCAAACCCCTTAAATGGATAAAGACAGGAAATTGGCTGGAAATTCCAAGGTGTCATGTTTAAAAGAGACCGAGGACGAACTTTGGTATGAATGTGAGAGGTGCCAGCAAGAAAGTTCTTAATTCTAAGAGCGAAATGTGGGATGCAAGACGGGCGATTCACATAAAGATTATGATCGTTGGTATTTAAAAGTGAATGAAGAGGATGATTAGGATGTGAGAGGATGCGAAAGTACAATTCACATGAAAGTCTTTGTCTGATGTCAGTGAGAGAAGGCTCCACACAGTCAGCATATAAACTAAGTACAGGAGAGGTGCGAAAGGCCCCTGAGCATATCCTAAGTGCACTGTGATGGGTTGTGTCTAGTTTTTTAACCCGGGTTTGATCGCACTGGGTGTGTCATACCCAGTGGCTCCTTTTCGCACTTCTTTCTCCCCACCCTTTTTTCGAAAATAGACGAGTTTTTGTGTAGCTGCCTCAAAGGTCATAACCTTGGAAGGGGGGAATCGGCGAAACAATTCTAAAAATAGATCTGTTGAAAAATGTGAAAAATGTTGAAAAATGTGTTGAAAAAAACTTCTCCTGTGGACGCTTGGAATCTCATTATATCTTCTGATATGATATAGAAGTTAGTAGATTGGACTAACATTTTTATTGAATCAATTCGAGAGCGTTTTTCTCGGGAAAGAGACGCAAATGAAACTAATGAGGCTGAAAACTAAATTTATTTGTGAGAAATGTGAAAAACATGTATGTATGGAGCATATGGCATGTATTTGCAAGAAATGTACAGAATAATTGTAAGTAATATTTTTAATATATGTTTAAAATCTGTATTGACGTTTATTCTTTTTTCTGCTTTATGTTTTGTGTAGATTTTATAGTAGAAAATAGGAAGAAACTATCATGGGTATGACATACCCAGCGCGTGTAAACCCGTTCGTTTTTCTCGCGCGTGTAATGCCGGGTTAAGATAAGAAATAGGAGCAGACCCATATACTTCACAGGCATAGTCTAATTTTGAACGGATAACAGAGTGGTAGATTCTCAATAAAGAAATGCGATCTGCACCCCAAGAAGTGTTTGATAGTACTTTTAAAAGGTTTAATGTTTTTTCGCATTTTGTCCTTAAATATGATATATGAGATTTAAAAATGAGTTTTCTGTCAAAAATTACACCCAAGAATCGAGCAGAGTCAACAACAGAAATAGGATTGTCATTCATAAAAATCTCTGGATCAGGATGTAGACCTCGTTTACGACAAAAATGCACACATTGTGTTTTGTCAGTAGAAAAGTTAAAACCATTTTTATTAGTCCATTTAATGATATTCTTGATGGCAAGTTGTAATTGGCGTTCAATGAAGCGCATGTCATTTCCCTGGCAAGATATCTGCAGGTCGTCAACATATAGACTGCCGTGGACACTTTGTGGAATTTATTTGAGGATGTCATTAATTTTTAAAGAGAAGAGTGTAACACTCAAGACACTGCCTTGAGGTACACCTTCTTCCTGAAAATAAAAATCTGAAAGAACTGATCCAATACGAACTTGGAAGCGTCTGACCCTTAAGAAATTTTCAATAAAAATAGGAAGATTCCCCCTGAAGTCCAAATTAAAAAGATCTTTTAAAATACCATAGCACCATGTCTTGTCATAAGCTTTTTCTATATCGAAAAAAATTGACACCAAATGGTTACGTCTCACATTAGCTTTGCGGATATATGTCTCTAATAATAAAATATTGTCAACCGTAGAACGGCCTCGTCGGAAACCACTTTGCCATGGAGAAATAAAATTATTTTTTTCAAGAATAAAAACCAATCTAGTATTTACTATTTTTTCGAGTAGTTTACAAAGACAGCTTGTAAGAGCAATGGGTCTGTAATTTTTTGGATCAGTAGCATCTTTACCTGGTTTTGGAAAAGGAATAACAATACCATCGTGCCAAGCAACAGGGAAAATATTTTCAGTCCAGATCTTATTGTAAAGATGAAGGAGATTTTTAAGAGACAGTTTTGATAAATGTTTAATCATAATGTAGGTAACACCGTCGGGTCCAGGAGCAGAGTTACGACAATTTTTCAAACTATTTTGCAATTCATTTTCAGTAAAAGGACTATTGTACTCTGGTGAAGAACGGGAGTGAAAATTAATTGATGAACGCTCAGAATTATGTTTATATGACAAAAAAGGTTCAGAATAGGAATTAGAGCTGGATATGTCAGATAAAGATCTACCAATGGTGTTTGCTATATTTTTAGTTGATGTTATGGTTTGGCCATTATATTTTAAAAAGGAAATACTTTGATTAGAATAAATTCCCATTGCTTTCTTGACACGATGCCAAAGTTGTTTGCTGCTTATACTGGAGGTTATGCTGGAAACATATTTAACCCAATACTCCTTTTGCGATTTTCTGCGGATTCTTCGAGCATTTGCTTTTGCTTTCTTGAATGCCATGTAGTTGGCAGTCGTTGGGTACCGCCTAAAAATCCCCCATGCTTTTTGTTGCTTTTTTTTTGCAGTATTACATTCTTCATCCCACCATGGCTTTGAGTGTTTATTGTGGCGGCCAGAAGATTTTGGGATAGAAATGTTAGCAGAGTTCATGATACAATTAGTCACATCGGTAACAGCCTTGTTAATATCACCTCCAATCATGTCATGTGTAATTACAGCATTAATGGTGAAGGCAGCCCAATCCGCTTTGTCATAAATATAATGTGGGTTTCCGGGTCGATGTTCATTAAAATTATGAAATGATAAAAATAAAGGAAAATGATCACTATTATGTAGATCGTTACTTACAAAGAAATTAAAATATGGATACAGAGTGGGTGAGCAAATGGCTAGGTCTATTGCATGGAATGTTCTGGAATGTTCATGAAAATATGTATTGTCCCCATTATTTAGAATACATAGATTATTATCTGTGACACAATCCTCAATAACTTGACCACGCTGATTAGTGTGTCGGGACTACCCCAAAGTGGGTTGTGCCCATTAAAGTCTCCAAGAAAGACAAAAGGAGTTGGCAACTGCAAAACAAGATTATTGAGATCATGAGGGCTGAGAGTCATATTTGGGGGTATATAGATATTGCAAATAGTGACAAGCATGTGAATATGGACCTGGACTGCTACAGCTTCGATATTAGTATTTAAAGAAATATTAATGTGAGGTACATTATTAGAAATAAGAAGAGCTACTCCACCTGTAGCCCTGTCAGAATGAATAAAGTCTTTTCTAAAACAGTTATAGCCACGAATTTTTACAATATCATTTTGTTTTAAGTAGGTCTCTTGAAAGGCAAAGCAAATGGGTCGATGATCAGAAATGATCTCTCTGATTTCATCTCGTTTATTTGTAAAACCTCGGCAATTCCAAGAAATGAAATTAGTCATTATGATTTTTTTTTTTTTAGATTAAAACATCCACGTCATTATCCTCTGATGCGGTAGACATACCTTCCCCATCAGAAGGATGAAGGGTTATTAAGTCCTGTTGTTTAGTAAGATTTATCTTTTTTGTTTTGTTTGAATTTGGAGTGGGCAATTTTGCAATTCTCTTTTTCTTAATGATATGGGGACGCAAGGGTGAATTAGAATTTTTTAGGGAGACTGAGGAATGTCTCCTGTCAGACGAAACATTTTTTGGTATTAATGGAGATTTTTTTGAAGTTGTTGGTTTAGGTAAAGAAGACTGTGTGGAGGTAGCTGTCTGACTTGGTTTGGTTTGTATATTTGAGGGATTGATTCGTAAGTTTTCCATAGGAGTACCATTGGAGGACTGTGTGGAATTTGAGGCCTGATTAGGCTTAGGTTGCAATTTTTGAGAATTAAGTAAAGCAGTTTCAACTGGAGAGCTGGTTTGTGTAGTTATTGTTCTAGAAGTTTTTTTGATGGAAGTAGCAGAAGCATATGATTTTCCAATGATGGGTGTTCTTGATTCAACTATTTTTCTTGCCTCAGGGTATGATATATTTTCTTTAGTTTTAATAGTCTGAATCTCTTTTTCTATTTTCCACTTTTCACAAGACTTGGAGTACGATGGGTGATCATTTTTACAATTAATGCAACGGGCTGGGGCTTCGAAATTTTGACTGTCATGGCCACTGGCACTGCAACGGGCACACGTCAGTTTTCCTCTGCATGAAGTTTTAGAGTGTCCAAAGCGTTGGCAGTTGAAGCAGCGTAGTGGATTCGGAATATATGGCCTAATGGGGCATTCGAGATAACCGGCTTTTATAGAGCGTGGAAGTTTAGGAGAGTCTATCGTTAAAATAATATGCTTGGTAGGTATTTGTTTGTCACCTCGAAAAACGGAAATGCGTCTAACTGCTATAACATTTTGTTCTTTAAGGTTCTCAGGGATTTCTGATTCTGGTATGAACTGTAAGTCAGATTCGGAGATAACACCACGATAAATATTCAAAGTTCTATGAGGAGTAACAATAACAGGTATGTCTGCAAAAAAGGAACATCTTTTTAAACTCTGAGCTTGCTTGTTATTATCAACTTCTATTAATAATTCCCCTGATCTAAGTTTTTTGACTGATTTTGGATCACCCATTATAGATTGCAGTGCCTTTTGTATTAAGAAAGGAGATGTTTTTGAGAAATCTCCTTCTTTCCTCTTTACAACAAAAAATGTAGCTTCACAATTTACAAACACATTCGTCTCATTAAGGGTGGAAGAAAACTCTTCCACTCTATCTCCCCAAGATTTCTCATTTGAATTTTTGATAGCTTGGCTCGAGCCAGACGCATTATTCGTATTTCCTTTAGTTGTCGCCATATTGAGATAAGAAAAAAAGGGTTGAGGGTTTCCTTAGTCCCACAAGTCAGCCCGTTTCTTGAACAGACGTAAAAGCAAAGGGTTTTCAGAATCGCTCCCTGGGACACCCATAACCACTCACCAGCTACCAGAACGTCGACCCAGATTGGGAATCACATGTGGTAGTCGTGTTAGTCCGGTGTTTCTCGTTCGAGTAGTCACCGTTGTCTCACCTTCACCAAGGGCACCAGTCTCCCAGTGTGATCCCAAGGCTAGACTACCGTGAGACCCTCACCAAATCGCCAACCCAATAACCAGCGCCACATCTACACCGGACATAGCTTGGTTAATGTTTTAGAAGTTAATTATTTTTAGTAGAACCAACAAGAAAAAGACCAAAAAAATAAAGGTGAGTGAAAAATAAACAAGGTAAGTAGAACCCAACAAGGTGAGTAAAACAAGGTAAGCAGTTTCATTTTTTTTTTTTTTTTTTTTTTTTTGTAAGTTTTTCAAATTTTTATTTTTTTTTCCCATTTATTTATTTATTTATTTATTTTTTTTTTTTTACAAGAACAATAAACAAGAACAAGTACCAAAACCTTATTGGCAGTAAAAACCAAAAAACTAACAAGGACAAAAAAGCAAGACAAAAAGCCAAAATCTTATTAGCAAAAAAATAATAAAAAAAAATAAATAGATAAATAGATAAATAAATAAATAAATAAATAAATAAATAAAAAATAAAAGAAAGGAAGGTAGAAGGAAAAAAAAAAAAAAAGAAGAGAAAAAAAAGATCACTCGGGCCCGGGGTGCGTGACTCCCCCTGAATACCTGAAGAAGGTACCCCCCTGGGGGGAAAAATTGATAGGTATGTTATAGGTTATCATAGTACAAACTATACTGATTTTTGTGAATTTAACACACATAGTTTTTTACAGAGACAAAAAAAAATATATATTTTTTTTTATCATTATGGCCTATGAGCTGAAATTATTTAAAGGAAGTAGAGTTTAAATGCCTTGTTCGATTGATACGAAAGTTTATATATGTTATATGTCACCGTCGCACGAAATATATAGGTTTTGATTAATGTAGCACTTAAAGATTTTTACAGGCGCACAATGAAAAATTCTTTATCATTATGATCTACGAATTTAAATTATTTTAAATACAATAGCATTCAATTTAACAACAAATTATTTAAAAGAAAATACTCAAAGCCTATTATAAATTATTCTTTTGTCTAGCTAATGACTGTTTGTTTGTTAACGACTATTTTGTTTATTTATTGAGTTTTCTTACTTTAATTTATAAGTACTGTAAATTACTTAATGTTCAGAAAGTCGAGTGGTGTAACTCTATATATTTTATTGCATTCTTTGAATAAGTATCCTCAATAAAAATAATAATAATTAAAAAAAAAACCTTAATCGAAATTTTATTTCCGAGATTTAAATTTAGAACCCCGAATTTATAAATTGAAATAAAATGTTTAATTCAGCAAATAAAAAATGATCATTAAGTTGAAATGCTATATGTTCAACGGGTGAAATTTAGAAATCAGAATACGAAAAATGATATTTTTTAATGAGATAAATACAAACTCTTAAAATTTTTTTGGAACAAAATTATTTGGAATTACGTGTGTGTGTGAGGGGGGGGGGGGGAATTAAAGGAATCACACTGACTCGCGCTCTTAACGCGTGCAACATATCACACAAGTCTATAAAAATAATAAGGACCACAAAACTGACGTTTTAGTGTAATAAGTACAAAACTTTTAAACGTCATAAAATTCAATAAACTTGCAACAATTGTTTTAAGTAAAAAAACACAAGACTCTTCATCAGACGAACAAAGAAGACTTTGATTGCAGCACTCGTGTCTACTTTGTTCGTCTGACGAAATGTTGTGTGTTTATTCGGCCAGAAACAATTGTTGCGAGTTTATTGCATTTTATGGTGTTTATTCAAATTTTTGTACTTACTACAAAAAAAAAAAAAAAAAAAAAAAAAAAAGCAAAATTTGATTTAATCATTTTAGCTGATATATATATATATATATATTTGTGCTGAAACCAAAACTGAAGCTAGTTTTTTTTTTTTTTTTTTATCATGCATAGATTTTTGGTATTAGAAGGTGTCTACCGAAAAAAATTCCTAATTTTCGATAGTTTCTACTATGTTCCTATTCTTATTTATAATTAATAATGGAAACTTACTTTAAAAGTTACAATATAATAATAATGGTAAAAGTGTCGCGGATAAACTGTATCGGAATATACTCTGTATTGACAAATATCTGTACGTGATAGAGAAAGACTTCCTTCAGTTTCATATACAGCACATTAAATAACCTAAGGATCAGTCAAATTTAACGAATGAAACTTTTAGGTTTCGATCTGTGTCATCATTAAGTAAAAATATTAACGAATTTTAATCCAGTCTTTAAGTAAATTTAACCTCATTTTATGAAAAATGGTTAAATTTGTATTATACTGGTGATAAATCTATTTTAAAAGTTTAAATTGTTGGCAAGTACACATATGTTATTCCTGTTACTAAACTATCATATATAACACACTCACAATGAATAACAGGAGATTTGGCGTCGGAATATTAAAACCCGAATAAACTACTACGTCAGAAACGCCAAAGAAAAATATTGCAAATGCATACAGCTGTTTCGGTAGCCCTAAGCGTACCGTCTTCAGTGCAAAAAGGATTCTGAATCAGGAGAAGTGCTCGTATATATAGGAGAAAGGCGGAATTAGTTCAACCAATAGGATTACGGGAAAGGTGGGGAAAGGCCCCTCTCCTATATATATGAGCACTTCTCCTGATTCAGAATCCTTTTTGCACTGAAGACGGTACGCTTAGGGCTACCGAAACAGCTGTATGCATTTGCAATATTTTTCTTTGGCGTTTCTGACGTAGTAGTTTATTCGGGTTTTAACACTCACAATTTGTTATATTTGTTACAAATATATTAATATTATTCTATATTTTTCATAGAGGGATTTTTGTTGTACTCGTGTTTATACTTATTTGCCTTTTGAAGGACAGAGCCTTCAAAACCTTCAGAGCCTTTGATTACGCCTGAAAAACAATTTATTGCGAGCTTCATTTATTTATTTATTTATTTTATTTTATTTTATTTTTTTTTTATTTTATAACTTTTTATGGTGATTACTTATAAAATCTTCATCTATTTCTTTTCAACTCACCGGTGCATTTTATATTGCTGTCCACTGCCATATTAATCAGATAATAATGTTAAATTTTTGTCTTTAAATGAATGTATTTTAATGACTTTTTTTTTATTTTTATTTAAGGTATATAAATAAAACTATTTTAAAATAGCATTATTCAAAATACGTGAACGTTGGCAACCATGCAACAGTTGGCAATCATGCTTATACTATTTAAATACAGTTTAACATTATTAGAAAATTTTGGTATACTCATGTTTAAACGTTTTTTGCTTTTGAAGGACAGAACTATTATTACGTCTGAAAAACAATTTATTGCGAGCTTCATTTATTTATTTATTTATTTATTTATTTTATTTTATTTATTTTATAGCTTTTTATGGTGATTACTTACAAAATCTTCATCTATTTCTTTTCAACTCACCGGTGCATTTTTTTTTATTGCTGCCCTTTGCCATATTAATCAGATGATAATGTTAAATTTTTGTCTTTAAATAAATGTATTTTAATGACTTTTTTTTTTTTTTTTTTTTTTTAATGTTTTTAAGGTATATAAAGAAAACTATTTTAAAATAGCATTATTCAAAATACGTGAAAGTTGGCAATCATGCTTATACTATACCAATAGAGTTTAACATTATTATCAATTATATCATCAGAAATAAAACGTTGTACTTAAAATTAATGTTATTACCTTTGGAAGCCCTCCTTTTCGGATGTCATTTACTTGCGATAATTCCAAAACTCTTCCATCCTAAAAAAAGAAAAATAAGTTTTGAGGGGAAAAATGATATTCCAGACATTTTTGAAGAAAAAAAAAAAAAAAAAAAAAAAACGCTTATGCATGACAAGGGATGAAGAAAATTATTAAGGTTGACGATATTAAAAATACAAAGGTAATTATTATAGATATAATACTTTTTAAAATAGTATCATTCTACAGCTCTTCATAGATTACTTGTTTAATTATTTTATTTGTTTTATTATTTATTTTATTTGTGCAAAATTATCAGCTTTAAATTTATTTTTCTTGGGTCGTAAATTTTGGGAATAATTAATTTCTTATAATGCTACTTGCTAATTCGTTTTCATCCAAATTGGTGTAAATGTTAATTATATTTGTCACAAAACTGGCCGTTCATTTTGAAATAAAATAATTGTAAGATAAAAAACTTTCTATATACCATGTTTTAAAATTTCTCTTTAATCATAGCTATAGAACTACATTAGCACTTTATCAATGTACATAAAATTTTTAAAGTGATAATGATGTCAATTTTTGTGAGATGCATAATTTAAATTTTTACAATTTTTTTAACGTTCACGTTTAATTAAATGTATTTAATTTTATGTCGAAAGAAAATGAGCTCTTATTACTTTTTCTTTTTTGGCAACAATTAAATTATTGCCAATATTTTAATGGCTATTTTTAAAGCAGTTAGGAGGTTATTATTTTCATATTTTAATTAACTAAAAGAAAACTAATCAAAAATTTGAAAATCGGGCTTCAAAATATTGTGTTGTCATCGGGTTCTGAGCTATTCTGAAAGTTTCAAATGTCCAGCTAATAGGGAAGTTAGTCAAAAATCGATAGCAAGATTTGTACCAGGCAAACATACAAACAAACAAACAAGAATCGAAGTTCATAAAATCATGGTAAGCAAAAAAAAAAAAAAAAAAAAAAAAATCACATTTAATACGAACTCTTCAATTCAGTTTCATGACAAAATTTAATGGATATTTTAAGTTTTAAGTTTTTTTTTTTTTTGTAACTTTTATGAAAAATTCAATACGCACATGTATTTCGTTATAAACAAAAGACACACATAAAAAAAAATAGCTTTGAAATAATTTAGAATTAGCATGGAACTTTTTGAAATTGGGCATTACTTTGTCTTATATAGGCCTACGGTGAAATTTTTTTTCTTCAAGTTGATGTGCTTTTCTCATGTATTTTTGGGTGCTGGTTAAGGAAAATCTATTCAAAATTTTCAACTATGTACAGTTTTGACAAAAAATGGGATTGTTTGACCTTATTACACAACATTTTAAACCGAATCTATGTCATTTCCTGTAAAATCTAGGTGATGTCAGTGAAGAACAAAGATAGTTATTTCATCAAGACATCAAAGAAATGTAGAAGAGATATCAAGAACGAATGAGAGCTAACGTGTTAACAGATTATTATTGGATGTTCCTTAGACAATCATTTTTCTTAAGGCCATCAAGCCGTGGACAAGAGAAAAGATCTAACGGGATCGTGTACGTAAAGAAACACATTTAAAAGATACTGATAGCCTATTATAATGTATTTTATAAACCTTCGAATTTATTACAGCCTCCGTGTGACATTTTCCTATCTTTGTCCTTACTTTGCAGAAAATCCTTACTTGACAGAAAAAACATGTAATATATATACTATACATAAAATATCAATAAAGTCAATTCATACTTATAAACACTATCGAAAAAGTTTTTTTTTTTTAAATAATTTTGAATTAGGAAATAAGAAGCGCGCGTGCAAAATGAAATAAAAATAATTATAAGATAAAAAAAAAAAAAAGCTTTTTATATAAAATGTTTTAATTTTTCTGATGAATAATAGAGCTCTTATCAATGTGCATAAAATTTTTAAAGTGATAATGACGTTAATTTTTGTGAGATGCATAATTTAACTTTTTATAATTTTTTTAATGTTCACGTTTAATTAAATGTATTTATTTTTCTATCGAAAGAAAATGAACTCTCTCTTTTTTTTTTTTTTTTTTTTTTTTTTTTTTTGGCAAAAATTAACTTATAGCTAATATTTTAATGACTATTTTAACGCTATTAGGATGTTATTATTTTCATATTTCAATTAAACTAATAGAAAAATAGAAAAATCAGACTTCAAAGTATTGTGTTGTCACCGTGTTCTGAGCAATCCTGAAAGTTTCAAATTTCTAGATAGTCGGGAAGTTAGTTAAAAATCGATTGCAAGATAAAACTTTTAATCTCAATCTATGTTATTTCCCGAAAAATCTGGGTGATGTCAGTGAAGAAAAAGATAATAACAAGATATATACAGGGAAAGTGTGAACTAATAGTAGGAATTGAAAAAGGACAACCATTTCTGAATTCAGCGTATCAAAACACATTAGAGACACCCAGCGCATTTAAAAATAAGAAGAAGAAGAAGAAGAAAATAAATAAATAAACAAAATAAAAGCATGATTTCGTAAGTACAGTTCATCACTCAAAATACATGTTATATGCATAAAAAGGATAGATTTTGAGGCAGTTTTTAATTTGAAAAGCAACAGAATGTAACACAAAAATATTGTATTAGAATGTCTCTTGGTCTCCTGAAAGAAAAATTAGTCTGCTTGTTTTTACTTACTTTCCCTTGGCTTTTCCAGAAAATAAAAAATCCCATCTCATCTACTTTAAACAAAGCATCTTGTTGGTATATCACTTCTTCTTTTTCCTAAGAATACAGTTAAAATAAATTAGTTAATTTTTGCATTGTTTTTCATATATCAGCATAATAATTTTAACGTATATTCTGTGTAAGCTATTCGAATACTACAGGAAGCCGATTTTTATTTTAAATATCAAAATTTCAAAATTCGTATCTCGTTAAATTTTGATTACTTATCTTTCCAAACATGTTGGAAGTTTTATGGTGGTGTTCAGGTTAAGGCCAATTACACTACTCGGCATGAAAATAGCTTCTGACGCCATTTCAGCATATTTTCTTATGTAAAATGGCCTACTGAATCCAAATAGGACGCCCAATTTGCCCTACCACCCACCGCCTTTTAGGCACGGCCACCAATTTTTATCATTTTTCGGTGATTTTCTGGCTATAAATTTGATTTTTAGGAGAGGGGGGGGGGGTATTTTTACCGTTAGATATCTTCTGAAGGGCTACAAAGTCGGAAAATTCTAAAACATGGGCATTGGAGATAAGGGAAAATTTTAGGGGAGATTTGCCACTGAAATTATGCATTATATATATTATATTTTTTTTATCTGTTATTAATGTTATTTTTTAAACTTCATATATTTTTATTTTTAGGTGTTAAATTAATTATTTTTCCTTCATCAAATCAAATTAATGGTCATAAAATTATCGAACAGGTAAAAAGAAAAAAAAAATGATGGAGGGGATGGTGTTTCTAGAAAACGGTGGATGACTGGGCAAAATGGGAGTCATATTCGGATTCGGAAAGCCATTTTATATAATAATAAGCAAGAATGGTATCAGAACTCGATTTTTTTTTCTTTTTCAGAGCAGTGACTTACATAAGGGATCTGGGCCTAAAAGGAGGATGCCGTATCAAAAGGTCCTAGCCAATATTTATGCAAGTTTCCGAGAAAATCACTTAAAATTCTAATCGGGAACGTCAACGAGCGCGGCTTGTTATTATGTCCGGCACTTCCCGTCTTCCAGTTTTGAAAGCAGTATCTCTCGGCGACTGGTTAGCATTTGAATTTTGTAACTAATTGGTTTCGAGATATGATTACAGCCTGTTCAGTAGTACAAGATACCAGTATTTTATACACAGTTAAATTTTATTTTTAGCTTTTTCTCAAATTCAAAATTTTAATATTTTGCGTTTGTGCAAATTGTAATAACATAAAATTATTCTAAATAAATTTAACGAAATATTTTATGCATGCATTGCAGATGGTAATAGAAAAAATGAACTACACTTATATAACAGTAAATGAATTATTTTTTGTATTATCATTGATAAAATTTTGGATTTGGAAAAAATTTAAAAGTATGTTTGCTTCGTTAATGATTTAATTTGTATAGTTTTTGAAAGAAAAAAAAAAAAAAAAAAAACGTAAAACATAACAAAGAGGAGAATAATTTAGATTATTAGAACATTTAATAACACTGTTCTGCATGAAAACTGTCCCCAACACCATTTTTGCAAATTCTTATGTAAAATGACCTCCTGAATCCAAATAGGACGCCCATTTTGCACTATCACCCACCATTTTTAGGGATGGCCCCCTATTTTTTTTCACTTTTCAGTAATTTTATAGCTATAAATTTGATTTTTAAGGAGGAAAGGATTATTATAACTGTTAAATATCTTCTGAGGGGCTACAGAATTAGAAAATTCTAAAACATGAACATTTTCGGCAAGGGAAAAATTTTTGGTGTGAGGAGGGATTTGCCACTGAAATTATGTATTATATATCTTATATTTTTGTAGTCTATCATTAATGTTATTTATTAAAGATTATACATATATTTTAAGTGTTAAATTAATTCTTTTTCATTCTCCAAATCAAATTCATGGCCATAAAATTACCGAAGATTGATTAAAAAATGGGGAGGGGGCGGTGTCCAGAGATAACGGTAGGTTACTGGGCAAAGTGGGAGCCATATTCGGATTCAGGAGGTCATTTTAAATAATTATCAGCAAAAATTATATCAGGGCTCTTTTTTTTTTTTTTTTTTTTTTTTTTCAAGCTCAGTGTAATTGTTTAAAAAAACAGAATTAAAATATTTTTAAATTACATATGATTTGTTATGTTATGCAAAAGTATTTATTTTTGCTGTGTTTGAGATATTTGTGTTAAAAAAATATGTAAAAATAAATAAATAAAAAAATAAAAATAAAAGTTATTTTGAAATTTATACCGAAGCTTTTTTTAAATGCTATTTTAAAATTTTAAGATTATTTTTATGTATTTTTGCTAAAAAAAAAAAAAAAAAAAAAAAAAAAAAAAACAAGTATTATTTAAAAATAAACAAATAAATGAATAGAAAACTTCCAAAGGTAATTAGTCACCTTGAGTGTACAATGATGAAAACAAGGCTTAATCTTGCATTTATGAAAAGGAGCCTTTTGCGCTAGACAACTAAACAAAGGAATATTTTTTTCGAACGGCGAAGAAAATTATGGAAAAGGAAACAGCTGTTTCGGTAGCATTTTGCGTATAGTCATCAATAGTTATCTTATGCTTTAATCTAGCTTTAATTGGTAACATCAGATAATCAACATTCACTTTAATCTCCCTTCACATATTGCATTTTATAAACAATATTAACGCAGATGAGGATGATTTTTAATATTTAATTTCAAATACGATTTCAAATACAAATTTAATTTCAAGTATGAGGATTGATATAATCAGATAATCAATCTTCATTTATATATTGTTTTTATAATCAATATTACGCAGAAAGTGATGATTTTTATTGTTTAATATCAAAGACGATTTCAAATACAAGTTCAGTTTCATGTATGATGATGATTATCATATGATCAACATTCATTTCAATCATCATGTTGATAATATTTTTATAAATAATATTAACTCAAAAGAGTATGAATTTTGATTTTAAAAATGATTTCAAATACAATTTTAATTTGAAATATGGAGATTTTTATTATCATAAAATCAATATTGACTTCAATTTCATTGACACATAGCATTTTATAAACAATATTAATGAAGAAGAGAATCATTTTCAATATTTGATTTCAAATACAATTTTAATTTATTGTATGATGATATGAAGTGTAATCCTTTTTTTTCAAGTATAATGATTTTAAGTAGGATATTTATTTCAAATACATTTTTTTTTTTTTTTAATACTATATGAATGTGATAACAAAAGTTCCTGATGTGCCAACGAGATTATCTAAATCAGAAACAAGTATAAAAAAACGGTATATTTGCCTAGAAAATTCATCTTCATTTACATATTAAAATTTGCAACCGCTTCTTTTATTCCTTAATTTGCAAACCGCTTCTTACTACCGTAAAACAGTTTTGTAACATAATGTTACAAAAAAAAAAAGAGAAATAAGTTTAAATTTAGTATGCAAATCGCATTATTTAGGACGGCTCTCACATTTTTGTAAAAGAAAAATAAAATTCGATATGTATATATATATATATATATATATATATATATATATATATATATATATATATATATATACAGTTTCTCATCAAATATTTTAACACAGTAAAAATAAAAGTTCATTTATTTTGTTTCATTTTATTTATTTATTTTATTTTATTTAAATTTAAATTATTTATTTATATTTTATTTTTTAATTACTTGAAACTGTCGCAAATACTTCTATTTGAATTATAATTTGAACTAAAATATTTAAAAAAATAAAATAAATAAAAATACTTTTAAAAATATATGCTGTTATTAATGTGAGGAAATGTGTAACAGATCTTTCAGAATAATTCCAACCTTATTGAATTCTTCATACACCGTGGAGGGAATTTTCACAGAATTAAAAAATCCTACAAGCAAAATTTATATAAAATAATATTGAAACCACTACTATATCCGGTGGACTTTTTGTTGACCAACGGTTACAAATGGTCGTTAAATGGATGGATGGCTCGATCGTTGGCAAGCCGTAGGACTATATGCTGTATTTTACTCCGGTATTTCTTATTTGCTATTTTTATACTTTAAAACGAATAAGTAACGTCCTTGTTGTTATTTTAATGTGTGAATTAAAATTATATGTATATATATTTCTTATGTTAAACAATGGTAAAAGAAAAATGGACTATTATGTAAAAAAAAAAAAAAAAAAAAAAAAAAAAAAAAAAAAAAAAAAACATCAGTTATTGTTGAACTCATTTCATTGTTTATTATGAGGGGAAGAACAATCGTAGCTAACCAAACAATAAGATGTCAACAAAGAGAACAAAACATTAGCTATTGGATGAATCAACATTATTTCAACTAGCCAAAAGTCAATCGTGCGAATCGAATACAATGGATCATGATTGTTGGGTGTGTTTTCCACACTCCACTTAAAAAATCTTTGATTCTTCTACAAAAAAAGCCTGTCAGGGGGAAAAATGGGGGCGGGGGTTCTGAAATTAGTTATTTGGTTCAGAGTCCAAGCAAACAAACAGAAAAATGTAATAATGTAGAACATGAGCCTATTTTTGCTTTCTAAGTAAATTCTGCACAAAACAGAATTTTATTCAGTACGACAGGACTTACTTTAATCTGTTCTTCTACACAAGGGCATGCAATAACTGTGTTTAATTCCCTAACATTGGTTACTATATTCTTTTCTTAAAATATATTTGGTATAATTTAGCACATTAGCCCCTTGGCGACTTTTAAGTTATTGTCATTTTGCTGGTGAATTAAAATGACTATCGGAATTTCGTATGTAATGAACTTGGCGCGAATTGTCCGAACTACTACTTTGATGCCAAATTATAATCTAATAATCCATACTAAAAATCCAAATAGATACAGTGGTAGACTGCCAGCTTCATATATTTAGATAAAGACAAAAATGTTTGCACCTTTTTTTTTTTTTAAGGTGATAAATAATAAATAATAACGACGCCATATGAAGTATTTAGTGCAACCTGTCGCTCTAAAACAAAGTGTATGAAATGAGTAATTTGATACAAAGACCAAACAAAATAAGACAGTCGTTTGAATACTCTTTTTGTCCGTATAATCTTGTGTAATCTACACAGTCATTAAATTTTAGTCATTGTGGACCTTGATATTTAATAACAACGGACATGCAGTATGGCTTCTTATGAGTATAAAAATTGCACACCTTTTAGATAAAAAAATAAATGGAAAATATTATGAAGTAATTTTCATAGATATACATATTATTAATTCCTTTATAAAAGGAAGTTTTATCGATTTTTTTTTTTTTTTTTTAAGATTTAAAATGCAATGGAAATACGTAAATCTTAAATGTGATAACCCACAGGTTAAAAAAAAAAAAAAAAAATCAGAACTTTTATATTTTACATATTTGTTTAGAAAAGCTTAAAATAGTTGACAGGTAAATTTTTATTCAGTCCTATTTTCCCAAAATTTTGAATAATAATAATATTAATAATATTAAAATAGAGCCACAAAATAAATGTGAAGACAAAAAGTACATATATATATATATATATATATATATATATATATATATATATATATCAGTTCAAAAAACACTTAACGGCTTAAAAGTTTGTGACGCCGCTACTTTATGGCTATAAGAATTTGAAATATGAGTCTTAAAAATAATGATATCAAATTTTAAGTGACGTTTTGCAATTAGTTAAAGTATACATAGATTTTCTTATTTGATCATTTACTTTTATCTTTTATTTATATTTATAGTGTAAACGTAATACTTTTAACTTCAAGATCAGACAGATATATAAATTACATTCACTGATGCTTTTTCATTCGCATTTCAAATTCAAAATAACAGTTTTAAAAGGAATTATATAAAAATTCCAGTGGCGCCTCAGCGTTATTTTAAAAGATATGTTTTTAGATTCCATTAAAATTACTTTTGTTTTGTCTAATAAAGTATATTTACACATTTAAACAGTGGTTTTAATATTCAAATATACTGTCAAATAATTATACTTTCACTGAGTTTGCATTATAAAGTAAAATTATTTATTTCAATAAATTGACTTATCTTTTGCATCACGCTATCCAAAACATAGTATTATAGTAACCAACTAAGTGAAAATTTGCTCAAAGAGATAGTGTGACGTAAAGAAAACATTTACACAAACTTTACTTGCAGTTTGGCGCCAAAACTCTATTTGCTGTTTTTTCCCATTCCCGGCGCGGAATGATACATGAATATGAATCGCAAATCATTGAACAAGAGATAATATATTTAAGTGAATTTGACTTAGTATATATACAATATATATTTTAAACATGTAATAAAGTACTTTTGCGTTAAGAAAAATATAAGTAATTCATTGGCTGCATTGAAGTCGGTGAATCAACCAGCCCACATACCTCCCAAGTAAGAACCGCATAACCGCGTTTTCACCCGAAGAAACACATGTAATTGGCGGAGTAATATAGTTCCATATTTAAAGCGATTTATGTAAAAAACAAGAGTTTTCCTGAAAAAAAACGAAAACGTTACTAGATTCAGAAAGATCCTATTAACAACATATATTAATTATATGAAAATCCTTCGAGCTTGTTTTAAAGATATTTTTCAGAATTCCAGTCCATTACACCAACCGTTTTCCCTTTTTGGCTTTAAATTGAGATTCAGATCTCAAAACGTATTGCATGTAGAAATGTAAAATTTTCAGGATAGATTAAGACCGAAGATAAAAGATTATTTTGAAAAGATCAGAACAAAATATGGCATATTTTCTGAGATATTAAGTGTCGGCTTTTACAAATCTCTTTGATGTCAAACTAGCCGTATATATGAGTTCGCAGCGTCCCGTTTGTCCCTCCGCTTGCGTCACTCAAAAAACTGTCGTTTTTCATGATATATATATATAATGTGTTTTAGTTCTTATAAAAAGGTTTAAGAAATTTGAAAGCAATAAAATCCTTTGAAAAGGTTTTTACTGATAATATGTATTATTATATTTCTTTACAAAATATTTTATTTATTTAAGTAACATAAATACTGATAAAAATATATATTTGACAGGCTGTATACATTGAAATCTACTATATTAATTCTCTTGACAGGTTGTATGCATTATAATCTCCTTAATACTATTATATATACACACAGGACTTCCAGATCTTTTATCATCTACAAATACATTCAAGTGTCATTTTCTATAAGAACCCGCAAGAATGGTATCAAAGCTCGATTCTTTATTATTATTATTATTATTAATAATATTATTTTGCAGCGCACTGTAAGTATCCTTAATTAATATTCGCTAATTTATGAAGATACCCAGTGCAATAAATTCATTATACATGTTTTCACCAATATGCCTATACGGGACTATATATGCAATTTTCCCTATTATAAATTATAATTCTTTAATGGAAATATTAAGAGTTTTAATATACGATATTTTATTCAAAGTTTTAAGCATATAAAAGGTAAACGATTAGGGAACATTTTATAAAATGTTCATCAAAAAAAATTTGGAAATTCCCACCGGTCGTCTTGATTTTCGGAAACCGTAAAGAAGGTGGTGGACAAGATTTTTGAAAAACAAATACAGCAATATTTTAGAAAATTTGCACACTTCTTCAAAATAGAATTGATTGTACATGAACGAAGATTTTTTTTTTCAATTACAATTAATTTTACAAGAGTAAATGATGGGTAAAATGTAGAGTAAATTGTACTTATTCTGCGTACAACTCTACCAAAATTTTTTTTATTATTATTTTTCTTAAGCACTATGCTCAAGTACTAGTCAATTCTACTTTGAAGTCGTGTACAAAAATCCAGTGAGATCGGTGCTTTATTTTTCGAAAAATTGTATCAACTGATTTTCTAAAAGGTCTCCTGAAAAAAGGACCTAATGGCTGGATTTTCCAAAAAATTTCACAAAACATTTCTAAAATATTATTTTAATTTTGTTCTTTTACATGGTTAAAATTTTGTATCCATTTTAATTTGTTAAATTAAAGAAATAAACAAAATATAATTTTAAAAATGAAGTAAATATGAAGTAAATGAGCAGCATTGTGTCATCACTAAATTAATCCTTTAAAGCTTTTTGGTTTCGAACTGAAACCAAATATTTAACATTAGTTTATTCAACAATTATTAAATATTTCTCCTGGTTTAAATTTATTTTTAAACATTTATTCTTTCTTTGTTCAATTGGTAGAAGCACTACTCCAATATTTAACAACGAATATTTTAGAGAAAACCAAGTACTCAAGTTGTACTGAATATTTTAGGAAGCGAAAAAACACATTCCTGATTTAATAATACACTTGTACCTAATTTTTGTCACTTTATGAAAGACAATGCTGTTATTTTAACCTGGAGAAAAAAAATAACTATTTTTACTTTTTTTCAGTTTACAACGTTTACTAATAAAATTCTTTCTTTATTAAATTTAATTGATTTTATTTAATTTAATAGGCTCCAAAGCAAAAATTTCTCAAAAATTCCATTTACATATATATTTTTTTCTTCTATGATCAATTAAATTTAATATCAATTTTTCTAAAATTAGTTTAACATTTTGAAAAAAAAAAAAAAAAAAAAAAAAAAAGTTGGTTGGACATGGCACTATTACTGCGGCAGGGTAAATCGGCGAAGGTCTGGCACGCAATCCTAAGGGATTGTCTGGAGACATGCCATCACAATTTTGATTTTCAACTTTTGAAAAGAAATATGTAGTGAAGGTTAAGGGATAAAAGCGACATTTATGTATTTAATTTTGTTTTTCTGTGCGTGTCTCAGTTTTTTACTATATGGTTAAAAAACAGTTATATAACAATCTAGAAAAAATTTGCACAAATTGGGTTAAGCTAGCCATTTTTAAATTTAATTTTTATTTAAAAAAAAATTCCAAAATGCTGCTTACCTCTTCCCACATATCAAAAGTGCATCCATTAAGAAGAGGTTCCGGTACGGGAATTTGCCAATTGAATTCATAGGCTTTAGTCATTATGACACTTGTTCTCTACCACCACCTCTAAAGGGTAACTGCACACTTTAAAGACGTTTTTGGATATGTCCAAGTTTTAAAAGGTAGAGTAAACGCAATAGAGAAGCCATAGAACTACTCTGATCTCGTAGATTCATTATTAAGATGACATAGAAGTGAGCACATTTTTTTATTGTTTGATATTCTAGAGAATTCCTATTGATTTTTGAGAGCAATAATCTGAATTGATACACGTGTCTTCTGTACATCAACATAAGTAGGCGCATGGCAATGTGCATGAACTTTTAAGTGGAAAAAGAGATTTTATAAAGAATTATATATATTTTTTAAATTTCTTTGTAAAATATATATATATATATATATATATATATATATATATATTCAATACATATAAAGTGAAATAAACCAGAACGAAAAATCATCGGTACGCATTGATTACTAACAGATTCCAACTGCACATACCTGTTGTATTGTATAACTTTCAATATATTTTGCCTACGTTACACGACAGACAGAAGGACCGAAACATCTACATATAGACTAATTGAATTAATAATCACTCTTAGACATTTTGGAAAGTGTTAAAAAGGCTTAACGCAAAAGAAAATAGAGCCGTTAGATTATAACTGCAGCCCTTAATCTACCTGAATATTTTAGTGTAGCCCTGTAAATCTGAAGGTTAAACATATTGTATTCTATACAAAACATTATTTTACAATATATATATATATATATATATATACACACTGATGGAAAAAAAAATCCCAACACCAAGAAAAAATTATTGTACAGTAATGAAATTTCAGCAAAACATTTGTCTAGGTAACATATTTAATTGATTAAAGTTTCAAGATCACAGGTAGAGCCATTGGCGAGAAGAGCCATTTCAAATGTGAAATGTTGGTACATTTGTAACCGGTGTAACCGCCAGAATTTTGAATGCAAGCATGCAAACGTGCATGCATTGTGTCGTAGAGGTGTCGGATATCAGTTTGTGGGATGGAGTTCCATGCCTGTTGCACTTGGGTGGCCAATGCAGGGACGGTTAATGCTGGTTGTGGATGACGCTGGAGTTGTCGTCCAATGATGTCCCATACGTGCTCGATTGGAGAAAGATCTGGTGATCTAGCAGGCCAAGGCAACATTTCGACACTCTGTAGAGCATGTTGGGTTACAACAGCGGTATGAGTGCGAGCGTTATCCTGTTGGAAAACACCCCTTGAATGCTGTTCATGAATGGCACCACAACAGGTTGTATCACTAGACTGACGTACAAATTTGCAGTCAGGGTACTTGGGATAACCACGAGAGTGCTCCTGCTGTCATACGAAATTGCTCCCCAAACCATAACTCCAGGAGTAGGCCCTGTGTGTCTAGGCCGCAGACAGGTCGCTAGCAGGCGTTCACCTGGCCTCCTTCTAACCAACACACGGCTATCACTGCGACCGAGGCAGAACCGGCTTTCATCAGAAAACACAACAGATCTCCACTCCGTCCTCCAATGAGCTCTAGCTTGACACCACTCACGTCGCAAACGGCAGTGGTTTGGAGTCAGTGGAATGCACGCTACAGGGCGTCTGGCTCAGAGCTGTCCTTGAAGTAACCGATTTGTAACAGTTCGTTGTGTCACTGTGGTGCCAACTGCAGCTCGAATTTCAGCTGCAGACGCAGTACGATTAGCCACAGCCATACGACGAACACGGCGGTCTTCCCTCTCAGTAGTGCCATGTGGCCGCCCGGAACCCGGTCTTCTTGAGGCAGCACCTTCTCTTGACCACTGCTTCCATCACTCATGCACAGTGGATACATTCTTGCCAAGTCTTTCTGCAATATCGCGGAAAGAAAACCCAACTTCTCGTAGCCCTACTACACGACCTCGTTCAAACTCAGTGAGCTGTTGATAATGGCTTCTTCGTCTTTTTAGAGGCATCCTTGACTTACATTAACCCACTACGTCAAATCTCAACTGTAAATAACGATCACGAACCTTACAGCGCTTGTTTAAAGCAAACCTCATTTGCATGTTCATAGTGTCGCTACAAGCGCCACACTTATGCGCGTAGCTCGAAATTTGAATCGACGTCATCTTTCAGATGTATAAACACGCCTACTAAATTTCGTTTATCTATCACAGCTCCTTCCTGGTGTTGGGATTTTTTTTTCCATCAGTGTATATATATATATATATATCGATTTCTTTATGATTTTTACAGTAGAAAGTTTTTTAAATGTGATTTAAATAAGTTTGTCCTAAAACGTATGCATTGACCTTTTTTCTGTTGTTGTTCCTGTACACAAGCTAGTTGTACAGGAGATATTAATGCTGTTTTAAAATATGGAACATTCCATAGTGAACTCGATTAATATATATCATTTTTTAAAAATTCTTAAAATATTTACGGACACTGGGGGAGACAGTCAGTAAGAAATGTAGACATCGGACAGACAGATATAAAAACTGAAATTATATTCACACTAAAAAATTATTAATAAATTAGTAAAACGCTTAATGTAAACGAAAGTATGATTGTAGCAAACTGTTATTAATAGAAATTAATGTAACTGCATATTTTTGGTTGGCTCTGTAAATATAACGCTAATCATACGTTATTCGATAGAAAGCATTCTTTTTTTCAAATGAATAACAAATTTCAATTTCATAAAAAAAAATTGTGCAAAGTTAAATTATTTAAATATGGTTTATACAAATGCCTCTCGTACAACGCAATGCTTTGGTATACTTTCGAGTGTCCCTGTTCAATTTATTCTATTTCACATAGGAAACATCCGATAGTGAACTTGAATGACAGATTGCAATTTCATTAAGGTTTCTGTACAGGAAAGGAATTAAAATATAGTTTATAGAAATACCTGTCACAGAACACATTGCTTTGGAATCCTATCCCTGTACACAAACCTGCAGATTTATTCACTCAATGTTCAATAGGGAACATCCGATAGTGAACTTGAATAAAGTATATAAGTTTCAAGAATTACCATGATTATTTATGGGAGTTATAGTGCGGAAATACAGACAGAAGACAGACACATGGACAGAGAGATACACAAATTGAAATCATATTTACATTTAAAAATTGTTAGAAGGTGTTATAAACGCTTAAGGTAAACAAAAGTGCAAGTATAGACATTTTTTTATTAATAGCTCTTGTTATAACTGAAAATTTTTGTGTGACCCTGTAAATCTAATGCTAATCGTACTATATCCTATACAAAGCATTCTTTTGTGAATATAAAAAACATATTTCAATTGCATTAAATATTGTGCAAAGTAAAATTATTAAAATTTGGTTTACAGAAATATCTCTCATAGAACACAATAATTCGGAGTGTTCCTCTACACAAACCAGTGGTGTTATTTACTCCATTTTATATAAGAAACATCCGATAATGAGCTTGGATAAGATATTTCAATTTCATTAAGATTTGTGTACAGTAAATGTATTAAAATTTAGTTTACAGAAATACCTCTCACTGAACACAATGCTTTGGAACACTTTCGGTGTTCCTGTACACAAACCAATGGAGGTATACATTGTATTTTCAATAAGGAACATCCGATAGTGAACCTGAATAACATATATCAGTTTCAAGAAATTCCATAGATAATTACTATAGTTAGAGCGCGGGCAGACAGACAGATAGACAAACCGAAGTCAATAAAACTTTTCAACCTTGTTAGAAAGTGTTAAAAAAAAAAAAAAAGTAATGTATGGTGTAAACACCAAATTTTAAATACGTATTTATATCTCCCCCTCCCCCCCCCCCCCCCTAAAAATAATAATAACGAAAAAACATACTTTTTTTTTTTTTTTTTTTTTTTAATCAAGTATAATCAGGATTTATGAAGTTCGTTTAAGTTAGGAAACAAACTTGTAGTTTCATAGATTACAAATATTCACATTTTAATCACATTAAATTTTTAGTTCACATTTTATGGCAGAGATAAGGGTCCTTATCCTCATTAGTAAGCGGTAGGGATCAGATTAATTACATTATTTAAATTTATGCAACTGACTTGTAAACTTTATAAAGTTAAATCCATATTTAAAAAATTAATGTAAAGTGAAATGCGTGGGCTGTTATAAAAATTTACTATTAAAAGAGATTCAAAAATGAGCTGCAGGTATTGGAAAGCTGTTTATCCCTGTTTTATATATAAATGCTCTGGGTATTTCAGTATTAGAAATTTCCATAAAAATCTATAATAAGTGCATTCTCGAAAATACAATTTGTTAATTGTTTTAAAAATGATTTAAATTTATATGATTATATGATTTAAATTTATGCAACTGATTTATAAACTTTATAAAGTTAAATCTATATTTTAAAAATTAATGTAAAGTGAAATGCGCGGGCTGTTAGAAAAATTTACTATTAAAAGAGATTCAAAAATGAGCTGCAGGTATTGGAAAGCTGTTTATCCCTGTTTTATATATAAATGCTCTGGGTATTTCAGTATTAGAAATTTTCATAAAAATCTATAATAAGTGCATTTTCGAAAATTCAATACAATTTGTTAATTGTTTAAAAATGATTTAAATTTATATGATTATATGATTTAAATTTATGCAACTGATTTATAAACTTTATAAAGTTAAATCCATATTTTAAAAATTAATGTAAAGTGAAATGCGCGGGCTGTTATAAAAATTTACTATTAAAAGAGATTCAAAAATGAGCTGCAGGTATTGGAAAGCTGTTTATCCCTGTTTTATATATAAATGCTCTGGGTATTTCAGTATTAGAAATTTCCATAAAAATCTATAATAAGTGCATTTTCGAAAATTCAATACAATTTGTTAATTGTTTTAAAAATGATTTAAATTTATATGATTATATGATTTGAATTTATGCAACTGATTTATAAACTTTATAAAGTTAAATCCATATTTTAAAAATTAATGTAAAGTGAAATGCGCGGGCTGTTAGAAAAATTTACTATTAAAAGAGATTCAAAAATTAGCTGCAGGTATTGAAAAGTTGTTTATCCCTGTTTTATATATAAACGCTCTGGGTATTTCAGTATTAGAAATTACCATAAAAATCTATAATGAGTGCATTTTCGAAAATTCAATACAAGGTGTTAATTGTTCTAAAAATGAAAAATAAAAATATGCAAAAGTAACTAACCATCTAAAAGCATAAAACTATAAATAGTTTTATATCTTGAACAGTTACTTCAAATGAAATTTTTAAACATGTATTGTTTGCTTCTTATTTTTACTTATATCGTATTGCTCTTTACTTTCTCTTACAAAGGTTTACGGTAGATAAAGTATTATTTTTTTTAGTTAACTTTTTAAAATTTTTAATTTTTTAACTTTTTAATTTTTTCGTCGAGAGTAGCAAGTATTTCGTGTGCGGAAACATACAAAAGAAACCTAATACATTATTTTACTCGCGAAATTTTTGGTAGGCAGAGTTTAGTATTTGTTGGCTACATTAAACAAAATGAAATTAATACATATTTTTAACAAGAACATAAACATGTTCCGTGCAGAATACCGTATGAAAATCATGCACCATTCATTTTCATGGCTATCCAAAACTGCACCTTATAGTTTTTATACTGGATAGAAGAAAGTTTCGTATTCAGAAATTTTTTCGACCTGCAGTTTTAGAGCAATTTAGAGGTTTTTAGATTTTCAGAAAAAGGTTTTGATAATTTTTAGAAACTGTCTAAAACAATTATTTTAAATGGCAATATTCAACTTGTAAAAAAATAAAAAATAAAAAAATTATATGTGTGTTAATTTAATTTCCTCTTGACGTTGGAAAGTTACTGAGAGAGGGTATAAGCAATGTTGTTATATACTGAAGTTTTCAATTTGAATATTTATTTTGGCAATACCATTAAAACGAATGGTTGTTACAAAGCCGTATGATAATTTAAAATAACATGATCAAGTATCTTGAACCCTGCAGTTGCACACCACACCGAAATTTTTCGATTTTCAAATCTAAAATTTCGTATTTTATTTATTTATTATTATTATTATTATTCGATTTTATCCTTTGACTTTTCTCTTTCGTTTTATATATATATTTTTTTTTCAATCATCTGCATATCTTATCGACGACTATAATTTTTATTATTATTAAATTATTCATTTAAAGGCAAAATCTCACTTTTTTTTTAAATTAGATTTTATCTATAAAGTGATATAAAAGTTATTGATTAAATTTTGAAAATTCATATATATAGTATGACCAGTGAAGCGGGGAAAACCTGCTAATCTACATAAATAAAGAAAAGTGTCTGAGCGTGGCTACTGAGCCCTGGAGTTCATATTATTGCTCCCAGATCCCCAAACCGTGTCAGAGGGATAGTTTAACAGGGAGATTTTTTTTTTTTCAATTTTCAAATTTAGTTTATTTTAATTTTCCCACCTCTATCGATTGATTTGATTGCATCATTTTCTAAATGCTATTCTTTCGCTAGCAGGTTCGCCCGTTTCGCTGTTCACTATATTTAAATGAATTTTTAGAAATATGAATCACTTTATTTTTATGCTTCTTTAAATATGCTCTGCACATCACTTTGGTATTCGTTGCCTATGTTAGAATCTTATCCCCACGTGCTGCATTGAGAGTGTGTTCCAAGTGCCTGCAGCAATGCCATTCCTTGACACTTCAATTTGGGAGGAAAATGCTGTTATTATTCAAAAACTACGATTTTAACTGTATCGCTGTACCTTTTGGATATATTTTAATTTTTATACCATGTATTTTATAGCTGTTACTTATTCTACGATTTTGCTATTTGATTACGATCAATAGAATAAATAAGGAAAGAAGATATTCCTTTCAAAAGAATAAAATTAAAAATAAATAAATAAATAAATTTTCATGAAACTTAAATTTTAATATCTTTAGTCATTTTTACTATATCACCATTTTTTTCGATAAATACAATAAATTAAAGTAAAAAAAAAAATATTTTTAAAAGTATTAATTAAATAAATTATGTATAATTATGAAAAATAAATTATGTATCAACTGTTGCTATGCAATGCAAAACATTGAAATAAAATAAGAAAATTAATAACTTGAAAAAGAAAAACCAATAATAATAATGATAATAATAAAAGAAATTCAAATTCAAATATTGAAAAAAAATCTTGATGAGATGCACACCCTCAAGGTACAATTTACCCCTCTGCCAAGCTCTGTGATCAAGAAACTGAATGCTAGAGCGCGAACGTTCGCATACACGCACACACACTTTTTTTTTTTTTTTTTTTTTTTTTTTTTTGCGAATAGCGATTTTTTATATCATTTTATAAATATATATTTTTTATATCACTTCATAAATACAGATACACCTTGTTAACATGAACATTTTTAACATAAACTGTTTTCACAATCCTAGTCAAAATGAAAATTAGTTTCTGAGTTACTGATAGCAAGAACTACTGGTAACATGAACAATTTTTTTTATTCCCCTTCAGATTCACGTTAATGAGGTTCGACTGTGTATATATATATATATAAATTTTCCGTTGAATTTGCTGTGCAAATCGCTTCAGCTACTGTCTGCCAACAGTAGCGTCTTTCCCGTTTTGCTGCAATAAAGCCTGGGTTACCATGTCCCCAAGTACCTGCAGGAGCGTCTTTCCTGGACACATCTATTTGTGTCTTTATCGTTTGACAAAAGCTGCTATTATTAAAGAACTACGTTTTTAATAAAGGCTGCATGTTAGCATCGAATGAAATTTTTACTTTTACCACCATGTACTTTATAGCTCTCGCTCAGTCTACTATTTTAACATTTAATTACGACCAATACAATTAATAAAAAATAGAAAGAAATATTCCTTACGATGGAGTCAAAAAAACAAGTAAAGAAATTTTGTTTAATTAAACGTAAATTTTAATATGTTTAATCCATTCTAGTTTATTTTCAGTAAATAGAATAAATAAATAAATAAAAATACTTTACTTTTCAAAAGAATTAATTAAAAGAAGAATAACTAGTGCAACATTCCTTGATGTGCGACACAGATGAGTGAAATGAAAGAATAAATTTAAGAGAACAAAACAGAAAAATCGATAGATAAAATTGAAAAATAAATAAATAAGTATAAATAAATAAATAAATAAAAATTCATATTTGAAAATTGTAAAATATATCGATGATGTGAACCCTTTCATGGTCCATGTTACTCTATCTGTTAAGTTTTGTATTTCTATTATCAATAATAAAAATGTCAAAACGCAGACATACACACTAACAGACATTACGTTTTATTTATGTAGTGGATTTTATTTATATATACTTCAATCGTCCGCGTTGCTAAGTAATGGCTGTTACACCATTTATTTAATTAACTCCTTCAATATATATATATATACACTAAGCGACAAAAAAAAAGCCGCACTGCAGAAAAAATGACTTATACCCTTTTTATTTGTAATAACTTTAAAATTAATGTTTAAAACAAACAAAACTATCTTTTTTGCATAATGCCAAAGGTATGAAATGATACCTATGCATATTTTGGATTTAATAATTCGCTTTATTGCACTTTACGAAGTACTTTTTAAAAAATCTGCATGAAACTTTCTTTTTGAACATAATGCAATAGCTATACACTTTGCATTCTATTATGATTTATTATATGAAATAAACAAGTTATATTTTAATATATGAAATAAAACTATTTATTTGTTAGATCTAAGTAATTTTTTGTTAAAAATATGTATTCTGCATTGGGTTAATTCCACCTTTATATGGAATTACTGCATTAATACGCAATGGCATAGTTTTATACAGTGTTTTAATATAAATCTCAGAAATTTCAATGTGCCAAATATCACAAATAATTTTTTCTAGTTCTGGCAGAGTTATAGGCTGCAAATTTCGAATCCTCTCCCCTCACCCCCGCCTTTTTATAGACGAAACATTTTCGAGCGGATCGCGATTTTGACCATTTCCATGACTGGTAAAGAAGAAATTCTACTATATCCTTTGTGCTATTTAACTTAAAGTGAAAAAAGGTATGATTACTTACAGAAATATAGGTTCTCATGGGAATGTATAAGAAGTTTTGACAATTTGAAGTGAATAATCGTCCCACTGACACCGTGTAGTAAGGTGCCTTATTATCTTCAAATGCTGTTTACGGAAATGTCTAAGATACCTCCAAAAAAGTCGGTCAAGCACCACTTTTATGCAGATAGTGTTTTATATCGAGTTATTTGATCCCTTGAGCATAAAAATTTCCCCGAGTGTTTGAAAAGTTATGCACCTCCGTACCATAATGTACGGAGAATGTGTCACTGTTTTAAAAGTGCAATTTTCATTAAGTCGGTCACATTTTCGTCTTCATTCTAGCTTTTTTCAACAGATCGAAATAAAGATAACTTGATTCATCAGAGAAAACCAGTTCAGCCTAATAATTAACTGATAATGTTTTTTAATTTTGGTCAACTAAAGTATTGTTTTTTCTAATTCTTTTCCTTAATAATGGCTTTTTTCGCAGATCTTCTATTCTTTAACCCGCTTTGTTTAATTGTTCCCACATTGTTTTTCAAGAAAGTAATTTACTATATACTTTTTAAAAATATTTTTTAAGTTCTGAACATGATACAAATCGATTTTTTAAACATTCGCAT